>CM031597.1:145694928-145714928 GCA_018398815.1 Conus ventricosus
TCTCTTTTTTTTTGCCCAGCTGAATGTTTAAGGAATTTCTGTTATACAAATATCCAATCCTTTCCCCCTGTCGTCTCTGTCTCTCTCTCTCTCTCTCTCTCTCTCTCTCTCTCTCTCTCTCTTCTCTCTCTCTCTCTCTCTCTCTCTCTGTAGTTTTTGTTTGTTTGTTTGCTTGTAAGTTTCCTTTTGTTTTACCATCCCCCATCTCATTAGTGCTTTTATGAGCAGTTTGCTTATCATTGTAGAATTAGATTATCATGTTGCTATGTTGAATTGTCTGTATGAATGATATGTGCTGAAATAATGTATGCATGCCAAGGACAGATTGTAAGACTAGGCTTTGGCCTAAAATCTTCATCCTTGGGTATTAAAGATCAATCAATCAATCAATCAATCAATCAATCTCTCTCTCTCTCTCTCTCTCTCTCTCTCTCTCTCTCTCTCTCTCTCTCTCTCTCCTCTCTCTCTCTCTCTCTTCCCAGCTGAATGTTTAAGGAATTTCTGTTATACAAACTATCCAATCCTTTCCCCCTGTCGTCTCTCTCTCTCTCTCTCACTCTCTCTGCCAGCTGAATGTTTAAGGAATTTCTGTTATACAAACTATCCAATCCTTTCCCCCTGTCGTCTCTCTCTGTGCCAGCTGAATGTTTTAGGGATTTCTGTTTTGCGAACTATCCTATCCTTTCTCTCTGTCTTCTCTCTGTCTTCTCTCTCTCTCTCTCTCTCTCTCTCTCTCTCTCTCTCTCTCTCTCTCTCTCTCTCTCTCTCTCTCTGTTCAGCCAGTCTCCCTGTCTTTCAACAGTCTCCTTGGCATTTCCCTCTGTTCTATTGTGATGCAAAGGAAACTGATTGACACGGCCACCAACTCCGGAGCAGTGACTGTGACAGTAGAATGTCTTCTGGGGACACTTGGAGATGCTGGAAGAGGGCAGATTTGGGGGGGATTCTATAAGGTGTGTGGTCTTGATTTTTAGACTTTTAATTTGGATGTAATACTGACACTTTCTGTTGAATGCCAGTTTGCGCATATCAAACGTTCAGACAACTTAGGGATTTTCTTTGGGAAGACGTGTTGAGGATATTCAGTTTAATTAGACCGTACATTAAAAGTTGACATTATAATCAAGACACACCACACCAGAAGAGACAGCAAAGCAGTGAAGAAATGCACGAAGCCGCTCAGCCAAACGAAGCCAGATTGTTGCCAGGCAAGGACGCTGGTTGCCGTGACAGATAAGAGTGGCTCGGAGCCAAACGAAGCCAGATTGTTGCCAGGCAAGGACACTGGTTGCTGTGACAGATAAGAGCGGCTCAGAGCCAAAGGAAGCCAGATTGTTGCCAGGCAAGGACACTGGTTGCTGTGACAGATAAGAGCGCTCAGAGCCAAAGGAAGCCAGATTGTTGCCAGCAAGGACACTGGTTGCTGTGACAGATCAGTGCGGCCCAGAGCCAAACGAAGCCAGATTGTTGCCAGGCAAGGACACTGGTTGCCATGACAGATCAGTGCGGCCCAGAGCCAAAGGAAGCCAGATTGTTGCCAGGCAAGGACACTGGTTGCCATGACAGATCAGTGTGGCTCAGAGCCAAAGGAAGCCAGATTGTTGCCAGGCAAGGACACTGGTTGCCATGACAGATCAGTGTGGCTCAGAGCCAAACGAAGCCAGATTGTTGCCAGGCAAGGACACTGGTTGCCATGACAGATCAGTGTGGCTCAGAGCCAAACGAAGCCAGATTGTTGCCAGGCAAGGACACTGGTTGTCATGACAGATCAGTGCGGCCCAGAGCCAAAGGAAGCCAGATTGTTGCCAGGCAAGGACACTGGTTGCCATGACAGATCAGTGCGGCCCAGAGCCAAAGGAAGCCAGATTGTTGCCAGGCAAGGACACTGGTTGCCATGACAGATCAGTGCGGCCCAGAGCCAAACGAAGCAAGACAATAGCTTTGCAGACAGTGGTTGCCATGACAAACGAAGCCAGGCAATAGCATTGCAGACACTGCTTGCCCCACAAGAGATCAGCTCTTGTACCGACAAGTTCCGCTTCGAGTTCAAGGTGCTGGATAGAATCTTTTCAAAGATGTTCTGTCATAAAAATACTGATTTGATCGATAAGTTATTTCCAGTAAAAAAATATAGTTCATTTTGATAATTGACATATATAGAAAATATATTTCATTTTGATAATTGATATTATAAAAGGCAGAAACCTCTCAGGGATTGAAAGATAAGAGTGTTTATCGTTGGATAACTATCATGTGTACTGGAAAGAAGATAAGGTCAGACCTTACAATATTTCAGTCACATGTCTGTCTTGATGCTGTGTGACCTCACAGACATTGTATTTCAGTCACATGTCTGTCTTGATGCTGTGTCAGTGTGACCTTTATTTCAGTCACATGTCTGTCTTGATGCTGTGTGACCTTTATTTCAGTCACATGTCGTCTTGATGCTGTGTGACCTTTATTTCAGTCACATGTCTGTCTTGATGCTGTGTGACCTTTATTTCAGTCACATGTCTGTCTTGATGCTGTGTGACCTTTATTTCAGTCACATGTCTGTCTTGATGCTGTGTGACCTTTATTTCAGTCACATGTCTGTCTTGATGCTGTGTGACCTTTATTTCATCACATGTCTGTCTTGATGCTGTGTGACCTTTATTTCAGTCACATGTCTGTCTTGATGCTGTGTGACCTTTATTTCAGTCACATGTCTGTCTTGATGCTGTGTGACCTTTATTACAGTCACATGTCTGTCTTGATGCTGTGTGACCTTTATTTCAGTCACATGTCTGTCTTGATGCTGTGTGACCTTTATTTCAGTCACATGTCTGTCTTGATGCTGTGTCAGTGTGACCTTTATTTCAGTCACATGTCTGTCTTGATGCTGTGTGACCTTTATTACAGTCACATGTCTGTCTTGATGCTGTGTGACCTTTATTTCAGTCACATGTCTGTCTTGATGCTGTGTGACCTTTATTACAGTCACATGTCTGTCTTGATGCTGTGTGACCTTTATTTCAGTCACATGTCTGTCTTGATGCTGTGTGACCTTTATTTCAGTCACATGTCTGTCTTGATGCTGTGTGACCTTTATTTCAGTCACATGTCTGTCTTGATGCTGTGTGACCTTTATTTCATCACATGTCTGTCTTGATGCTGTGTGACCTTTATTTCAGTCACATGTCTGTCTTGATGCTGTGTGACCTTTATTTCAGTCACATGTCTGTCTTGATGCTGTGTCAGTGTGACCTTATTTCATCACATGTCTGTCTTGATGCTGTGTGACCTTTATTTCAGTCACATGTCTGTCTTGATGCTGTGTGACCTATCAGACATTGAAATTTATTTCTTCTCTTGTCCCTCCATTTCGTATGCGTACAAGTGACAAAAGCTGTGAAATGTCTTATGTGCTCTAGAGGTTGTGAAATAACAGTATAGCATTCAGCATGCTGCTTGCTTTGGATATGTGAATGTTGTCCCTTTGAAAGCTCTTCAAAAGTAGTTGGTTAAGTTAGTTTTTAGTGATTTTATTTACATGTCAGTTGCATTTGATGTAAAGAATTTGTAAATACATTGGAACATAACAGTAATAGATATCGGTTTGTGTGTACATGTCAGTTGCATTTGATGGTAAAGAATTTGTAAATACATTGGAACATAACAGTAATAGATATCGGTTTGTGTGTATAGCTACACAGGGCTGTCAGCAGATTTAAACGTCAAAATGGTACAAGCATCTAATGAGACTGAGGCACATTTCTGTAGAAGCAAGAAAACAAGTCGTGTTACTAGACAACTAGACAAACAGAGTGAACAAATGACAATACAAGAGCAATAAACATGAAAAATAAGAAGAAAAAAAAAACTCCTGCAAAGTATTCTTCATCCTCCGATCAGACAGTAGTGACAGAATGCAAATGTGAAACTGTGTATGAAATTTAACATACCTGCCACCAACTTGCTGAATGGGAAACATTCTCTCTCTCTCTCTCTCTCTCTCTCTCTCTCTCACACACACACACACACACACACACACACACACACACACACACACACACACTATCAAATCTTTTTTAGAGAACAGAATTATACATAAGAAAGCAAACTGTTCATCAAAAAAATATCGTTCCAGTCTTTTTTGTTTTTATTTTGTTTTGCTGATCTAATTAGCATGCTGAATACTTTCTGTATTTTTAATTGTTTTAAAACTTCTTCTAAAGTGGAATGCTTAACAGTTTCTTTATTTTGAATCGTCTTGTTTTAAACGTGTTCTTCTACAGTAGCAAGGTAAATTGAAGAAAGCATAGAGCAATGGATAAGACCGTAGGTAAGGGAAGGGAGTAAGGGTGGGGGAGGCTGTGTGGAAGTGTTGATGAGGGAAGAAGGGAAGGGAGTAAGGGTGGAGTGGGGGAGGCTGTGTGGAAGTGTTGATGAGGGAAGAAGGAAGGGAGTAAGGGTGGAGTGGGGGGAGGCTGTTGTGAAGTGTTGATGAGGGAAGAAGGGAAGGGAGTAAGGGTGGAGTGGGGGAGGTGTGTGAAGTGTTGATGAGGGAAGAAGGGAAGGGAGTAAGGGTGGAGTGGGGGAGGCTGTGTGGAAGTGTTGATGAGGAAGAGGTGAGTTGAATGGAGAGAGGATGAGGAATAAGGGATGGACCAGGTGGATACAAGCCGTTGGAAAACAGATAGTGTTAGATATAGAACTGTTTTATACAGATAGTGTTAGATATAGAACTGTTTTATACAGATAGTGTTAGATATAGAACCTGATGGCAACAGTTTTCTGGTTGTTTTATACAGATAGTGTTAGATATATGAACTGTTTTATACAGATAGTGTTAGATATATGAAATATTTACACAGATAGTGCTAGATATATGTGTTAGATATAGAACCTGATGGCAACAGTTTTCTGGGCTGTTTTATACAGATAGTGTTAGATATAGAACCTGATGGCAAATGTTTTCTGGCTGTTTTATACAGATAGTGTTAGATATAGAACCTGATGGCAACAGTTTTCTGGGCTGTTTTATACAGATAGTGTTAGATATATGAACCTGATGGCAACAGTTTTCTGGGCTGTTTTATACAGATAGTGTTAGATATATGAATGTTTATACAGATAGTGTTAGATATACGAACCATTTTACACAGATAGTGCTAGATATAGTGGGGTAAGCCAATGTAAAAAAAGAGTGAAGAAAGGAACTAATTGCAATAGTAATGATTTCATGTGGAATGGGTAGGGAAATAGTGAACTTTAAAACATATCAAAAAAGTACAATGATCAAAATGTCGCGAGGTCACGTTCATAAGGTTATGACGTCATCATAAATGATTTTTAGCATTTCTTCACAAATTCGTAAAATATAGTCATGTAGCATATCATTCGAAATATCTCAAGGTACTGAATGAAGTTTTAGATAAGAAAATCATAGAGAGAAGAAGGCTGAGCAAATATTGCTGAAAATGTACTGAACCTGGAAGCGGTTTTGGTTTTACAGCTTACGAACATCTGCAGTCACATGCATCATTTTGCCTGGACGTGAACACAAGTGATCACTTACCGCTGCATTGCCCTAGACACATAGACACAGCGGTCAGTTCTAGACAGTGAAATCACCACAAACTGATTTTTAAAAATCCAGGAAGAAATGAACACCTTCAGATGTAATCCAACTTGGTAGTCTTGCAAGTCCGATCAGCCCGTGTAATCAGCACACTTCATCAGGACTTGCTCAATGACCATATCAGTGCTCAGCCCAGCCCATACCTGTCCACTCCGCGCAGGACATTCTTCCATACTGAACGGCATGGTGGACATCTGGATGGCGATCTCTCAGTTGCTGCATTTGCTGAAGGTATATGTGCACTGATGTGTATACTGAGAGTGACCTGCCGCAGCCAGGTAGGGCAGCATTCTTTCTAAGACATGGAGATGCAGCATAACAATTGCCTGTCCTTTCTGCCTTCAAAAACTGCTGGACTGTGTCCATCATATGCATATACTGAAGCCAAAGGCGGGACAGGCGGCTTCCTTCAAGGTCAGCTTTTGTATCAAGAAGTTTGTTTTCCACTGCTTTTATGTCAGCACTTTCTTTTTCGTCTCTGCAGTATGTTCCTTCTTGGTGACACGGTCATACAAAGACAAGACACTATGAAGGCCTTGGTGCTCTGAAATGCTGCTACTGGTCCTTCTTTCATTGTTGCAGTTCTTCATCTTCTTGTTCCTGTGGTGAGTCATCGTCATGGATTGGTGATGCCAATGAAGGTATTTCTCCATTGTTTGCGTCTTCAGTGCTGCTGACACTGAGTGTGTTCAAGGTAAGTTGAAGGTTCTAGATAGAATCAGTGCGTTGAGCACAGCATCTACGAGGAAATGTCCACAGACAGCTCTTGAAACAGACTTGCCACTTACCATATGGATGACCGAGTTTGTGAGCATACACCACTTCCAAAACTTGCTCAAGTCCAGATCCTGCCATGAGTTTTCCAATGCAACCAAGGCAACTCATTTCGCAGGGGAATCCTCCCAGGCGAAGACGATGTAATGCAGTGCACTGCTAGCTGGCTCATGATCAGTAAATCATCGTTGATTTCCACCAGAGTGGTTGGCCGAAGGCAGAACTGGTGTGCAGTTGTAAACCGCTAGCCAGTGATGAGACCAAGTGCAGTGTGGAGAATGTGCACTCGTATTTGTTGGGTCCATGTCTATAATCAGGTGAAATGTAAAGCTGCTCTGACCAGGGTAGTTTCCGTTACTTACAGTTTGCATCATCCCAGACCAACCTGGACGTGGGAACGGAGAGACTAGGAAATTTTCCACAGAAGATCCAGTTGCCTGGTTCTGTCATCAGTACCGAGTCTTGTAATACTTCATATGCCAATGAAGACTAGGTGCAGAGGCTTCAAAATAGCGAATGGGAATTTTTTCCAATTGCTGAAATTTTTTCTGGTGATATGTTCACATCATGATGGACAGCTTTGCTTTGTTTTGTACCAGGGTCACGGCGCCAATAATGCCCATACCATGAAAGGTACTAGTCCCATCAAGCGTCCTGACCTGATGGTCCACATTGTCAGCCACAAACTGGATTAAGCTGTAGGGTTGACGCCCCCAAATCTCTTCCCTGCTCGGCAGCAGCACACATTTCAAGCAAATTAATCTCGGTGTATGAAGAACCAAAACCAAGTCTGTGAATTCGTTCAACAATGTCTCTGAGCTAGTCAGGTGGTGCATGGCAACTCCACGTGCAATCTGAAGGGGTGGGATGAGGACTTTTGGCCGAGCTGCTGCATCAGCTAGAGAAGCAATTTTCAAGTTAGGATCTTTTTCCCTTTCCAGCACGGTTCTAAGAAAAAGAAGCGATGAGGATGGTAGATAGTCTAAATTTCTTGTAATGTCTGAAATCTCTGATGCTGATGGATATTCTGTTTTTGAGGTGTCAGCGTTTTTTTTTTTATACATGACAGAAGTAATCTTGCTGCTGTTTGATTATTCTGTTGTTGTTTTTTTCTTTCTCATTCTTTCTCAGTGTCTTTTTTCTGTTGGACTTGCAAACTGCGCAAGGATTTTTCCCCCAAGTTGATCTTAAGGTGACGACATTTTTTTTACCTCTGATGCAGATAATTATTGCTTCATCTCCAAAGTGGTTTGTGATTTTCTGCCGCATGTATTTATGTCTGTGTAAGAAGTGCCCCCATCTATAAAGTGCCCTTCCATCTATTTACACAAGTCAGTGATTGTGATCTGCTCATCACATTTTTTTTAAAAAAAAAAGAGAATGACACGTGTGAAGCTTCGACACGATGTGTATCTCCAGGGCTCCCTTTGTTGGCACATGCAGTATCTGCGGTTTCTTCCTCTGAAGAACTCAGAACGCCTGTGGATTCTTTCAGTGTTCTGAAATTTACACTGCACTGCTTATGATATACAACATCTGCAGCATGAAGATCAATGACAGCTTTATTCTTCCAAGTGCAGTGTGAGCCCACTTGTCTTCTGGTCCTCAATGCAAACAAATGTCTTCAACATTTTACTGGAAACTAAATGTCCTGATCTAGTAAACGGAGATGTTTCCTATCTTTCATCTTTAACAGCTGTGCACAAAAGAAGGCAATCATTGGAAATATCAAAACTTCATCTGTTTTTGGGTCTAAGTGCTAGGTTTTTTTGGATCTTCAATGTCCAGAGCCTCTCTCTGTCGTTTTAAATCTCGCTTGATAACGTTCGAGTTTGCAATACGCCTGAACGACACACTTTATGTACATTTGTCCAACGTAAAAATGTTATTTTTTCTCAATTTTCAAACGGCATGCATTAAGGAAACCTGCAACACCTTTTTCAGTCTGCTTCACTGTTTCTTGACAGTTATCATGAAGTGCTTCTCCACACAGCACACACGCGGACTCACAACTTGTAACTGCGGAAAACAAAGATACACTACCTAAGTTGTAACTTCTACGTAAATATTTTTTAAGTTTTATTCTCATCTGATGTACGTGTGTGTGTGTGTGTTTTGTTTTGACGATGTTGCTGACCATACATTCCAGTGAGGACTGCGTGGAGGGAAAGTTGTGTTGATGCAGTAGGACGAAATATAAAAACCACTGATATACAAGACACAGATGACAAACAGTCTTGTATGTACTCCCCTTTGTTATGTATGTTGTTATATGTGAAACTTACACATCGAAATCAGTTCTATTCACCAAAGTGGATTCGCCGGTGTCGGAAACAGTTGCCGCCATCACTTCGCAGTTGAAAATGTGGGTGGCGCCACGCCCTGTAAGGAAGATGACGTAGCGCGCGCAGCGCGAGCAGCAAATCCGGCTACAGCAGAAGGTCGGCGTCGGAGTGCAAAATAAAGCGTCAAAAATGATTTAATTTTGAAGTTTTCAGTACCTCGCGACGTTTACTTTCTTCTACTTTTTTGATATGTTATTTGTCATATTTTTCTCTACCGTAGGTACAAGTTTGAAAACTATTGCTTTTTGTTCTTTGGGAAATACAATGACTGACGGCACTAATATATGAACTGTTTTATTTCAGATAGTGTTAGATATATGAACCATTTACACAGATAGTGCTAGATATATGAACTGTTTTATACAGATAGTGTTAGATCTATGAACCTGATGGCAACAGTGTTCTGGGCTGTTTTATGCAGATAGTGTTAGATATATGAATGTTTTATACAGATAGTGTTTTGATATATGAACTGTTTTATACAGATAGTGCTAGAATATATGAACTGTTTATACAGATAGTGTTAGATCTATGAACTGTTTTACACAGATAGTGCTAATATATGAACTGTTTTATACAGATAGTGTTTGATCTATGAACCTGATGGCACAGTTTTCTGGGCAGTTTTATACAGATAGTGTTAGATCTATGAACTGTTTTACACAGATAGTGCTAGATATATGAACTGTTTTATACAGATAGTGTTAGATCTATGAACCTGATGGGAACAATTTTCTGGCTGTTTTATACAGATAATGTTAGATCTATGAACTGTTTATACAGATAGTGTTAGATCTATTAACCTGATGGCAACAATTTTCTGGGCTGTTTTATACAGATACTGTTAGATATATGAACTGTTTTATACAGATAGTGTTAGATCTATGAACCTGATGGCAACAATTTTCTGGGCTGTTTTATAGATTTGGTTTCAAAGTGAGGTGACTGCAGTTAGAGATTGAAACAAATTCTTAAAGGAATTTAAAGTGAATCCACCAGATAACAGGGGCAAACAAAATACAAGACGAAACACGAAACACCACGAAACACGACTGGTTCGGACCTCTTAGCTCTTCTTCAAGAACGAGCAATCCCTTATCTTCTCAAATTGGGCGCAAGATGGGTGTTCCAACACATTCAAATGCCCAGCCTGCACCGAATTTACAAAGATTAGTGATTGCTTGTTCTTTGTTTTCATTGACCTGAATGTTATTTATCTTGCCTGAAGAAGACCTAAGAGGCCAAAATGCATCATGTTTTGTCTAATTTGTCCCTGTTATATGGCAGGTTTACTTTCAATTCCTTTTAAAACTTGTCTATTTGATTTGAAAAGCTGTAGTTTATAGTTCAGCTTATAGTTCCAACTGTTAATATGCAAGCATTTGTGTGTGCTCATATTGACCCTGAAGAGACAGGGTTCTGTTTCAAGGTGACCCTGAATGTGACTGAAGTCTGTGCATCAGAATCTAACTGTAATATTCTTTCTTAAAACAAAAAAAATATGTTATTTGAACGCTGTTTTTCACCCATCTTTTCTCCCAAAATACCAAGGGCTTGAAACTATTTTTTGCTTTTTTCAGCGCTGTGGCGGTTGAAGAACCGAGAAAAGAACAGGTCGTATTGGCAACAAGTGAAAAGTAATCCCCACCTTCATGAGCAACGCAAATTGTCAGCCCGGGAAGGCATGAGGAAACTGAGAGCTCGGAGAAAAGCCCAGTATTTTCAGTGGCTCCTGCACAGAAACATGGCTGACAGCCCCTTGACCCAAAATAGGATGGCAGATCCATCCACACAGAAACAGGACTGAAAATTCATTGGCACAGAAATAGGACAGAGACATGGTGGCCATAGGTAAAGGACAAAGATGTCATTGAGACAGAAGAGATGGGGTAGAGAATTCACTGAAGCAGAATAGGACTGGAAATCAGCACAAAAATAGGACAGAGTATTAATCCACACAGAAAGAGGACTGAAACTTGATCTATTCAAAACTAGGACTGAGAATTCAATGTCGGAGAAATAGTATTGAAAATTGACCAGCACAAAAGTTGGACAGAGAATTTATGAACTGGGAAATAGAAAGGATGATGTAATGACCCTGGAACAGGGCAGAGATTCATTGACCCAGAAAGAGGACTCAAAGTTCATCAATATAGAAATGGGACTCAAAGTTCATCAATATAGAAATGGGACTCAAAGTTCATCAATATAGAAATGGGACTCAAAGTTCATCAATATAGAAATGGGACTGAAAATTCATCAAAATAGAAAAAGTGTTTACCATGTTCCCGAGGTGGCTTTAAAGAAGAAACAGTTTTGTGCCATTTGCATACAGGCCACTCCTTTTACATCCATTCTTATCTTTTAAAAGGTGGAGAAGCTCCGAGGTGCATTCCATGTCATGTACCACTCACAATGAAACATATTCTTTTAGAATGCTGGGACTTGCGTGATATGAGACGTAAACCCTTTACAGCAGACTCCATGAAAACCTTGTTCAGAGATGTCCCACCTGATGTGATCGTTGAATTTCTGAAAGAGATTAACATTTTTCATCAGATCTAAGATTTTACAGAGGAAAGATTTTTAACAAAATTTCTAGTGTGTTTTTGCAAGGTGTTTTAAAGAGTTGTGTGAATGAGTTTAAAAAAATGTTTTATGACTTGTGAGTTGACTTCAGCGTGGTGACAGCCATGATATGGCCCTTCGCAGTCGACTGGAAAATTCATACATGCAGAAATTGGACTGAAAATTGATCAATACAGAAATAAGAGTGAATGTTCTTTAATATGGAAATAGGACTGGAAAGTCGTTGACGCAGAACTAAGATGGAGAATTTACTGATGCAAAATGCAACAGAGGAGTCGTGTCACATTGTAGGTGGACTGCTGCTGCTGGGTTTTTTTGTTGTTTTTTGTTTGCCCCTTCAGATTTCAGCAAATAGGTGGAAATTTCAGTGGAATTGGGCCACCTTTAGTTTGGCATATTTTCAACAGTTGCTGTTAATTGAAAGTAGATATGGAGGAAATGATATGCTGTACCCTTGTAGGCAGATATATGGCACTGCAGTTGTGTGCTAAATGTGGACAGTTTCCTTGCTGCCAGTATGAATTTTCTTTTTCCCATTTCTTTTTAGTTTGATTTTAAGGTATGAATTTGACTGAGAACCTTTGGATTTCTTTGCATTGGTATTTTAGCTGGGAATCTTTGGACTTTCTTGCATTGTTTGTGAGTTTGGCTGAAACCTTTGGACTTGCTTGCATTGTTAGTGCGCGTTTGATGGAGAACCTTTGGACTTGTTTGCATTGTTAGTGTGAGTTTGACGGAGAACCTTTGGACTTGTTTGCATCGTTAGTGTGAGTTTGGCTGAGAGCCTTTGGACTTGTTTGCATTGTTAGTGTGAGTTTGGCTGAGAGCCTTTGGGCTTGTTTGCAGTGTTAGTGTGAGTTTGGCTGGGAGCCTTTGGACTTGTTTGCATTGTTAGTGTGAGTTTGACTGAGGGAACTTTGGAGTTGTTTGCATTTGTGAAAACTACAGTGTAAGCTTAACGATATGTGGTCAACTTTCATGATGGAATGATTTTGTCCCTGAATTTTACAATGTAGTGTCGGGAAACGTGTAACATGTTTTCATGTAGTGTGGGGAAACGTGTAACATGTAGTGTGGGGAAACGTGTAACATGTTTTCATGTAGTGTGGGGAAACGTGTAACATGTAGTGTGGGGAAACGTGTAACATGTTTTCATGTAGTGTGGGAAACGTGTAACATGTTTTCATGTAGTGTGGGGAAACGTGTAACATGTTTTCATGTAGTGTGGGGAAACGTGTAACATGTTTTCATGTAGTGTGGGGAAACGTGTAACATGTTTTCATGTAGTGTGGGGAAACGTGTAACATGTTTTCATGTAGTGTGGGAAACGTGTAACATGTTTTCATGTAGTGTGGGGAAACGTGTAACATGTTTTCATGTAGTGTGGGGAAACGTGTAACATGTTTTCATGTAGTGTGGGGAAACGTGTAACATGTTTTCATGTAGTGTGGGGAAACGTGTAACATGTTTCATGTGTGGGGAAACGTGTAACATGTTTTCATGTAGTGTGGGGAAACGTGTAACATGTTTCATGTAGTGTGGGAAACGTGTAACATGTTTTCAGCCACTTTTCCTGTCTGTGCAGATGTCATGATGTGAGTGTGACCTGTGTCTGTCTGTGTCTGTCTCTGACTGCAAGGTTGTGTACAGACTGTGTAAATGTCATGATGTGACAAGTCTATCTGTGTGTGTGTGTGTGTGTGTGTGTGTGTGTGTGTGTGTGTGTGTGTGTGTCACTGCAAGGTTGTGTACAGACTGTGCAAATGTCATGATGTGACAAGTCTATCTGTGTGTGTGTGTGTTTGTGTGTGTGTCTGTCTCTGACTGCAAGGTTGTGTACAGACTGTGCAGATGTCATGATGTGACCTGTCTGTGTGTGTGTCTCCGACGGCAAGGTTGTGGACAGACTGCACAGAGGACTGTAAGGAGACTTTGTAGGAAGAGGGAGGGGGGTCCACAGGCAGTCCCATTGCATTTGGATGTTCATCCACATCAGAGCACAGATCCTTGCTTCTTTTTTTCCCTGTCCCACCTGCTGCAGTGTAGTCACAGGAGGCATTTGGGACATTGTCACAGGAGGCATTTGGGACATTGTCACAGGAGGCATTTGGGACATTGTCACAGGAGGCATTTGGGACATTGTCACAGGAGGCATTTGGGACATCGTCATAGGAGGCATTTGGGACATTGTCACAGGAGGCATTTGGGACATCGTCACAGGAGGCATTTGGGACATCGTCAGTGCATTAAGCTCATTGAGCTCTACTCCTATTGATATTTGGGAAGGTGTCAGGTTTGATGTGGATGGACATACGACATGTAATGACAGGTAGGAAGTTGTCAGGTTTGATGTGGATGGACATACGACATGAAATGACAGGTGGGAAGTTGTAATGTTTGATGTGGATGGACATACGACATGAAATGACAGGTGGGAAGTTGTAATGTTTGATGTGGATGGACATACGACATGTAATGACATGTGGGAAGTTGTAATGTTTGATGTGGATGGACATACGACATGAAATGACAGGTGGGAAGTTGTAATGTTTCATGTGGATGGACATACGACATGTATTGATGTCTGGGAAGTTGTAATGTTTGATGTGGATGGACATACGACATGTAATGACGTGTGGGAAGTTGTAATGTTTGATGTGGATGGACATATGACATGTAATGACATGTGGAAGTTGTAATGTTTGATGTGGATGGACATACGACTTGTACTGACATGTGGGAAGTTGTAATGTTTGATGTGGATGGACATACGACATGTAATGACATGTGGGAAGTTGTAATGTTTGATGTGGATGGACATACGACATGTATTCATATCTGGGAACTTGTAACAGTTGATGCAGATGTACGTACTACTCGCATTGCTGTGTCACAATGTGGGAAGTTGTAAGAGTCGATGTGGATGAACCTATAACTGGCATTGCTATGTCACAATGTGGGAAGTGGTAAGTGTCAATGTGGATGAACCTATAACTGGCATTGCTGTGTCACAATGTGGGAAGTTGTAAGTGTCAATGTGGATGAACCTATAACTGGCATTGCTATGTCACAATGTGGGAAGTTGTAAGTGTCAATGTGGATGAACCTATAACTGGCATTGCTGTGTCACAATGTGGGAAGTTGTAAGTGTCAATGTGGATGAACCTATAACTGGCATTGCTGTGTCACAATGTGGGAAGTTGTATGAGTGGATGGGGTTGAATGTATTACTCGCATTGCTGTGTCACAATGTGGGAAGTTGTATGAGTGGATGGGGTTGAATGTATTACTCGCATTGCTTGTCACAATGTGGGAAGTTGTATGAGTGGATGAGGTTGAATGTATTACTTGCATTGCTGTGTCACAATGTGGGAAGTTGTGAGAGTGGATGCGATCTGGACTAAATACAGCCCAGGTGCGGTGATGAAGAGGCCGACAGTGGTTGAGGTGTCTTGAGAGCTGTTGAGGATTGACAAGGAAAGGATAGAGCAACATCTGTGGCTGTTGATGTGTTCTGAGAGCTGTTGAGGATTGACAAGGAAAGGATAGAGCAACATCTGTGGCTGTTGAGGTGTTCTGAGAGCTGTTGAGGATTGACAAGGAAAGGATAGAGCAACATCTGTGGCTGTTGATGTGTTCTGAGAGCTGTTGAGGATTGACAAGGAAAGGATAGAGCAACATCTGTGGCTGTTGAGGTGTGTGCTGTTCTGAGAGCTGTTGAGATTGACAAGGAAAGGATAGAGCAACATCTGTGGCTGTTGAGGTGTATACTGTTCTGAGAGCTGTTGAGGATTGACAAGGAAAGGATAGAGCAACATCTGTGGCTGTTGAGGTGTATACTGTTCTGAGAGCTGTTGAGGATTGACAAGGAAAGGATAGAGCAACATCTGTGGCTGTTGAAGTGTGTGCTGTTCTGAGAGCTGTCGAGGATTGACAAGGAAAGGATAGAGCAACATTTGTGGCTGTTGAGGTGTGTGCTGTTCTGAGAGCTGTTCAGGATTGGCAAGGAAAGGATAGAGCAACATCTGTGGCTGTTGAGGTGTGTGCTGTTCTGAGAGCTGTTGAGGATTGACAAGGAAAGGATAGAGCAACATCTGTGGCTGTTGAGGTGTGTGCTGTTCTGAGAGCTGTTGAGAGGATTGACAAGAAAAGGCTAGAGCAACATCTGTGGCTGTTGAGGTGTTCTGAGAGCTGTTCAGGATTGACAAGGAAAGGATAGAGCAACTGTGGCTGTTGAGGTGTTCTGAGAGCTGTTGAGGATTGACAAGGAAAGGATAGAGCAACATCTGTGGCTGTTGAGTGTGTGCTGTTCTGAGAGCTGTTGAGGATTGACAAGGAAAGGATAGAGCAACATCTGTGGCTGTTGAGGTGTGTGCTGTTCTGAGAGCTGTTGAGGATTGACAAGGAAAGGATAGAGCAACATCTGTGGCTGTTGAGGTGTGTGCTGTTCTGAGAGCTGTTGAGGATTGACAAGGAAAGGATAGAGCAACATCTATGGCTCCCAGTTCAGCCTCCTTTTCCATGCTGTCCAGGTTGTCAGTAGTGTGGTTAATATGCCATAGACTGGTTGGTTGACTGGCTGTTTTTTTTTAACCTCGGATTTTGTTTTACTTCTGATGGTCAGACTTGATGGGCTGAGCTGTCTTGATTATTAGATAGATTTCTACTGTGTTTTTTTTTGTGGTATTTTTTTAATGTAAAGACTTGAATCTTATGACAGCACAAATTTACGAAGTTCAAAGATATTTATGAATGTTACCTAATTCTTTAGATGGCGACATACAGAATAACATTGAATTGAGGTGTTCAGAAGTTTGTTTTATTTTTATTTTTCAAACATTTGACAAAAAGTCTCATTTTTAACTTTGCATTGATATTGCAAAATATTCTACGCTCCACACCCGTTTTACTTTTGAGCCTTCTTATTTTGCTGCCTATGGCGTGGGTATTGGTGGCACTTGCTCACTGCGTTTCACAACAGTGTCCACTGTTTTAGCTGAAGCAGTGACATTGGCGCATTTTGTTCAGTATTATACTTACTTAAGTTCACACAGATTTCAATATGCAGTGTGCAGATATTATGGAAATATGTGCGTGTAGTTTTTGTATGTTCTAGACAAAATGTGTGTTGACATTTTGAGGTATCTGTAACATGTTATGTGGAAATGTGAATTGTTTTGAATTTGTCGGCGTAGATGGACTTTTGTAATTTGCTATGAAGGAAAATAAAATGTGGCAAACGTTTTTGTTTGTATCTGTCTTTAGCAGTTACTGTGTGATGAATTTGGAAACTGTAGGTCAGTTGGTCATCATTTAGAAGGCAGTACTGAGTAGATGTTCTGACCTATGGACTTAGTTTCTCGTCTTTTTTCTTTGTTTGTCTTTTAGTTTTAGTTATTTCTACTAGTATAAGACTTCGGTTTTGAAGGAGGATCATATCCATACTACCTAAGACCCTCCCCATCCACACACACACACACACACACACACACACACACACACACACACACACACACACACACACACGGGACTGACTTACTCAATCCTCTTCATCCCGCAACCCGAGACATAAGGCGCCAACAAGCTCCCTCCAGCCCTCTCTGTCCTGGGCAAGCCAGCTCAATTCATTCCAGGCCTTGCCTGCCTCTCTCATCTCCTACACTGTCCTCCTCCAGGTGCCGAGTGGTCTGCTTCGCTTCCTCTTCCCCGGTGGTGCCCATCTCAGCGCAGTATGAGGGAGTCTGGTCTTGCCCATCAGAAGGATGTGTCCCAGCCACCTCCACCGCCGCTGCTTTACCTCGGCCACAATGTTGTTTATGCTGGTGCACCTTGACACTTCCCTGTTGGTGACTCGCTGCTGTCAGTGAAGTTTCAGGATTCGACGAAGACACCTTCCTTTGAAGCCTCTGAGCCTGCTCTCAATCTTCTTGTTGGTTCTCCATGTCTCTGAGGCGTATAGGAGTACTGAGCGTACGTTGGACCTGTAGATCTTCAACTTGGTTTTGGTTTGCAGGACAGTTGACTTCCAGATGTTTTTCAACCCGCTGAATGCCCGGGCTGCGAGTCCTATCCTGGTTGAGATCTCCTTCTCGATGTTGCTGTCGGCTGAGATGTAGCTGCCGAGGTACTTGAAGTGTTCCGCCTCCTCCAGAGCTGAGCCTCGCACACTGGTCTTCTCTGCGTTCTTCATCTTCACCTTCATGATCTTGGTCTTGTCAGGGTGAATCTTGAGTCCCACACTGCTGGCTATTAGGTCCACTCTTGGTGTTTTTTCCTGGATGTCTTTCTGAGCGTGCGACAGCAGTGCAAAATCGTTGGTGAAGTCGCAGTCTTCAAGCCTGGTTGTCAGTCCCCATACAAGCCCTCTCGCCCTATCACTGGTGGCCTTCCTCATTACCCAGTCAATGACGACAAGGAAAATTGTCGGCGAGATCACGCAGCCTTGTCTGACCCCGGTCTGCACATGGAACCACTCGCTTTGCTGTCCATCATGTCGCACACAGCACTGGTTGTCTGCATACATGTCCTGTAGGATGTTGATGACTTTAAGAGGAAATCCGTAGGCTTCCAAGATCTTCCACAGAGAAGGATGATGGATGCTATCAAAAGCCTTTTGGAAATCGATATAGTTGATGTAGAGTGATGAATTCCGTTCGATGGAGTGTTCCACAATTGTTCATAAAACAAAGATCTGGTCTGTGCAGCTTCTCCCGCTTCTGAATCCTGCCTGTTCTTCTCGTAGGGTTCTCTCAACGGCTTGCCTCATTCGCTGTAGAAGGACACGGCAGAAGATCTTCCCTGGGACGGAGAGCAAGTTGATTCCCCGCCAGTTGCCGCATTCCGAGAGGTCGCCCTTCTTGGGAGCTTCACTATGATGCCTTTCTTCCATGTGTCCAGAACTTTCTCCTCTTCCCATACCTTGTTGAATAGTTTCACTGAAGCCTTTGCACTCGTTTTGGGGTCTGCCTTCAACATGTCTGCCGTGATTCTGTCTTCACCTGGTGCCCTGTTGCCCTTTGTCTGCCTGATGGCCTCCACAATTTCCTGTTGGTGATGCGTCCACGTCTCATCTCTAAGTTGAAACCCATGTCTTCGATGGTGGCTTCCTCATCTGGGTCCGGTCAATTTAATGTCTCTCTAAAATGTTCTGCCCATCTGTTGAGTTGGTCTTCGTCTATACACATATACACGGGGACACACACACACACACACACACACACACACACCACACACACACACACACACACGCGCGTACATACACACACGCACACACAGTGTGTAAATGCTGGTAACCATTGGAATAAAGTGCCCATGTAATATTCGCCTCCTCTCTCTCTCTCTCTCTCTCTGTCTCTGTCTCTGTCTGTCTGTCTGTCTCTGATTCTCTCTCTGTCTCTCTCCATCTCTCTCTCTCTCTGTCTGTCTGTCTCTCATTCATTTACAATTGATGTGTTTGTTGTGTGTGCTGGTAATTACGGTGTAGATTGTGCATTGGTTGATAACCCAGCTGCAGTGAAGTATTTGAAGTCTGCCCGTCTTTGTCCTTCTGTCTGCTGTTTGTTGTGTTCTTGGTGAAATCAGAACGAAACTTACTCCTTGTGATTGACATCATCTGTACCACTGACTGTTGCTTCTGTTGAATGAAGCATTACAGTCAAGATTGTGCTCAAGAGACGGTAAAAGCTTTGTAATTCAACTCTCAGTTAAAAAAAGAAGAAGTTGAATTTGTCTTTCACAATGCTACTTCTTTTTGCTCCTTTATTAGGGCTGTATTACACGCGCTGGCATGTGAGTCATGTGCACAGATGCATGCTTATGCACATGCGCTCGTACGCATACATGAACATGAACACACGCACATGTGAATGACTGACAGAGGTGTGTAATAGAGGTTAACATCATGTCAGTGTGTTGTACACAAAGTCCTTGAATGACTGATGAAAGTGTGTAGTAGACATTCACATTGGGTCGGTGTGTTGTGCACAAAGTCCTTGAATGGCTGATGAAAGTGTGTAGTAGACATTAACACGTGTGTTGTACACAAAGGCCTTGAATGACTGATGAAAGTGTGTAGCAGACGTTAACATTGGGTCAGTGTGTTGTACACAAAGTCCTTGAAAGACTTATGGAAGTGTGTAGTAGACGTTAACATTGGGTCAGTGTGTTGTACACAAAGTCCTTGAATGACTGGTGGAAGTGTGTAATAGATGTTAACATTGGGTCCATGTGTTGTACACAAAGGTATAGATCCAGTGACAATGGTCTTGTGGAAAAAAATCATATCAATATCACCTATTGTGTCAGGCTTTTTCATTATTTGTATCAAAACCCTTGTTATTATCAGGGAAATTATCTCCATCTCGCCCCTCTCTTCAGTCATTACACTACCCCCCCCCCCCCCCCCCCCCCCCCCCCCCCCCCCCCCACTGCTGTACCTGCAGTTTTATTGTTTTAATTTTGTAGTTGTTAACATAGATTACAAATCAAAACGAAAAAAAAATAAAGGAAGAAGAGATTTTTGACACAAGAATGGTGATGATAACAGATAGACCTGGAACAGTAGGTGGGCATGCATAGTTGACTGACAGACACGTATGCACACACCTTCACTCATGAACACACAGACTTTGTGGCTTGGACGATGGTAACAGAAGTGTTGTTCACATACA
>CM031597.1:145719928-145725343 GCA_018398815.1 Conus ventricosus
TTCGTTTGTTGTTTACACTGGTGACTGTCATTAAGCCTTAATGAATGCGTTTGTTGTTTACACTGGTGACTGTCATTAAGCCTTAATGAATGTGTCTGTTGTTTACACTGGTGTCTGTCAGTTTCCTTGAACTGAAATCTGTATGTTTCTAGTTGCAAAGTGAAGGGACTGCAGGCGGAAATTTTTAACAAATATTAAAAGATAACATGAGGCGTTTTTCTCTCAGGTCTCTGTAACATCTGTATGTTCCTGACAGCAGAAAGCAGGCTGTCGGCCAGGGCTCACAGATCTTATTGTGTCTCTGATAAAACACTTCGTATATCTGACTGTATCCCAAACTCTATCAAATTGGAAGATTGCTTTATTCACACATCTTCATCTGTCAGGAATTTAGGTGTTACCCTTGAATCAGCACTTTCTTTCCACTTACATGTTTTCACAGTCTGCCGTGTCTGTTACTTCGAGCCTCGCCGCATTGGTTCTGTGTGTTTGTGTGTGTGCTCTCTTCAGGTAAATAAAAACTTATTTCAAAATTTTAGTGTATTTACTGTTTAAAATGTTATTGGTTTCATTTATGTTTTCTTTAACCTTTTCTGTATTTGTAAGCGCTAAGGGCGTATGATTTAAGATTAAGCGCCATAAATAATAATTATTATAATAATTATATTGTTTCTGACAGCGGAAAGGGGGCTATCTGCCAGGGGCTTACAGACCTTACCGTGTCTCTGATATGTTTGTGACAGCAGAAGCTATCTGCCAGGGGCTCACAGACCTTATTGTGTCTCTAGTCATATGTGAGTTAAGACAACTTGCATGTTAAAATCTCCCCCCTCCCCTCCCTGTCTGACAGCATGGATGTGGAAACAGAATGCATGAACAGAGAAGAGCGTCGTTTTTTTTGTTTTTTTTCTGGTTTGAAAATAAAGAAAATAGAAAGGTAGTTGGGTTCTATCTTTTGTTAGATTAGAGAGGATTGATGATGGTAATTTGAAATTGATGACAATATCAGTTGATTTCAAACATGTTGAAGACACTGACTGGATATGAACAGTTTCCTGACAGGACATCTCATTTGATGCCAATAAAATAATAATAATAATAATAATAATAATAATAATAATAATGTATAATAATAATAATAATAATGTATAATACTTATACAGCGCATTTCTTGTTGTACAACTCAATGCGCTTACATCCACCATTTGCACTTATTCATACAATATTCATGCACACAGCAAAAAGAAAATACACAATTGCAGACGCACCTACATGCATAAACTGCCTCACTAAACTAGTTTTGGGGAAATTTAGGAGAGATCTAGTCATCTACAGAAGAGAATAGGCCTTTTTGAAGAGGTAAGTTTTGAGCTGAGATTTAAAAGAAAGAGTTGGCTGATTACGAAGGTCTTCAGGAGGGAGTTCCAAATAGAAGGTGCTCTAAAACTGAAGGCACTTTCGCCAACAGATTTCAGAGAACGCTTAGGGATTTTCAAAAGTTTTTGTGAAGAAGAGCGAAGGGTACGAGAGCTTTGGTAGGTGCAGAGAGAAGAAGAGAGATAGTGAGGAAGAGATTCATTGAAGTGGCGGAAAGCAAGAACTGCCAGTTTAAATTGCCACCGATACTGTATGGGAAGCCAGTGCAGTTCGATCAGCATGGGAGTGATGTGCTCACACACCTCCTCCTCTTCAAAACAAGTCGTGCAGCGCTATTTTGGACTCTCTGCAGCCGAGCAATCTGTTCTGCGGGAAGCCCCGCATAAAGAGTTGCAGTAGTCCAATCTTGACATCACCATGGCACAGACTAGCCTGACAGCTACTTCCCTGGATATAAAGCGTCGGATGGAAGCAATACGTCTCAGCTCTAAAAAGGATGAGCGACAGACTACAGATATTTGATTCTGCATGGTCAGACACTGATCAATGGTAAACCAAGGTATTTGACAGAGTTATTGAAAGGCAATTCAGTACCATCAACAACCATTGACTCTGACTCAACGAGTTTGAGGCAGGAGGAGGTTCCAACGGCATGACTTCAGTCTTTTCACAATTTAATTTAAGCTTATTACTTGTCATCCACTCCTGCACACTGCTGATACACCGAGACACCCCAGATTGAACAGAAACAAACTCATCAGGTGTGCCACTTGTGAAAATCACAATCATGGTCCGAGATAACATCCGACAAGGGCTGTGAGTACAATGTAAACAACACTGGGCCCAATACTGACCCCTGTGGTACTCCATACAAAAGAGGTGACAAAGTAGACCTTACACCACCCACAACCACCGCCTGCGACCTATCTCTGATGTATCATTCGAACCACTGAAGAACTATCCCATCAACACCAAAAGTGACCCTAAGCCTGTCAAGTAAAGTAGTGTGATCTAGCGTATCAAAGGCAGCACTCAGATCAAGCAAGGCTACGAGAGAAACAAGTTTACTGTCGGATTTGCACAGCAAACAGTCCAGTACGCTCAATACAGCAGTCTCAGTGCTATGATTCTTCCTATAAGCAGACTGACAGGCCTCAAGAAGACCATGGTCTGAAAGATGAGTCTGAAGCTGCTTCAGCACAACTCTTTCCAGGATTTTTTAGAGGAATGGGAGGTTGGACACCGGTCTATAGTTCTTTAACTTATTAAGGTCCAGTCCTGGCTTTTTCAAGAGAGGGGTAACCATTGCCTGCTTAAACTGAGGAGGCACTATGCCTGACGAGGGAGATTTGGGTACAATGTTTGTAATCACAGAAATGAAATGAGAGGCACACCGTTTAAGGAGGGAAGTTGGGATGGGGTCAAGGACACAACTTTTGCTGGAGGATTCACTTATGAGATCGCTGATCAGTTTTTCATCCACAGGATTAGAAGTACAAAAAGGTGGTCCACAGTATTTATCGTAAAGAATAAAGGATTTAACATTTATACTTTAACACCCTCTGTTCTTATCCACATTGCCCCTGACTCTGCTCTTCTTCCCCCTCTCCCCCTTCTTTCCCCCATTTCCCAGTCTTCTCCCTCCCCCTTCTTTCCCCCATTTCCCAGTCTTCTCCCTCCCCCTTCTTTCCCCCATTTCCCAGTTCTCTCTCTTTCTGTCTTCTCCCCCCCCTCCCCCCCCCCCCCCCCCCCCCCCCACCACTTCTTCTCCCTCTTCCCCCATTTCCCAGTTCTGTTCTTTTCTGGTCTTTCCCCCCCCCCCCCCCCCCCCCCCCCACACACTTCTTTCCCCCATTTCCCAGTTCTTTCTTTTCTGGTCTTTCCCCCCCCCCCCCCCCCCCCCCACACACACACACACTTCTTTCCCCCATTTCCCAGTTCTCTTCTTTTCTGGTCTTCTCCCCCCCCCCCCCCCCCCCCCCCACAACACTTCTTTCCCCCATTTCCCAGTTCTGTCTTTTCTGTCTTCTCCCCCCTCCCCACACTTCTTTCCCCCATTTCCCAGTTCTGTTCTTCTCTGGTTACCTTTGGAGGCTGTTACAGTTTGGCATTCTTCCTAGAAAGGTATGGGTGGCACACTCTTCCTTAGCGATGAGATGACCACAGAAAGTATGGGTGGCACACTCTTCCTTAGCGATGAGGTTACCACAGAAATGTATGGGTGGCACACTCTTCCTTAGCATTGAGTGACCACAGAAAGGTATGGGTGGCACACTCTTCCTTAGCGATGAGGTTACCACAGAAATGTATGGGTGGCACACTCTTCCTTAGCGATGAGGTTACCACAGAAATGTATGGGTGGCACACTCTTCCTTAGCGATGAGATGACCACAGAAATGTATGGGTGGCACACTCTTCCTTAGCGATGAGATGACCACAGAAATGTATGGGTGGCACACTCTTCCTTAGCGATGAGATGACCACAGAAATGTATGGGTGGCACACTCTTCCTTAGCGATGAGATGACCACAGAAATGTATGGGTGGCACACTCTTCCTTAGCGATGAGATGACCACAGAAATGTATGGGTGGCACACTCTTCCTTAGCGATGAGATGACCACAGAAATGTATGGGTGGCACACTCTTCCTTAGCGATGAGATGACCACAGAAATGTATGGGTGGCACAACCCTGATAGGTGCCATGGAAGGGCCAACTTCAGCAGACCGAGTTCTGCTGACAACCCTCACTGAGAAGACTAAAGTGGACAGCAGACAGGTGAAGCTAGTTCTGCTGACAACCCTCACTGAGAAGACTAAAGTGGACAGCAGCAGGTGAAGCTAGTTCTGACAACCCTCACTGAGAAGACTAAAGTGGACAGCAGACAGGTGAAGCTAGTTCTGCTGACAACCCTCACTGAGAAGACTAAAGTGGACAACAGACAGGTGAAGCTAGTTCTGCTGACAACCCTCACTGAGAAGACTAAAGTGGACAGCAGACAGGTGAAGCTAGTTCTGACAACCCTCACTGAGAAGACTAAAGTCGACAGCAGACAGGTGAAGCTAGTTCTGCTGACAACCCTCACTGAGAAGACTAAAGTCGACAGCAGACAGGTGAAGCTAGGGTACCTGGCCATAGTACAGAGTTGTATGGATGCTATAGACTGCCGATGAAGGGTTTGATAGTTTCACTGTAACGCCCTCTTTCTCGGTCCACCCCCTTCCACATCCCTTCCCCCTCCTTCCCACAACCTCCACTCTCACTCCATCCCCCCCCCCCCCCCCCCCCACCTGTTTATTTGTTTTTCTGTATAAATCTTTGCTAAGTCATTGTCGTAATGAGGAAAAAGAAAAACGCTTGCTTGTTCATGTTTTCATCCGCTGCTTATTTGTTCAGTCTTTAAATAAAAGGTTTATGAACATGGACCAGACTGCTTGAGTAGTTTGAAGTGTTGTTGGAGAGAAGATCTTATTTCTTATGTTTAAATAAAAGGTTTATAAACGTGGACCAGACTGCTCGAATAGTTTGAAGTGTCGGTGAAGTGAAGATCTTTCTCTTATCTGTGAACCACAGTCTCATTGGGGATTATTTCCTTGCTCGTGTTAACTGGGAGCATGCATATGTAATAAATAATACTTGGTGTATAAAGTGAAATTTTGTTGTTACTTGCACCGTATGATGCTTCCACATTGATTGAATTCTATACTCTCTAAAATGCTGAGACATAAATGCGGGCAAAAATGGACATTAAATTCACTGACAGTCTCTCTCTCTCTCTCTCTCTCTCTCTCTCTCTCTCTCTCTCTCTTCTCTCTCTCTCTCTCTCTCACTCACATCAAGAATGCAGGACATCAGGATTTGAAAGAGCACAGGATTATTTTGATCTGGCATGTGTGTCGTAAATATTGGTTGATCCGTGGTGATCTGTAACATGTTTCTGTCACTGATCTACATTTGTACACATTTGCAATTGGATTCCCTTTCTTGGTGTTTTCGGTACCATGATGTATATTAAAGATACAAACTGGTTTCCACTTG
>CM031597.1:145725443-145750443 GCA_018398815.1 Conus ventricosus
ACTTTTCTTTCACAGTGAGTTGTATGGAATGCAATTCTTGGACATATTTAGCACTGCAAGTGGTTGATGTGGTTAAAAGAGTTGATAAATTAAACGAAGTCAAACAGTCTTGGTGTCTTATATTAAAGAATGGGACAATGATATTGTGTTTTTTTCAACTTCAGTGAAATAGGTTAACAGAGCAGATCTGTGTGCCTGTCATATATTGTACACTTCTGATTCTATGACCAACTCATGGGAGTGGAACTGATCTGACCTTATGCTGTATCCATCAGACATCTGGACAAGCTAGTCGGCTTGCAATTGGTCTGATAACTTATCAGACATCTCGACAAGCTAGTCAGCTTGGAATGGATCGGATAACGTGTGGTGTATCTGTCAGATTCTGTGACACACCAGACAGAGTGGAATTGGATCTGATTGTCCTGATTGCTTCTTACTGCTGGCTCAATAACGAACTACACAGACTGGAGCAGTCTGAACGCGTAATATTGTGTAATAACAAAGTACACAAACTGGAGCAGTCTGAACGTGTAATATTGTGTAATAACAAACTACACAGAGTCCGAACATGTAATGTTGTGTATTTGACTCCAGGACAAATAGACAGACTGGAGCAGTCTGAACGCGTAATGTGGTGTATTTGACCTCAGGACAAACTACACAGAATGGAGCAGTCTGAATGCCGGGTATTATGTACATATGACCCCAGAACAACCTAGACAGAGTAAAACAGTCTAAATATCCTACATTGTTCTCCATCATTGACAAGACAGGGGGAACCATGTGACTACCTTGTAGTGTGTCTTTCCATGACTGGGTAGGCAGAGGGAACAGTCTGAGTACCTTATAGTGTGTCTTTCCATGACTGGGTTGGCAGAGGGAACAGTCTGAGTACCTTATAGTGTGTCTTTCAGACTGGCTAGACAGAGGGAACAGTCTGAGTACCTTATAGCGTGTCTTTCAGACTGGGTAGACAGAGGGAACAGTCTGAGTACCTTATAGTGTGTCTTTCCATGACTGGCTCGACAGAGGGAACAGTCTGAGTACCTTATAGCTTGTCTTTCAGACTGGGTAGACAGAGGGAGCAGTGTGAGTACCTTATAGCGTGTCTTTCAGACTGGGTAGACAGAGGGAACAGTCTGAGTACCTTATAGCGTGTCTTTCAGACTGGCTAGACAGAGGGAACAGTCTGAGTACCTTATAGTGTGTCTTTCCATGACTGGCTCGACAGAAGGAACAGTCTGAGTACCTTATAGCGTGTCTTTCAGACTGGGTAGACAGAGGGAACAGTCTGAGTACCTTATGGTATGTCTTTCAGACTGGGTAGACAGAGGGAACAGTCTGAGTACCTTATAGTGTGTCTTTCCATGACTGGCTCGACAGAGGGAACAGTCTGAGTACCTTATAGTGTGTCTTTCAGACTGGGTAGACAGAAGGAACAGTCTGAGTGCCTTATAGTGTGTCTTTCCATGACTGGCTCGATAGAGGGAACAGTCTGAGTACCTTATAGTGTGTCTTTCAGACTGGGTAGACAGAGGGAACAGACTGAGTACCTTATAGTGTGTCTTTCAGACTGGGTAGACAGAGGGAACAGACTGAGTACCTTATAGTGTGTCTTTCAGACTGGCTAGACAGAGGGAACAGTCTGAGTACCTTATAGCGTGTCTTTCCATGACTGGGTAGACAGAGGGAACAGTCTGAGTACCTTATAGTGTGTCTCTCAGACTGGCTCGACAGAGGGAACAGTCTGAGTACCTTATAGTGTGTCTTTCAGACTGGGTAGACAGAGGGAACAGTCTGAGTACCTTATAGTGTGTCTTTCAGACTGGCTAGACAGAGGGAACAGTCTGAGTACCTTATGGTGTGTCTTTCAGACTGGGTAGACAGAGGGAACAGTCTGAGTACCTTATAGTGTGTCTTTCCTTGACTGGCTAGATAGAGGGAACAGGCTGAGTGTGTCTTTCAGACTGGGTAGACAGAGGGAACAGTGTGAGTACCTTATAGTGTGTCTTTCACACTGGATAGACTGAGGGAACAGTGAATACCCCATAGTGTGTCTTTTAGACTGGGTAGGCAGAGGGAACAGTCTGAGTACCTTGTGTCTTTCAGACTGGCTAGACAAAGGGGAACAGTGAGTACCTTGTATTGTGTCTTTCAGACTGGGTAGACAGAGTGGAACAGTCTGAGTACCTTGTATTGTGTCTTTCAGACTGGGTAGACAGAGTGGGATAGTCTGAGTACCTTGTATTGTGTCTTTCAGACTGGTTAGACAGAGTGGGATAGTCTGAGTACCTTGTATTGTGTCTTTCAGACTGGGTAGACAGAGTGGGATAGTCTGAGTACCTTGTATTGTGTCTTTCAGACTGGTTAGACAGAGTGGGACAGTCTGAGTACCTTGTATTGTGTCTTTCAGACTGGTTAGGAGGATTTTATTGTGTCTTTCAGAATGGCTAGGTGGATTTTATTGTCTTTCAGACTGGCTAGGATTTTATTGTCTTTCAGACTGGCAAGACAGAGGGGAACAGTCTGAGTACGTTGTATTGTGTCTTTCAGACTGGCTAGGAAGATTTTATTGTGTCTTTCAGACTGGCTAGGAGGAGCCATGATACTGCCTGCGTTCAGCCAGGATCACCGTGAAGAGTGGGCCAGACCCTCGGGGTTTGGGCGGCCGTGGGGGAAGGCTTCGTGCCGGACGTCCAAGTACAGGCAGGAGTCGTGGCTGAAGCTGAAGCAGAACCCCGAGCGCTATGAGCGGTGGAAGCTGACCATGAGGGAGATCAACAGGAAGAGCAGGCTCAGGAAGAAGATGCGTCAGCTGGAATCGCAGCAACGCTTTGGACCCACAGACTGACACAGACAAGGAGGAGGGAAGGGGGAGGGGGACGGCAGAAAGGGTTGCACAATATAATTATTTGAAATCTTAAGGAGAGTGTGAAACTTTAGCATCTAAATCCAGGTTGTTGTTGTTGTTGTCATTGGGAGTTATTTTTGGTCACAGCGTTTTTCACCCTCAGGGAGAACTCACAATGCAGAGCAGCTCACTGGCAATTCCTCCTGCTCTCATTCTCTCGTTTTCTCTCTCTCTCTCTCTCTCTCTCTCTCTCTCTCTCTCTCTCTCCTCTCTCTCTCTCTCTCCTCTCTCTCTCTCTCTCTCTCTTGCTCTCTTGTCGTCTCTGTCTCTCTCTTTTGTACAGTGATTGTGTATGAGTTAAATTTGAAGGTAAATCAAGTGTGTATATGTTTGTATGTTAGTTGTAGAACCATGTTGTTAACGCCCTGGTTGAAGGTTAATGTGTGTCACATGATTATGGACGTGGATATCGGCAGTAGGTCTGCCGGCTCGCTGATTGTTAGGCGACCATGTTTACTTGGATATGATCCTAACGACGTGTGCTGTGTGGTGTGTAAGTAGTTTGACGGATGCGATCCTAACGACGTGTGCTGTGTGGTGTGTGTGTAGTTGTCTGACGAAAACAATCCTAACGCTGTGTGGTGTGTGTGTAGCTGTTTGACGGATGCGATCCTAACGATGTGTGGTGTGTGTGTAGCTGTTTGACGGATGCGATCCTAACGACGTGTGCTGTGTGGTGTGTAAGTAGTTTGACGGATGCGATCCTAATGACGTGTGCTGTGTGATGTGTGTGTAGCTGTTTGACGGATGCGATCCTAACGACGTGTGCTGTGTGGTGTGTGTGTAGCTGTTTGACGGATGCGATCCTAACGATGTGTGGTGTGTGTGTAGCTGTTTGACGGATGCGATCCTAACGACGTGTGCTGTGTGGTGTGTGTGTAGCTGTTTGACGGATGCGATCCTAACGACGTGTGCTGTGTGGTGTGTGTGTAGCTGTTTGACGGATGCGATCCTAACGACGTGTGCTGTGTGGTGTGTGTGTAGCTGTTTGACGGATGCGATCCTAACGACGTGTGCTGTGTGGTGTGTGTGTAGCTGTTTGACGGATGCGATCCTAACGACGTGTGGTGTGTTAGTAGTTTGACGGATGCGATCCTAACGACGTGTGCTGTGTAGTGTGTGTGTAGCTGTCTGACAGATACGATCCTAACGACGTGTGCTGTGTAGTGTGTGTGTAGTTGTCTGACCAGGCATGGTTGTACAGCACAGACAGCTGTGCTCCTATCCCATGCATGGTTGTACAGCACAGACAGCTGTGCTCCTATCCCATGCATGATTGTACAGCACAGACAGCTGTGCTCCTATCCCATGCATGGTTGTACAGCACAGACAGCTGTGCTCCTATCCCATGCATGATTGTACAGCACAGACAGCTGTGCTCCTATCCCATGCATGGTTGTACAGCACAGCTGTGCTCCTATCCCTGCATGGTTGTACAGCACAGACAGCTGTGCTCCTATCCCATGCAGAAGACTGCTGTTGATGCAGGGTGGCTGTGTGGGTGAAGCTTTGTTCTCTGGAGTCTAGGGTCCTGGGTTCAGTCTCTACTGGAGACTGCCGGGTTTTCTAATAGCAGGTAACAGCTGTGTAGACAGACCCAACCCCCCTCCATTGTGGAGGTAACAGCTGTGTAGACAGACCCAACCCTCCTCCATTGTGGAGGTAACAGCTGTGTAGACAGACCCAACCCCCCTCCATTGTGGAGGTAACAGCTGTGTAGACCCAACCCTCCACCCCCCACCCCCACCCCTGCAATGGGGAGGTAACAGTTGTGTAGACCCAACCCCCTCCATTGTGGAGGTAACACCTGTGTAGACCCCCACCCACACCCCCACCCCACCCCCACCCCTGCAATGGGGAGGTAACAGTTGTGTAGACCCAACACCCATCCATTGTGGAGATAACAGCTGTGTAGACCCAACCCCCCTCCATTGTGGAGGTAACAGCTGTGTAGACAGACCCAACCCCCCTCCATTGTGGAGGTAACAGCTGTGTAGACAGACCCAACCCCCTCCATTGTGGAGGTAACAGCTGTGTAGACAGACCCAACCCCCCTCCATTGTGGAGGTAACAGTTGTATAGATCCAACCCCCCTCCATTGTGGAGGTAACAGTTGTATAGACCCAACCCCCCTCCATTGTGGAGGTAACAGTTGTGTAGACCCAACCCCCCCTCCATTGTGGAGGTAACAGCTGTGTAAACAGACCCCCCTCCAATGTGGAGGTAACAGCTGTGTAGACCCAACCCCCCCTCCATTGTGGAGGTAACAGCTGTGTAACAGACCCAACCCCCTCCATTGTGGAGGTAACAGCTGTGTAGACAGACCCAACCCTCCTCCATTGTGGAGGTAACAGCTGTGTAGACAGACCCAACCCCCCTCCATTGTGGAGGTAACAGCTGTGTAGACCCAACGCCCCTCCATTGTGGAGGTAACAGCTGTGTAAACAGACCCCCCTCCAATGTGGAGGTAACAGCTGTGTAAACAGACCCCCCTCCAATGTGGAGGTAACAGCTGTGTAGACCCAACCCCCTGCATTGTGGAGGTAACAGCTGTGTAAACAGACCCCCCTCCAATGTGGAGGTAACAGCTGTGTAAACAGACCCCCCTCCAATGTGGAGGTAACAGCTGTGTAGACCCAACCCCCTCCATTGTGGAGGTAACATCTGTGTAGACAGACCCAACCCCCCTCCATTGTGGAGGTAAGCTGTGTAAACAGACCCCCCTCCAATGTGGAGGTAACAGCTGTGTAAACAGACCCCCCTCCAATGTGGAGGTAACAGCTGTGTAGACCCAACCCCCCTCCATTGTGGAGGTAACAGTTGTGTAGACCCAACCCCCTCCATTGTGGAGGTAACAGTTGTGTAGACCCAACCCCCCTTCATTGTGGAGGTAACAGCTGTGTAGACCCAACCCCCCTCCAATGTGGAGGTAACAGCTGTGTAGACCCAACCCCCTCCATTGTGGAGGTAACAGTTGTGTAGACACAACCCCCCTCCAATGTGGAGGCAACAGCTGAGTAGAACTAACCCCCTCCAATGTGGAGGTAACAGCTGTGTAGACCCAACGCCCCTCCAATGTGGAGGTAACAGCTGTGTAAACAGACCCCCCTCCAATGTGGAGGTAACAGCTGTGTAGACCCAACCCCCCTCCATTGTGGAGGTAAAAGCTCTGTAAACAGACCCAACCCCCCTCCAATGTGGAGGTAACAGTTGTGTAGACCCAAACCCCCCTCCAATGTGGAGGTACCAGCTGTGTATACCCAACCCCCTCCATTGTGGAGGTAACAGCTGTGTAAACAGACCCCCTCCAATGGGGAGGTAACAGCTGTGTAGACCCAACCCCCCTCCAATGTGGAGGTAGCAGTTGTGTAGACCCAACCCCCCTCCAATGTGGAGGTAACAGCTGTGTAGACAGACCCCCACCAATGTGGAGGTAACAGCTGTGTAAACAGACCCCCCACCAATGGGGAGGTAACAGCTGTGTAGACCCATCCCCCCTCCAATGTGGAGGTAACAGTTGTGTAGACCCAACCCCCCTCCATTGTGGAGGTAACAGCTGTGTAAACAGACCCCCCTCCAATGTGGAGGTAACAGCTGTGTAGATCCAACCCCCCTCCAATGTGGAGGTAACAGTTGTGTAGACCCAACCCCCTCTAATGTGGAGGTAACAGTTGTGTAGACCCAACCCCCCTCTAATGTGGAGGTAACAGCTGTGTAGACCCACCCCCCCCCCCCCCCCCCCTCCAATGTGGAGGTAACAGTTGTATAGACACAACCCTCCTCCAATGTGGAGGTAACAGCTGTGCAGACCCAACCCCCTCCATTGTGGAGGTAACAGTTGTGTAGACCCCCCCCCCCACCCCCCCACCCCTGCAATGGGTAGGTAACAGTTGTGTAGACCCAACCCCCCTCCAATGTGGAGGTAACAGCTGTGTAGACCCAACTCCCTCCATTGTGGAGGTAACAGTTGTGTAGACCCAACCCCCCTCCATTGTGGAGGTAACAGCTGTGTAAACAGACCCCCCTCCATTGTGGGAGGTAACAGCTGTGTAGACCCAACCCCCCTCCAATGTGGAGGTAACAGCTGTGTAGACCCAACCCCCTCCATTGTGGAGGTAACAGCTGTGTAGACAGACCCAACCCCCCTCCATTGTGGAGGTAACAGCTGTGAAAACAGACCCAACCCCCCTCCATTGTCGAGGTAGCAGCTGTGTAAACAGACCCAAACCCCCTCCATTGTGGAGGTAACAGCTGTGTAGACCCAAACCCCCTCCATTGTGGAGGTAACAGCTGTGTAAACAGACCCAACCCCCCTCCATTGTGGAGGTAACAGCTGTGTAAACAGACCCAACCCCCTCCATTGTGGAGGTAACAGCTGTGTAGACCCAACCCCCCTCCATTGTGGAGGTAACAGCTGTGTAAACAGACCCAACCCCCCTCCATTGTGGAGGTAACAGCTGTGTAGACAGACCCAACCCCCTCCATTGTGGAGGTAACAGCTGTGTAAACAGACCCAACCCCCCTCCATTGTGGAGGTAACAGCTGTGTAAACAGACCCAACCCCCCTCCATTGTGGAGGTAACAGCTGTGTAGACCCAACCTCCCTCTAATGTGAACAGGTGTGTAAACTGTCACACCTTCCATGTGCTTCAAATGACATATGTGCCTTGTGTGAATGTTGGCATTAATAAGCAAACATAAAAGAAACAAATGAAGAAAGGAAACCGCGTATGTATGTCAAATTTTGTTCCATCCTTCATAGAAGAGTAATGTTTAATGTTTTTGTTTGCAGTTGGGAAGGATCACACCATACATACATACACACACACACAACACACACACACACACACACACACACACACACACACACACACACACTCTTCACACTGTTGCCTTGTGTAGTTGTCGCCCCAGAAGACAGACTGTCCATGTAATGAGGGGATCACAAACAGGGACACCAAAATGTGCTCAGTGAGGTGCATTGGATGCCTGTCCTGCATCTGTCCACTACACATTTGTAAATCCTTTTTCTTTTTTAGAAGTGTCAGGGTGTGCGCGCCAGGAACGGCCCACCCCAGGATCTTGCATCATGATTGATGGGCATGCATCATGATTGTTGTGTAATGGCGTCAGTAATGGGCATGTATCATGATTGTTCTGTAATGGCGTCAATAATAGGCATGCCTCATGATTGTCCTGTAACGTGGGTCAATAATGGGCATGCCTCATGATTGTCCTGTAACGCCTGTAATGGCATCTATAGTAGGCATGTCTCATGATTGTTCTGTAATGGCATCAATAATAGGCATGCCTCATGATTGTCCTGTAACAGCGTAAATAATAGGCATGCCTCATGATTGTCCTGTAACGGCGTCAATAATAGGCATGCCTCATGATTGTTCTTTTATGGCATCCATAGTAGGCATGCCTCATGATTGTCCTGTAATGGCATCAATAATAGGCATGCCTCATGATTGTCCTGTAACGGGATTAATAGTAGGCATGCCTCATGATTGTCCTGTAATGGTGTCAATAATAGGCATGCATCATGATTGTCCTGTAATGGCGTCAGTAATGGCATGCATCATGATTGTCCTGTAATGGCGTCAATAATGGGCATGTATCATGATTGTTCTGTAATGGCGTCAATAATGGGCATGTATCATGATTGTTCTGTAATGGCGTCAATAATGGGCATGCATCATGATTGTCCTGTAATGGCGTCAATAATGGGCATGCCTCATGATTGTTCTGTAACGCCTATAATGGCGTCTATAATAGGCATGCATCATGTTGATTGTTGGTTAAAACCTGATTAATGTTGGTGATGAACATCTTGTGACCTGAAATGCGTGAGTCAGGCTTTGCTCTGCTGGTGTTCTAGACAAATGCTTTGATTTTTGGAACCGTCTGACAAGGGTTCCTGTTGCACCAACTTTTTTTGTTGTTTGTTTCAATTTCCGACCAATTTGTGTAAAAGGGAAAAAAGCTTGAGGGTGGGGATTGGGCGGAAGCAGGATCCCAGCTTCAGGGTGGGGGGATGGGGCGGGAAGCAGGATCCCAGCTTGAGGGTGGGGGATGGGGCGGAAGCAGGATCCCAGCTTGAGGGTGGGGGATGGGGCGGGATGCAGGATCCCAGCTTGAGGTGGGGGGATGGGGCGGGAAGCAGGATCCCAGCTTGAGGGTGGGGGATGGGACGGGATGCAGGATCCCAGCTTGAGGGTGGGGGGATGGGGCGGGAAGCAGGATCCCAGGGAAGTGCTGCGGATCTTGTTATCTGCTGTCTTAAGAAATGGCGTCTCTTCAGGACATATTAAAATATTTGTTGGCTGAATTTGGTTTAATCAGACTTGTTTTAGAGTGCATTCTGTCTCTCCTTTCCCACACACTTTCTGTATGTCTGTTGCTCTCTCTCTCTCTCTCTCTCTCTCTCTCTCTCTCTCTCTCTCTCTCTCTCTCTCTCTTTCTTTCTCTCCCCCCCTTCCTCCCTCTGTCGCTCTGTCTCTCTCTCTCTCTCTCTCTCTCTCTCTCTCTCTCTCTCTCTCTCTCTCTCTCTCTCTCTCTACTTTGCAGTCTCGAAAGTAGAAAAGAAAGAAACGTGCAACCATCCTTTCATACGTATTCTGCCTCTCTCATATCACTTGCCATGGAGACTGTGGGGTGCTGAGTTCCTGGTAATAAGTAAGAACTGTGTTGGTTGTAACGACTGATCATGAGTGACAGGTGCAGACCTGCAGTGATACACCATCAAACTGGAAATGACAGGTACAGACCTGCAGTGATACAGACACCATCAAACTGGAAGTGACAGGTACCCGACAGACCTGCAGTGATACACCATCAAACTGGAAGTGACAGGTACAGACAGACCTGCAGTGATACACCATCAAACTGGAAGTGACAGGTACAGACCTGCAGTGATACAGACACCATCAAACTGGAAGTGACAGGTACAGACAGACCTGCAGTGATACACCATCAAACTGGAAGTGACAGGTACAGACAGACCTGCAGTGATACACCATCAAACTGGAAGTGACAGGTACAGACCTGCAGTGATACAGACACCATCAAACTGGAAGTGACAGGTACAGACCTGCAGTGATACACCATCAAACTGGAAGTGACAGGTACAGACCTGCAGTGATACAGACACCATCAAACTGGAAGTGACAGGTACAGACCTGCAGTGATACAGACACCATCAAACTGGAAGTGACAGGTACAGACCTGCAGTGATGCACCATCAAGCTGGAAGTGACAGGTACAGACAGACCTGCAGTGATACACCCCCAAACTGAAAGTGACAGGTACAGACCTGCAGTGGTACAGACACCATCAAACTGGAAGTGACAGGTACAGACCTGCAGTGATACAGACACCATCAAACTGGAAGTGACAGGTACAGACAGACCTGCAGTGATACACCATCAAACTGGAAGTGACAGGTACAGACAGACCTGCAGTGATACACCATCAAACTGGAAGTGACAGGTACAGACCTGCAGTGATACAGACACCATCAAACTGGAAGTGACAGGTACAGACCTGCAGTGATACACCATCAAACTGGAAGTGACAGGTACAGACCTGCAGTGATACAGACACCATCAAACGGAAGTGACAGGTACAGACCTGCAGTGATACAGACACCATCAAACTGGAAGTGACAGGTACAGACCTGCAGTGATGCACCATCAAGCTGGAAGTGACAGGTACAGACAGACCTGCAGTGATACACCCCCAAACTGAAAGTGACAGGTACAGACCTGCAGTGATACAGACACCATCAAACTGGAAGTGACAGGTACAGACCTGCAGTGATACAGACACCATCAAACTGGAATTGACAGGTACAGACCTGCAGTGATACACCATCAAACTGGAAGTGACAGCTACAGACCTGCAGTGATACAGACACCATCAAACTGAAAGTGACAGGTACAGACCTGCAGTGATAAACCATCAAAGTGGAAGTGACAGGTACAGACCTGCAGTGATACAGACACCATCAAACTGGAAGTGACAGGTACAGACCTGCAGTGATACACCATCAAACTGGAAATGACAGGTACAGACCTGCAGTGATACACCATCAAACTGGAAGTGACAGGTACAGACCTGCAGTGATACACCATCAAACTGGAAGTGACAGGTACAGACCTGCAGTGATAGACACCATCAAACTGGAAGTGACAGGTACAGACCTGCAGTGATACACCATCAAAGTGGAAGTGACAGGTGCAGACCTGCAGTGATACAGACACCATCAAAGTGGAAGTGACAGGTACAGACCTGCAGTGATACAGACACCATCAAACTGGAAGTGACAGGTACAGACCTGCAGTGATACAGACACCATCAAACTGGAAGTGACAGGTACAGACCTGCAGTGATACACCATCAAACTGGAAGTGACAGGTACAGACCTGCAGTGATACACCATCAAACTGGAAGTGACAGGTACAGACCTGCAGTGATACACCATCAAACTGGAAGTGACAGGTACAGACCTGCAGTGATACAGACACCATCAAACTGGAAGTGACAGGTACAGACAGACCTGCAGTGATACACCATCAAACTGGAAATGACAGTACAGACCTGCAGTGATACAGACACCATCAAACTGGAAGTGACAGTACAGACCTGCAGTGATACACCATCAAACTGGAAGTGACAGGTACAGACCTGCAGTGATACACCATCAAACTGGAAGTGACAGGTACAGACCTGCAGTGATACAGACACCATCAAAGTGGAAGTGACAAGTACAGACAGACCTGCAGTGATACAGACACCATCAAACTGGAAGTGACAGGTACAGACAGACCTGCAGTGATACACCATCAAACTGGAAGTGACAGGTACAGACCTGCAGTGATACAGACACCATCAAAGTGGAAGTGACAGGTACAGACAGACCTGCAGTGATACAGACACCATCAAACTGGAATTGACAGGTACAGACCTGCAGTGATACATACACCATAAAAGTGAAAGTGACAAGGTACAGACCTGCAGTGATACACCATCAAAGTGGAAGTGACAGGTACAGACCTGCAGTGATACATACACCATAAAAGTGAAAGTGACAGGTACAGACCTGCAGTGATACACCATCAAACTGGAAGTGACAGGTACAGACCTGCAGTGATACACCCTCAAACTGGAAGTGACAGGTACAGACCTGCAGTGATACAGACACCATCAAACTGGAAGTGACAGGTACAGACCTGCAGTGATACACCATCAAACTGGAAGTGACAGGTACAGACCTGCAGTGATGCAGACACCATCAAACTGGAAGATAAGATAATGTTGCTTATAGCCCAGCCGACCGCAAAGGGCCACATCAGGGCTGTCATCAAACTGGAAGTGACAGGTACAGACCTGCAGTGATACAGACACCATCAAACTGGAAGTGACAGGTACAGACCTGCAGTGATACACCATCAAACTGTGACAGGTACAGACAGACCTGCAGTGATACACCATCAAACTGGAAGTGACAGGTACAGACCTGCAGTGATACAGACACCATCAAACTGGAAGTGACAGGTACAGACCTGCAGTGATACACCATCAAACTGTGACAGGTACAGACAGACCTGCAGTGATACACCAAACTGGAAGTGACAGGTACAGACCTGCAGTGATACAGACACCATCAAACTGGAAGTGACAGGTACAGACCTGCAGTGATACAGACACCATCAAACTGGAAGTGACAGGTACTGACAGACCTGCAGTGATACACCATCAAACTGGAAGTGACAGGTACAGACCTGCAGTGATACAGACACCATCAAACTGGAAGTGACAGGTACAGACAGACCTGCAGTGATACAGACACCATCAAACTGGAATTGACAGGTACAGACCTGCAGTGATACATACACCATAAAAGTGAAAGTGACAGGTACAGACCTGCAGTGATACAGACACCATCAAACTGGAAGTGACAGGTACAGACCTGCAGTGATACACCCTCAAGCTGGAAGTGACAGGTACAGACCTGCAGTGATACACCCTCAAACTGGAAGTGACAGGTACAGACCTGCAGTGATACAGACACCATCAAACTGGAAGTGACAAGTACAGACAGACCTGCAGTGATACACCATCAAACTGGAATTGACAGGTACAGACCTGCAGTGATACAGACACCATCAAACTGGAAGTGACAGGTACAGACCTGCAGCGCAGTGATACACCATCAAACTGGAAGTGACAGGTACAGACCTGCCGTGATACAGACACCATCAAACTGGAAGTGACAGGTACAGACCTGCAGTGATACACCATCAAACTGGAAGTGACAGGTACAGACCTGCAGTGATACAGACACCATCAAACTGGAAGTGACAGGTACAGACCTGCAGTGATACACCATCAAACTGTGACAGGTACAGACAGACCTGCAGTGATACACCATCAAACTGGAAGTGACAGGTACAGACCTGCAGTGATACAAACACCATCAAACTGGAAGTGACAGGTACAGACAGACCTGCAGTGATACACCATCAAACTGGAAGTGACAGGTACAGACCTGCAGTGATACAGACACCATCAAACTGGAAGTGACAGGTACAGACCTGCAGTGATACAGACACCATCAAACTGGAAGTGACAGGTACAGACCTGCAGCGCAGTGATACACCATCAAACTGGAAGTGACAGGTACAGACCTGCCGTGATACAGACACCATCAAACTGGAAGTGACAGTACAGACCTGCAGTGATACACCATCAAACTGGAAGTGACAGGTACAGACCTGCAGTGATACAGACACCATCAAACTGGAAGTGACAGGTACAGACCTGCAGTGATACACCATCAAACTGTGACAGGTACAGACAGACCTGCAGTGATACACCATCAAACTGGAAGTGACAGGTACAGACCTGCAGTGATACAGACACCATCAAACTGGAAGTGACAGTACAGACATACCTGCAGTGATACACCATCAAAGTGGAAGTGACAGGTACAGACCTGCAGTGATACAGACACCATCAAAATGGAAGTGACAGGTACAGACCTGCAGTGATACAGACACCATCAAACTGGAAGTGACAGGTACAGACCTGCAGTGATACAGACACCATCAAACTGGAAGTGACAGGTACAGACCTGCAGTGATACAGACACCATCAAACTGGAAGTGACAGGTACAGACCTGCAGTGATACAGACACCATCAAACTGGAAGTGACAGGTACAGACCTGCAGTGATACAGACACCATCAAACTGGAATTGACAGGTACAGACCTGCAGTGATACAGACACCATCAAACTGGAAGTGACAGGTACAGACCTGCAGTGATACAGACACCATCAAACTGGAAGTGGAACTGGCCTGTCTTGTTGTGGAGGACACTTTCATAACAGTCCCAGCTCTTATCTGTTCTTTCTCCAACTTCCCTCCTCCATCTCCCCTCCCTGCTACCCCACCCACCACAAAAAGGAAGAAAAACCCTCTAATGTATATATCAGGTTACAGCAAGTAGGACAGGGATTGGTAATCGGCAAACTCCTCTGTCTCCTAAAGCCACTACTAACAGAGCTGCACAACCATAACATGTGTAGTTTGGTCATTTAATGTAAAGGGTATGAATTGCTTGAAGAATTATGTTTGACAGATCTGAAATTCAAAATGAATAAAGAAATAATAAGCTGTGAAAAAACAATCCCAAGATCATTGTCTAAATCCGGTAGTCGTTGTCATTGTGTTTTTCTGTGGAACCTGACTTTAGTGTTCTGTGAATAGTCTGGGTCAAGATGAATACGTGTGCAGATTGGGAGAAAATGAATGTGACAACGAGTAAAAAGGAAGGAACAAATGGTTACAAGGAATAAAAGAAAAAAGAAAAAAGCTGGACTGTAGCCCTCAGCCAGGGATATAACTCTAGCCGTGTGTTTTGCAGGATGTGCAGCAAGGAGCCAGAAAGAGTATGACCGACAGCGGTGGATAAGACTGAAGGAGAATCCTGAGTTGTATGCCAGGAGGAAAGAGGCCAACAGAGAGAACAACCGCAAGTACCGGCAGCGCAAACTGTTAAAAGCGCTCAGACAGAAACTGTTCCAGCATGCCCCTGGAAGTGATGTGCTCTGATGGGAGTCTGGAAGGCTTCCACAGCCCTTGAGGCCAGTGTTCAAGAGTAAGCTTTAGTCGTCCAGTGATGTGCTGTGATGGGAGTCTGGAAGGCTTCCACAGCCCTTGAGGCCAGTGTTCAAGAGTAAGCTTTAGTCGTCCAGTGATGTGCTGTGATGGGAGTCTGGAAGGCTTCCACAGCCCTTGAGGCCAGTGTTCAAGAGGAAGCTTTAGTCGTCCAGTGATGCATTGTGGGCAGAATTATTCATCTCACCACCTGGATAGGTGAAGAATGGGGAAGTTTACTTCTTTGAAGACCCATGAAGGAAGACAACCCAGTGTGGAATCATTCTGCCCCTTTGGAAGTTCGCTAAGATTTTTATGTAAAATACTGTGTGTGTCAGTGTGTGCATGAATGATAGTATCAAAGTTTAACGTCACTTACGTGACCAGTCTCAATGCTTATCCATAGATTTTTCATCTCTGAAGTTTCCCAAGATTCGATAGAATTGGTTGTTTTCTTCAGTTTTGTTTCCACAAGTAAACATTGTTAACACCTAGGACCATGCTTTGCTGGTTACTTCAGAAATCTGACTGTGGTTTTCGTCCATGTGGTAACACTACATAGTTTGTGGGGAAATGCCCACCAATGGATGTAGACTACTCTGTAAGCAATACTGTGCTCAGAGGTCATTTTGGTCAGGGGTGACAAGGAATACGGAATAAAGCTATAAGGGCTGTGAAGGGATGCGGAATAAAGCTATGAGGGCTGATAAGGGATGCAGAATAAAGCCATGAGGGCTGATAAGGGATGCAGAATAAAGCCATCAGGGCTGGTAAGGGATGCGGAATAAAGCTATGAGGGCTGATAAGGGATGCAGAATAAAGCCATCAGGGCTGGTAAGGGATGCGGAATAAAGCTATGAGGGCTGTGAAGGGATGCAGAATAAAGCCATGAGGGCTGTGAAGGGATGCAGAATAAAGCCATGAGGGCTGTGAAGGGATGCAGAATATAGCCATCAGGGCTGGTAAGAGATGCGGAATAAAGCCATGAGGGCTGATAAGGGATGCGGAATATAGCCATGAGGGCCGATAAGGGATGCGGAATAAAGCCATGAGGGCTGTGCTGTGAAGAGATGTGCAATAAAGCAATGAGGGCTGACAAGGGATGCGGAATAAAGCTATGAGGGCTGTGAAAGGATGCGGAATAAAGCTATGAGGGCTGTGGAGGGATGCAGAATAAAGCTATGAGGGCTGTGAAGGGATGCGGAATAAAGCTATGAGGGCTGTGGAGGGATGCGGAATAAAGCTATGAGGGCTGTGGAGGGATGCAGAATAAAGCTATGAGGGCTGACAAGGGATGCGGAATAAAGCTATGAGGGCTGTGGAGGGATGCGGAATAAAGCTATGAGGGCTGTGGAGGGATGCAGAATAAAGCTAAGAGGGTTGACAAGAGATGCGGAATTAAGCCATCAAGGCTGATAAGGGATGCAGAATAAGGCCATTAAGGGATGCGGAACAAAGCCATGAGTGCTGTGAACAGATGCGAATAAAGCTACGAGTACTGTGAAGGGATGCGTAATAAAGCTACAAGTACTGTGAAGGGATACAGAATAAAGCTACGAGTGCTGTGAAGGGATGCAGAATAAAGCTATGAGGGCTGTGAAGGGATGCAGAATAAAGCTATGAGGGCTGTGAAGGGATGCAGAATAAAGCTATGAGGGCTGTGAAGGGATGCAGAATAAAGCTATGAGGGCTGTGAAGGGATGCAGAATAAAACTATGAGGGCTGTGAAGGGATGCAGAATAAAGCTATGAGGGCTGTGAAGGGATGCAGAATAAAGCTATGAGGGCTGTGAAGGGATGTGAATAAAGCTATGAGGGCTGTGAAGGGATGTGGAATAAAGCTATGAGGGCTGTGAAGGGATGCGGAATAAAGCTATGGGGGCTGTGAAGAGATGCGGAATAAAGCTATGAGGGCTGTGAAGAGATGTGGAATAAAGCTATGAGGGCTGTGAAGGGATGCGGAATAAAGCTATGAGGGCTGTGAAGAGATGTGGAATAAAGCTATGAGGGCTGTGAAGAGATGTGGAATAAAGCTATGAGGGCTGTGAAGAGATGTGGAATAAAGCTATGAGGGCTGTGAAGGGATGCGGAATAAAGCCATGAGGGCTGTGAAGAGATGCGGAATAAAGCTATGAGGGCTGTGAAGGGATGCGGAATAAAGCTATGAGGGCTGTGAAGGATGCTGAATAAAGCTATGAGGGCTGTGAAGGGATGCGGAATAAAGCCATGAGGGCTGTGAAGAGATGCGAATAAAGCCATGAGGGCTGTGAAGAGATGTGGAATAAAGCCATGAGGGCTGTGAAGAGATGTGGAATAAAGCTATGAGGGCTGTGAAGAGATGTGGAATAAAGCTATGAGGGCTGTGAAGAGATGCGGAATAAAGCTATGAGGGCTGTGAAGAGATGCGGAATAAAGCTATGAGGGCTGTGAAGGGATGTGGAATAAAAGCCATGAGGGCTGTGAAGGGATGTGGAATAAAGCCATGAGGGCTGTGAAAGGATGCGGAATAAAGCTATGAGGGCTGTGAAGAGATGTGGAATAAAGCCATGAGGGCTGTGAAGAGATGCGGAATAAAGCCATGAGGCTGTGAAGAGATGCGGAATAAAGCTTTGAGGGTTGTGAAGGGATACAGAATAAAGGTACGAGGGTTGTGAAGGGATGCAGAATATAGCTATGAGGGTTGGAAAGGGATGCAGAATAAAGCTATAAGGCTCTGAAGGGATGCGGAATAAAGCTATGAGGGCTGTAAAGGGATGCAGAATAAAGCTATGAGGGATGTAAAGGGATGCAGAATAAAGCTATGAGGGCTGATAAGGGATGCGGAATAAAGCCATGAGGGCTGTGAAAAGATGCGGAATTAAGCCATAAGGGCTGACAAGGGATGCGAATAAAGCTGTGAGGCTGTGAAGGGATGCGGAATAAAGCCATGAGGGCTGATAAGGGATGCGGAATAAAGCTATGAGGCTGATAAGGGATGCGGAATAAAGCCATGAGGGCTGATAAGGGATGCAGAATAAAGCCATGAGGGCTGATAAGGGATGCGGAATAAAGCTATGAGGGCTGATAAGGGATGCGGAATAAAGCCATGAGAGCTGATAAGGGATGCAGAATAAAGCCATGAGGGCTGTGAAGGGATGCGGAATAAAGCTACGAGGGCTGATAAGGGATGCGGAATAAAGCCATGAGGGCTGTGAAGGGATTCGGAATAAGCTACGAGGGCTGATAAGGGATGCGGAATAAAGCTACGAGGGCTGTGAAGGGATGCGGAATAAAGCCATGAGGGCTGGTAAGGGATGCGGAATAAAGCCATGAGGGCTGTGAAAGGATGTGGAATAAAGCCAGAGTGATGTTCTGACGGGCCAGCAGCAGCTTGTCAAGGGAGATCCTTGTTCCTTCTCAGACCTACGCTGTTCAGTCGAAGTATTAGGGAGGTGAAAATGCTCTCCGTTGAAAATGAAACAGCCCCCTTTCAACCCCAGGTTCCAGAGGTTTGATGCCAGAAAGTTGGCAGCCTTGCTGAGGATCGGCACATGGAGTGACAGTCTAGAGATTACTCTCTAATTCCCTCTGCGAAGGGTGAAGTGTGTTGGTTTTCTCTTTGTTCGCCTTCCTGCCTTCACCCCCCCCCCCCCCCCCTCCCCATGTCCCTATCATTTGCCCTTACCTCTAGGCCTTCAGCCCCCCCCCCCCCCCCCACCCCATGTCCCTATCCTTTCCCCTTACCTCGCTGCCTTCACCTCCCCCCCTCCCCCATATCCCTATCCTTTGCCCTTACCTCTCTGCCTTCACCCCCCCTCCCCATGTCCCTATCATTTGCCCTTACCTCTAGTCCTTCACCCCCCCCCCCCCCACCCCATGTCCCTATCCTTTGCCCTTACCTCTCAGCCTTCACCCCCCCCCCCCCTCCCCATGTCCCTATCATTTGCCCTTACCTCTAGTCCTTCACTCCCCCCCCACCCCATGTCCCTATCCTTTCCCCTTACCTCACTGCCTTCACCTCACCCCCCCCCCCCCCTCACCCATATCCCTATCCTTTGCCCTTACCTCTCTGCCTTCACCCCCCCCCCCCCCCCCCATGTCCCTATCATTTGCCCTTACCTCTTCGCCTTCACCCCCCCCCCCCCTCCCCATGTCCCTATCATTTGCCCTTACCTCTAGGCCTTCACCCCCCCCCCCCCCCCCCCCCATGTCCCTATCCTTTCCCCTTAGCTCGCTGCCTTCACCTCCCCCCCCCCCCCCCCCATATCCCTATCCTTTGCCCTTACCTCTCTGCCTTCACCCCCCTTCATGTTCCCCCCCCCCCCCTCCCACCCCTTCAGCAGGCCTGATAGCATGTTCCTTTTTTCTTTTACCAACTGACCCGGGTTCATTTTCATTGTGACAGAAAATGAACAGAATTGGTTTGTTGTGATCTACAGTTCTGGTCTTAATTCAGCATTCTCTTAGTGTGTCCACCAGACTGTTTGCATGTAAAGTATGGGGTTCAGCATTCTCTTAGTGTGTCCACCAGACTGTTTGCATGTAAAGTATGGGGTTCAGCATTCTCTTTGTGTGTCCACCAGACTGTTTGCCTGTGAAGTATGGGGTTCAGCATTCTCTTAGTGTGTCCACCAGACTGTTTCCATGTAAAGTTTGGGGTTCAGCATTCTCTTTGTGTGTCCATGGACTGTTTGCCTGTGAAGTATGGGGTTCAGCATTCTCTTAGTGTATCCATGGACTGTTTCCATGTAAAGTATGGGGTTCAGCATTCTCTTAGTGTGTCCATGGACTGTTTGCCTGTGAGGTATGGGGTTCAGCATTCTCTTAGTGTATCCGCCAGACTGTTTCCATATAAAGTGTGTGGTTCAGCATTCTCTTAGTGTGTCCACCAGACTGTTTCCATGTAAAGTATGGGGTTCAGCATTCTCTTAGTGTGCCCATGGACTGTTTACCTGTGAGGTATGGGTTCAGCATTCTCTTAGTGTATCCGCCAGACTGTTTCCATGTAAAGTGTGTGGTTCAGCATTCTCTTAGTGTGTCCATGGACTGTTTGCCTGTGAGGTATGGGGTTCAGCATTCTCTTAGTGTATCCGCCAGACTGTTTCCATGTAAAGTATGGGGTTCAGCATTCTCTTAGTGTGCCCATGGACTGTTTGCCTGTGAGGTATGGGGTTCAGCATTCTCTTAGTGTATCCGCCAGACTGTTTCCATGTAAAGTGTGTGGTTCAGCATTCTCTTAGTGTGTCCACCAGACTGTTTCCATGTAAAGTATGGGGTTCAGTATTCTCTTAGTGTGTCCACCAGACTGTTTCCATGTAAAGTGTGTGGTTCAGCATTCTCTTAGTGTGTCCACCAGACTGTTTCCATGTAAAGTATGGGGTTCAGTATTCTCTTAGTGTGTCCACCAGACTGTTTCCATGTAAAGTATGGTGTTCAGCATTCTCTTAGTGTGTCCACCAGACTGTTTCCATGTAAAGTATGGAGTTCAGCATTCTGCTTGTGTGTCCACCAGACTGTTTCCATGTAAAGTATGGTGATCAGCATTCTCTTAGTGTGTCCACCAGACTGTTTCCATGTAAAGTATGGGGTTCAGCATTCTGCTTGTGTGTCCACTGGACTGTTTCCATGTAAAGCATGGGGTCCACTCCCACAGCCCTTCGTCAGACTTCGGGCGGAAGGCACGCCCTTCCCATGATCCATCACCTCGACATAATGGCAGTGTGAATTGCCCACAGAAAGACCTAGCAATCAGAAGACACGACTGTAGAAAAAGTAGTGGGCCTACATGATCAGAAAAGAGGGGCCCTTTGAACCCACAATCACCTAGAGTAAACATTTAGCTTGTTTTGTATGGATGGTGAAGTGAATCGTTGAAGAACAGGGAGACGGTGGAACACAGAGACACTGGCGCTACTTGATCCTTGCCAGGTAAACATCCACTCCAGTGAGCTTCAGCGGATTGACAGTGACCAGGTAAACATGCACTCCAGTGAGCTTCAGCGGATTGACAGTGACCAGGTAAACATCCACTCCAGTGAGCTTCAGCGGATTGACAGTGACCAGGTAAACATGCACTCCAGTGAGCTTCAGCGGATTGACAGTGACCAGGTAAACATGCACTCCAGTGAGCTTCAGCGGATTGACAGTGACCAGGTAAACATGCACTCCAGTGAGCTTCAGCGGATTGACAGTGACCAGGTAAACATGCACTCCAGTGAGCTTCAGCGGATTGACAGTGACCTCAGTGAGGTGTTGGTCACCGTGCAGTGCTAATGATTGTTCACTGATCTGCCGTGGATAGTGACCTGTTGTTCTCTGATCTGCCGTGGATAGTGACCTGTTGTTCTCTGATCTGCCGTGGATAGTGACCTGTTGTTCTCTGATCTGCCGTGGATAGTGACCTGTTGTTCTCTGATCTGCCGTGGATAGTGACCTGTTGTTCTCTGATCTGCCGTGGTTAGTGACCTGTTGTTCTCTGATCTGCCGTGGATAGTGACCTGTTGTTCACTGATCTGCCGTGGATAGTGACCTGTTGTTCTCTGATCTGCCATGTGCGGTGTTGGTCACAATGCAATAGCAAAAAGGACTCTTCACAGATAAATATATCTTGGGAGAGTGAAATGTATAACTAACTCTACACCTGTTACCTAGGGTTTTCTCTCTCTCCCTGTCTCTGTCTGTCTGTATGTATGTCTCTTTCCTCTCTCTCTCTCTCTCTCTCTCTTCTCTCTCTCTCTCTCTCTCTCTCTCTCTCTGTCCATCTGTCTGTCTGCTTGCTTTTTCTGTCTGTCTGTCTGTCTCTCTTGAGAAATAAAAGTCCACTCCTGCATTCAGCTATGTGTTCTTTCATTTACTCAGTCTGTCAGTCTTTCTTTTGCTCAATCCCTTCTCTGTCTCTGTCTCTCACTGTCTGTCTCTCGGTCTGCAAGTTGTGAGTTGATCAGTTTAACAGTGTCTGCACTATTCTGCAGCATTGTAACACAATAGAGAGGGGGATGGCGACATTTGGACAGTATGTAGTTAAGAGCACTGTGTGCTGAAGGTGAACGCTCTGAGCTCCTAGATCCTTGATCAGCATCGAAACATTGGTCGTCCACATTTTGAATTGATTACAGACATTGTCCAGTTCCGGCATTGCACTGTAAACATGCCTTTCAGAACAACAAATCATCAGTGTCTGTATGGTCATTGTTGGTGAGACTGACGGGTTTTCAGTGTCTGTATGGTCATTGTTGGTGAGACTGATGGGTTTTTAGTGTCTGTATGGTCATTGCGGATGAGACTGACGGGTTTTCAGTGTCTGTATGGTCATTGTGGATGAGACTGACGGGTTTTCAGTGTCTGTATGGTCATTGTTGGTGAGACTGACGGGTTTTCAGTGTCTGTATGGTCATTGCTGGTAAGACTGACAGGTTTTTAGTGTCTGTATGGTCATTGTTGGTGAGACTGACAGGGTTTCAGTCGGTGTCTGTATGGTCATTGTTGGTGAGACTGACAGGTTTTCAGTGTCTGTATAGTCATTGTTGGTGAGACTGACAGGGTTTCAGTCGGTGTCTGTATGGTTATTGTTGGTGAGACTGACAGGTTTTCAGTGTCTGTATGGTCATTGCTGGTGAGACTGACAGGTTTTTAGTGTCTGTATGGTCATTGCTGGTGAGACTGACAGGTTTTTAGTGTCTGTATGGTGATTGCTGGTGAGACTGACAGGGTTTGAGTGTCTGTATGGTCATTGCTGGTGAGACTGACAGGTTTTTAGTGTCTGTATGGTCATTGTGGATGAAACTGACAGGTTTTCAGTGTCTGTATGGTCATTGCTGGTGAGACTGACAGGTTTTTAGTGTCTGTATGGTCATTGTTGGTGAGACTGACAGGTTTTCAGTGTATGTATGGTCATTGTTGGTGAGACTGACGGGGTTTGAGTGTATGTATGATCATTGTTGGTAAGACTGACAGGTTTTCAGTGTCTGTATGGTCATTGTTGGTGAGACTGACGGGGTTTGAGTGTCTGTATGGTCATTGTTGGTGAGATTGACGGGGTTTGAGTGTCTGTATGGTCATTGTTGGTGAGACTGACAGGGTTTTAGTGTCTGTATGGTCATTGTTGGTGAGACTGACAGGTTTTCAGTGTCTGTATGGTCATTGTTGGTGAGACTGACAGGGTTTGAGTGTCTGTATGGTCATTATGGATGAGACTGACAGGTTTTCAGTGTCTGTATGGTCATTGTTGGTGAGACTGACAGGTTTTTAGTGTCTGTATGGTCATTGTTGGTGAGACTGACGGGTTTTTAGTGTCTGTATGGTCATTGTTGGTGAGACTGACAGGTTTTCAGTGTCTGTATGGTCATTGTTGGTGAGACTGACGGGGTTTGAGTGTCTGTATGGTCATTGTTGGTGAGACTGACGGGTTTTTAGTGTATGTATGGTCATTGTTGGTAAGACTGACGGGGTTTGAGTGTCTGTATGGTCATTGTTGGTGAGACTGACGGGTTTTTAGTGTCTGTATGATCATTGTTGGTGAGACTGACGGGGTTTGAGTGTCTGTATGGTCATTGTTGGTAAGACTGACGGGGTTTGAAAGTCTGTATGGTCATTGTTGGTAAGACTGACGGGGTTTGAGTGTCTGTATGGTCATTGTTGGTGAGACTGACGGGGTTTGAGTCTTCACTTTCTTGTTATTTGCTACAACTGCATGGTGCGGTAAATTCCATGCTTCTGTGCTCCATGGTCCATTGTTGGTGAGACTGACGGGGTTTGAGTGTCTGTATGGTCATTGTTGGTAAGACTGACGGGGTTTGAGTGTCTGTATGGTCATTGTTGGTGAGACTGACGGGTTTTTAGTGTCTGTATGATCATTGTTGGTGAGACTGACGGGGTTTGAGTGTCTGTATGGTCATTGTTGGTAAGACTGACGGGGTTTGAAAGTCTGTATGGTCATTGTTGGTAAGACTGACGGGGTTTGAGTGTCTGTATGGTCATTGTTGGTGAGACTGACGGGGTTTGAGTCTTCACTTTCTTGTTATTTGCTACAACTGCATGGTGCGGTAAATTCCATGCTTCTGTGCTCCATGGTCCATTGTTGGTGAGACTGACGGGGTTTGAGTGTCTGTATGATCATTGTTGGTAAGACTGACAGGTTTTCAGTGTCTGTATGGTCATTGTTGGTGAGACTGACGGGGTTTGAGTGTCTGTATGGCCATTGTTGGTGAGATTGACGGGGTTTGAGTGTCTGTATGGTCATTGTTGGTGAGACTGACAGGGTTTTAGTGTCTGTATGGTCATTGTTGGTGAGACTGACAGGTTTTCAGTGTCTGTATGGTCATTGTTGGTGAGACTGACGGGGTTTGAGTGTCTGTATGGTCATTATGGATGAGACTGACAGGTTTTCAGTGTCTGTATGGTCATTGTTGGTGAGACTGACAGGTTTTTAGTGTCTATATGGTCATTGTTGGTGAGACTGACGGGTTTTTAGTGTCTGTATGGTCATTGTTGGTAAGACTGACGGGGTTTGAGTGTCTGTATGGTCATTGTTGGTGAGACTGACGGGTTTTTAGTGTATGTATGGTCATTGTTGGTAAGACTGACGGGGTTTGAGTGTCTGTTTGGTCATTGTTGGTGAGACTGACGGGTTTTTAGTGTCTGTATGATCATTGTTGGTGAGACTGACGGGGTTTGAGTGTCTGTATGGTCATTGTTGGTAAGACTGACGGGGTTTGAAAGTCTGTATGGTCATTGTTGGTAAGACTGACGGGGTTTGAGTGTCTGTATGGTCATTGTTGGTGAGACTGACGGGGTTTGAGTCTTCACTTTCTTGTTATTTGCTACAACTGCATGGTGCGGTAAATTCCATGCTTCTGTGCTCCATGGTCCACTGTTCATGGTTTATGTTCTCCCAATGCATCCCAGTAAGAAGTGAGAGTGTGAGAAAACCAACATGAAAACAA
>CM031597.1:145755443-145759939 GCA_018398815.1 Conus ventricosus
AAATCATGTACTGTCTTGGTTTTTCTGATGCCACTGTCCAGCAATCTCTGTCGAGATGCCAGGGCTCTCTCTTTTTCTTTCTGAACATTTTCATTTTTGCTTTTTTCAATATTTTTTTGGGTAGTGTTTTACGAAAAGACAAAAAGGAAAAAAAGCAAACAAACAGACAAAGATTTATAGGAAGTGGGAATTAAAAGAAAAAAACCCAACTAAACCAGCAATCCAATTCGGATATAACCTCTACAGAGCAGTGTGCATACACACATGTACAACATGCTGATGGACATCGCAAAATACAATGCTGTGTAGTGTATACATAATAATGCAGTGCTGTGTGGTATATACAGTATTATGCATGCATGTTTTGCTGATACTAAGTAGTTATTTTCGTTTTCTTTTTTTTCCTCTTTTTTCTTCTTTGCTAGGGCTCTTCTTGTATTTGCACATGGATGGAATTTTGTATTGGAATTTTTCCACTGACTGTTGCTGTCTCCGACAGTGCCTCTCTGATCTTCCTGGTCAGTTGTCTGAACTGGTTCTCCTCAACTGTTCTTTTACCTGTCTTGGTTCTGGAGAGTAGTGATCCTTCTTGTTGGTGTATGACAATTTATGACATATCAGTTGGAATAGAAAAACCTTTTTCCCTAATGTGGTCGAACATTTTTGTATTGTTATGGTAATGTGTTTGTTAGACAGTAAGAATAACATGTTAGAAACTTTTTGCTATACTTCAAGTAGAAAACGTATGAAAGAAAAAACCCACAAAACAACAACGTGAAAATTAGTCAGACTGTGCTGTACTAAACTAAAAAGACCTTTTTCAGACCATTCTTCTGAAAGACAAATAGGGTTTTAACTGTATTTTATTTTCATGTTTAGACAACACAAAGCAAGAAAAACATGTCCCCCCCCAAAAAAAAAAAAAAAATCAAGTTAATATTGTACATACTCAAACTAGATTTTGCTCATTTTGTAGTTCGTAATATTTTGCCTAACACTTTATTGTTGGGGTTGTAAATTCATATTCTAATGCCGTTTGAAGGAACGACATATAAATCCACAGTTATTGAAAGTGTATGATAGTTAATTTAATATCCACCGTTCTCAGACTACGATTATAAAGAGCACAACTAAAATGAAAAGAGCATCCACAACATTCAGAATGATTATCCAAATTATGAAGCTGTCCCAGAGTTTGAGGAATGAAATGGCTGTATCCAGGGGAAAAGAAAATGAACAGTGAAAAGAAGTGATATAGTGCAGTGTGTCTGACCTCATACTTTACATGGAGCCTGGCCTGCTAGAACTAACTGTTAACTTTTTATATTTTTATTGTTTGGTATCCAAAGACTCTACGAATCACGATCCTCACTCCTGGAGTAGACAGTGGCGGAAGGCAAAACAGTCTGTCAGACGACTGGCCATTGCAGGCCAGGCAGGTCTGGTCACACTGTGGCGGCCATTTCTGGCGCTCCGGCATTCCCCCAGTTCTCTTTGCAAGGTCTGCTGGGACTGGCTGGCATGGTAACAGTATGTGTGGCACTTCAGGTCTGCCCTGACTGGCTGCCATGGTAACAGCATGTGTGGCACTTCAGGTCTGCCGTGACTGGCTGCCATGGTAACAGCATGTGTGGCACTTCAGGTCTGCCGTGACTGGCTGCCATGGTAACAGCATGTGTGGCACTTCAGGTCTGCCGTGACTGGCTGCCATGGTAACAGCATGTGTGGCACTTCAGGTCTGCCGTGACTGGCTGCCATGGTAACAGTATGTGTGGCACGTCAGGTCTGCCGTGACTGGCTGCCATGGTAACAGTATGTGTGGCACTTCAGGTCTGCCGTGACTGGCTGCCATGGTGACAGCATGTGTGGCACTTCAGGTCTGCCCTGACTGGCTGCCTGGGTGACAGCATGTGTGGCACTTCAGGAGTGGCGGCTGATGTCACTGGCCAGACCTGCGGTGTGTGGCACTTCAGGTCTGCCCTGACTGGCTGCCTGGGTGACAGCATGTGTGGCACTTCAGGAGTGGCGGCTGGTGTCACTGGCCAGACCTGCGGTGTGTGGCCGTCACGTGGAGGGGAAAGCCGATGCACCGGGGATATTAACTGTTGGGAGGGGAGGGGGGGGGGGGATATGTCCGCTGAAAGATGTTGACAGAAAGAGCGCTAAGAACCATGCCCCATACTGGTGGTGTAAGAGGTCTGTGACCAATGATTCACCATCACTGAACCATGACATAGAAACAGGTCTGTGACCAATGATTCACCATCACTGAACCATGACATAGAAACAGGTCTGGACCTGCTGCATGCTAAAGCCACTGTCTTGTCTTCTCCAACACTAAACTCTGTCCCGCTTCTTTGATGTCAATCAAGAAAAATCAAGACAGCATCATGACTTTGGTGCAGAAACTTAAGCATTTTCACAAAACTGTCATCATCAGGGATTGCAGTCGGTAGATGTCAAATCTGATATGATGAAAAGAGTGCAGGTGAGTGGTAGTTATCTGTAACGAGTAAAAAAACAGAAGTGTTGATGGTTTCTTGCAGAGGTGGCACGCAGGGAGATGACCAAAGAGAGAAATCGTTTAAAAAGCCGGAGATACTACCAGCGGCTGAAGCAGGACCCCGTGCGTTATGCCCGACGCATACAGTCCATCATCATGCGCAGCCATGCCCGCAATGAAAGACACAGCCTGAACCTTCCATCACAGCCGTGACAGGGTCTGTGCTCTCCTGCATGTGCGGCATCAGGACAAAGGCAGGGGTGACAACCAATGACAGTCATTACATCTGTACCCTCACAGTCATGACAGGGTCTGTGATCTCCCTCATGTGCAGCATCAGGACAAAGGGGTGACAACCAATGAAAATCATCTCGCCTGGTATCTGGTAAAGACAGCATCACCCAGGAGAATCTGTAGTCTAGAAAACCAAAAGTTAAAATCTATGTCTTCGCCATACTTTGGACAAATAGAATTAAGATTTATCATACTGTTTTCTACAAACATCTTTACTATGGCCACTAAAAGAAGGAGAGACAAAACACAAGAAAAACTGTGGTCAGGAAAGAGCCTCCTATCGAGGAAACATCTGCTCCAGATTGCATTAGACGAAATGACTTTCTGACTCAGTCCTTGAAGTCCTCAGACAGTGAAAATGAGACATTGCAGCAGTAGTGACAAGTATGGACTTTCCAGAACACAATGATATTTTTTTTGGTCATACTTCAGTACTGTAATCCTGCCCCAGCATTTTGTTCCACCAGTTCTTTCATTGCGCGCATTGAGGACTTTGGCTCCGATGTTATGACAGATTCCATGGACAGTAGTTGATTCCCTCATGGAACACAATGCTCAGTGGACCGTAGCCAGTGGCACAGCTTGATCTATTATTGTCAGTGTCCGTTCACCTGTTGCTTTGTGTGTCGCTGAGAGGGACTGTGAGGCAGTGCAGCAGTTATGTGAGTGACAGCGACGTGCTCTGTGCGCAAGCCCATACTAACTCTCCGTTGTTGCTGGTTTCTTGCAGACTGGGTGCGAAGGGAGAAGATGAAAGAGAAGAATCGCGTGTATAGCCGGCTGCACTATCAGCGCCTCAAACAGGACCCTCAGCGCTATGCCCGGAGAAGGGAATTGATGAGGGCGGCCAACAGGACGTACCAAGCGAGGAAACGCAGCCGCCTGTTACTAGCACGTATGGCAGGAAAACAGCCCCCTAGCTCAGAGAACTCTGAGTTTCTTCCACATGGCTAGTGGAGACAGGACTGGGATTGAGATATTGGTCGCAAGGTGTAATAGTCACAGGACTGCTGCTGAGATATCGGCCACAAGGTGTAATAGTCAAAGGATTGTTACAGAAGATATCAGCAACACGGTGTAATGATGAAAGGATTGTTACTGAAGATATCAGCAACACAGTGAAATGGTAAAAGGACCAGTACTAAAGATACTGGCAACAAGGTGTAATAGTAAAAGGACGGTTACTGAGGATACTGGCAAGAACGTGAACAACTATGTCTGAGGATATGGGCGACCAAGTGAACTTGTGAAAGGGTTTTGACCGAGGATAGTGCACTGTTGACAACAAAGTAAAACGGTGACTGGACTGTTGATAACGCTCTGAGGAACAAGGTGTCATGGTAACAGATTGTTTCTGAGAACACTGCTAAGGAAAGGCGTGCACACATCAGGAGTTGTCACTGAAAACTCCGCAGCCACGGTGTGGCTATCAGTTAGGGGCAAAAAACAATGTGAAACAGAGACAGAGGCTGAAGCATGTAGAGCCAAACCATCCTCAACACTTTTGATGACACGTTTCCTGTCAATTTGTGTGTGTGTTGTTTTTATATGATTTTACTTTATCAGGGCAGAGCTTGATCTTCATGTATCTGGTGTGACTTTCTGTTCTTTAACTGGGTGTAACTGTTTCTGGCAGCTTTTGGTGTTTTGTCGGATCTTGATTTTGTGCCATTCTGACAAGACTCACAGAGTGTCTGCC
>CM031597.1:145760939-145774490 GCA_018398815.1 Conus ventricosus
CACGGTGATGCTGTCGCTGGTTCAGGTGTGTAGACGTCCCCTGAGCCTCTCAAGCCAGATAGGGAACAATTCCCACGGCCATAAAAAATCGTGTCTTCGTTGTTGTTGTTTTTTGTCTCTCCACACTTGTTCATTTTCTCATCAACTAGTCAACACTTTGTCTGCCATGAGCCTTGCCAAGTCTGTTTATTAAAGAGTGAAGTAACTGGTTACATGTTCCTTTGACTGCATGGGTGTTCATAGTGGTGTGTAATATGTAAAACATGTCTGTCTGTCCATCTTCTTGCTCATAATACAAACCTACAGTGGCATTTTTTATGTGACTATTTTGCGGAGCGAAGCAGTGTAAGCCGCTATTCAAAGTTGGTGTAAGGGGAGTAACTGTGATTACGCTTATGACAAAGGTAAGCTATCTCCCCTGACTTTTCAAATATTGATAAAGGGAGGTAAATAGAGGGGAATGGGAGAGGACAAAGAGCATAGTGAGCAATAGAGAGGGGGGGGGGGGGGGCAGGTTAGGGGCGTGTGAACAAGGAGAGAGATGGCTGAATGAAAGAGAGGGAGATGAAGGGGGGGGGGGGGGGGGGGGTAAGAGAGGAGGACAGACAGTTGCAGAGGTGAGGGTGGGCTGGGTGGGTGGGAGGGGGAAGAGGGTTGATGGGTCGGATGAAAGAGCTATTAGATAAACGACAAATTTAGTATTTGATGCGGATGGTTAGGAGAGCTCGGCAGTGGACCTCATTATCACAACTATCACTGGATACATCAGGTGAGGTCCACTGCCGAGCTCTCCTAACCATCTGCTATATATCCAGTGATAGTTGTGATAATACCTTTTTTTGTATGGGTTTGTTCGAAATGTTTATCCATCACTCCTACAGCTCAAAGCATATGGCATTAACAGCACATGTGGAGGAAGAGGAGTTCAAACAGGGAATGAAGAAACAGCTTGAAGCACATCTTGAAATGGTTCCCAGTTATTGGTTTCGCTGTCCACACAGAAGTGTGCATCAACACATGATCAGAGAGCTCTTTCTGGATGTATGTATCCAGGTTCTGGAAATTTCTTCAGCCCTTACCCCTCTTTTACTCGTGTCTCTGTCTGCGCCTCCCTTCCCTCTCCTACCCCCTCCCTGCCCGCTGTTCTCGTTCCTCTTTCCTCCTCTTCTCTGCCTTCTCTCTCCCTACTCTCCTGTCCCTTTCCCCCATTCCCCTTCCTCCACCGTCTGTCCCTTCCAGTCTCCCCTTTCCCCATTTCCCTTCCTCACCACTGCCCCTCTCTATCCTGTCCCTTTCCCCATACCCCTTCCCTCACCCACTGTCCCCTCTCTCCTGTCCCTTTCCCCATTCCCCTTCCCCTCACCCATCTTCCCTCTCCCTGTCCCTTTCCCCATTTCCTTCGCCCTCAACCGTCTGTCCTTCCTTCCCTTTCCCCCATTCCCCGTCCCTCATCATCTGTCCCCTCTCTCCTGTCCCCTTCCTTCCCTCCCCATTCCCATATCCCTCACCATCTGTCCCCGCTCTTCCCTGTACCCTTTCCTCCCCATTTTCCCTCCCTCTCCGTCTGTCCCTCTCCTGTCTCTTTCCCCATTTTCCCCTTTCCCTCACCGTCTTCCCCTCCTGTCCCATTCTCTCCCATTCCCCTTTGCTCACCGTATGTCCCCTCTCTGTCCTCGTTCCTTCCCCCCCATTCCCCTTCCCCCTCGACCCGTACATCCCCTCCTGTCCCTTTTCCCCCATTCCCTTCCCCACCGAATGTCCCCCTCCCTGTCCCTTTCCCCATGACCCCTTCCCCACCGTCTGTCCCCCTCCCCTCCTGTCTCTTTCCCCATCCCCTCCCTCACAGTACATCCTCTGACCCTTTGACATTCCCCTTCCCTCACCGATGTCCCCTCCTGTTCCCTTTCCCCATTCCCCTACCTCACCGTATTGTCCCTCCTGTCCCTTTCCCCATTCCCCTTCCCTCACCGTCAGTCCCCTCCAGTCCCTTTTCCATTTCCATTCCCTCTAAGGTCTGTCCTCCCTCCTGTCCCTATCCTTTCTCCCCATTTTCACTTCCCCCCATGTCCCTTCCCTCACCTCCTATCCCTTTCCCCCTTTCCATTCCTCACCATCCTGTCCCTTCCTGTCCCTTTGCCCCATTTCCCTTCCTGCAGCCATCGGCCCTCCTCCTCCTGTCCCTTTCCATTTCCCCTTTCCCTCCCTCACCATCTGTCCCTCCAATCCTTTTCCTCCTATTTCCCTTCCCTCACCATCTGTCTCTCTCTCCTGTCCCCCTTTCCCCATTTCCTTTCCCTCACCATCTGTCCCCTCCTTTCCCTATCCCCCATTGTCCTTCCCTCACCATACTGCACCTCCTGCCCCTTTCCCCCTTTTCCATCCCTCACCAGCTGTCCCCTACTATCCTTCCCCCATTTTCCTCCCTCACCATCTGTCCCTTTCCCCCATTTCCCTTCGCCTCACATTGTCCCCTCCTGTCCCTTGCCCCAATTCCTTCCCTCACCATCTGTCCCCCTCCGATCCCATTCCCCATTTCCCTTCCCCTCACCATCTGACCCCTCCTGTCCCTTTCCCAATTCACATCCCTCACCAACTGTCCCCTCTCTCCTCCGTCCCTTACCCCCCATTTTCCCTTCCCTCACCATCTGTCCCCTCTGCTCCTGTCGCCTATACCCATTCCTTACCTCACCATCTTCCCCACCTGTGCCTTTCCTCCATTTTCCTTCCCTCACCATCTTCCCCTCCTGTCCCTTTCCCCATTTCCCTTCGCCCTCACCATATGTCCCCGTCCTGTCCCTTTCCCCATTTCCCATCCCTCACCATCTGTCCCCGCCAATCCCTTCCTCTCATTTTCCTTCCCTCACCATCTGTCCTCTCTCGCCTATCCCTTTCCCCATTTCCCTTCTCTCACCATCTGTTCCCTTCCTGACCATTTGCCCCATTACCGTTTCCCTCATCATCTGTCTCCCTCGCTCTGGTCCTTTTCTTCCCATTTCCTCCCTTCCCTCCACCATCTGTCCCCCTCTCTCCTGGTCCTTTCCCTATTGCCCTTCCTCACCACTGTCCCCTCCTGTCCCCCTTTTTCCCCCATTTTTCCCTCCCCTCACCATCTGTCCCCTCCGGTCCCTTTTCCCCATTTTCCCTTCCTCACCATCTTTCCCCTCCTGTCCCCTTTTTCCCCATTTTCCTTCCCTCACCATATGTCCCCTCTCTCGTATCCCTTTCCCTTTCCCCCCATTTCCTTTCCTCACATCATCCATCCTGCCCCTCCTGTCCCTTTCCCATTTCCCTTCCCCTCAACCACTGTCCCTCTCTCTCCCGTCCCTGTCCCCCATTTCCCTTCCCTCACCATCTGTCCCTCTTCCTTCCCTTTCCCCCATTACCCATCCCTCACTCCATCTGTCCCCTCCTATCCCATTTCCCCTTTTCCATACCCTCAACATCTGGTCTCCTCTCCTCCTGCCCTTTCCCCATTTCCATCCCCACCATCTGTCCCCATCCTGTCCCTTTCCCCCATTTTCCTTCCCTCACCATCTGTCACCGTCCTGCCCCTTTCCCCCATTCCCTTCCCTCACCATCTGTCCCCTACTATTGCACCCTTTCCCCCATTTCCTTTCCCTCACCACTGTCCCTTCCCCCCATTTTTCCCTTCCTCACCATCTGTCCACTCCTGTCTCTTACCCCCCTCATTTCCCTACCTCACCATCTGTCCCCGCCTATCCCATTCCCCCATTTCCCTTCCCTCTCCATCTTCCGCCTCTCGCCCTGTCCCTTTCCCCATTTCCATCCCCTCACCATCCTGTCCCCTCTCTCCGTCCCTTTTCCCATTCCCCTTTCCCTCGACCATCTGTCCCCTCCTGGTGTGCCTTTTCCTCCATTTTCCTTTCCCTCACCATCTGTCCCCTCCTGGTCCCTTTTTCCCCATTTGATCCCTTCCCTCAACCATCTGTCCTCACCTTCCCTTTCCCCCCCCCCATTTCCCTTCCCTCACCATCTGGTCCCCCCTCCCTATCCCTTTCCTCCCATTTCCCCTTCCTCACCATCCTCCTCCAGCTCCTATCCCTTGTCCCCATTCCCTTCTCGCACCATCTGTCACTTTCCTGTCGCATATGCCCCATTTCCCTTCCCTCATCATCTGGCCCCTCGACGTCCTTCCTTTTCCCCATTTCCCTTCCCTCACCCATCTGTCCCCTCTCTTCCTGTCCTTTCCCCCTATTTCCCTCCCTCACCATCTGTCCCCTCCTGTCCCTTTTCCCCATTTCCCTTCCTCACCAGCTGTACCCCTCCCTGTCCCATTTTCCCCATTTCCCTCCCTCAGCCATCTGTCCCCTCCTGTCTCCTTTTCCCCATATTCCTTCCTCACCATATGTCCCCCCTCCCCTTCTCTCGTATCACCTTTCCCCATTACCTTTCCCTCACCATCTTTCCCCTCCTGTCCCCTTCCCCATTCCCATCCCCTCTCCACTGTCCCCTCTCTCTTCCCCTTTCCCCATTTCCCTTCCTCAAAACCCGTCTGTCCCCTCACTGTCTCTTTCCCCATTCCCCTTCCCACACCGTCTGTTCCCTCACATGGCCGCTTTCTCCCATTCCCATTGCTCACCGGTATGTCCCCTGCCTGTCACTTTCCCCGTCCCCTTTCCCTCACCAGTCTGTCCCCCCTGTCCCTTTCCCCATTCCCCGTCACTCACCGTATGTCCCCATCACTGTCCCATTCCCCATTCCCCTTCCCCTCACCGTACTCCACTCCTGTCCCCTTTCCCCATTCCCCTTTCCCTCACCGGTCTGTCCCCTCCTGCCCTTTCTACTCCCCATTCCCCTTTCCCTCAACCGTCGTCCCCTCCGTCTCTTTCCGCCATCCCCTTCCCTAACAGTACATCCCCTCTCTGACCTTTGACATTCCCTCCCTCACCGTATGTCCCCTCCTGTCCCTTCCCCATTCCCCTTCCCCTCACCGTATGGTCCCCTCTGTCCCTTTCCCCATTTCCCCTTCCCTCACCGTCCGTCCCCTCCTGTCCCTTTTCCATTTCCATTCCCTCACGTCTGTCCCTCCTGTCTCCTTTCCCCCATTTCCCTTCCCCCATAAACCTTCCCTCACCTCCTATCCTTTCCCCATTTCCATTCCCTCACCATTCTTCCCTCCTGTCCCTTTGCCCCAATTCCCTTCCCTCACCATCCTGTCCCCCTCTCTCCTGTCCCTTCCCATTTCCCTTCCTCCTCACCATCTTCCCCTCCAATCCCTTTCCCCTTTTCCAGTCCCGTCTCCAACAGTCCTCCGCTCTCCTGCCCTTTCCCCCATTTCCCTTCCCTCACATCTGTCCCCTCCTGTCCCCTTTTTCCCCCAGTTTTCCTTCCCTCACCATCCTGTCACCTCCTGCCCCTTTCCCCCATTTCCCCCTTCCCTCACCATCTGTCCCCTACTATCCCTTTCCCCCAGTTTTCCTTTCCTCCCTCACCATCTGTCCCTTCCCACCATTTCCCTTCCCTCACCATCTGTCCCCTTCCTGTCCCTTTCCCCCAAAAAAAAATGTTTCCCTTCCTCACAATCTGTCCCCTCCTACCATTCCCTTCCCTCCCTCCATTTCCCTTCCCCTCACCATCTGTCCCCTCCTGTCCCTTTCCCCAATTCACTTCCCTCACCACGGTCCCCCTCTCTCCTTCCCTATTTCCCCATTTCCCTTCCCTCACCATCTGATCCCCTCTCACCTGTCCTTTTCCATTCCCCTTCCCTCACCATCTCCACTCCTTGCCTTTCCTCCATTTTCCTTTCCCTCACGCATCTGTCCCCTCCCCTCTCCTTTCCCTTTTCCCCATTTTCCTTCCCTCACCAATCTTCCCCTCATTCCTGTCCCTTTCCCCATTCCCTTCCCCTCACCATCTGTCCCCATCCTATCCCTTGTCCTCCATATCCCTTCCCTCACCATCAGTCCCCCTCTCTCTCCTATCCCCCCTTCCCCATTTCCCTCATCGTCGCCATCTGTCCCCATTCCTGTCCATTTGCCCCAGTTCCCTTCCCGCATCATCTGTCCCCTCCCTCTCCTGTCCTTTTCCCCCATTTCCTTCCCTCACCATTCTGTCCCCTCTCCCTGTCCCTTTCCCTATTTCCCTTCCCTCACACTGTCCCCTCCTGTCCCTTTTTCCCCATTTCCCTTCCCTCACCGATCTGGCCCCTCCTTGTCCCATTTTCCCCATTTTCCCTTCTCACCATCTGTCCCCCTCCCTGTTCCCCTTTTCCCCATTTCCCTACCCCCTCTATCCATATGTCCCTCTCTCGTATCCCGTTCCCCCATTTTCCTTTCCTCACCTACTTGTCCCACCTGTCCCTTTCCCCATTTCCTGCTTCTCACCACTGTCCTAGCCTCTCTCCTGTCCCCTTTCCCCATTTCCCTTCCTCACCATCAGATCCCCTACCTATCCCGTTCCCCCCAATTTTCCCTCCTCACCATCTGACCCCTCCTAGCCCTTTCCCCTTTCCCATTCCCCACCATCTGTCTCCCTCCTCCCTCCTGTCCCTTTTCCCCATTTCCCTTTCCCTCAACCATCTGTCCCATCCTGTCCCTTTCCCCCCCACTTCCCTTCCCTCATCCATCTGTCACCTCCTGCCCCTTTCCCCCATTTCCCTTCCCACAACCATCTGTCCCCTACTATCCCTTTCCCCCCATTTTCCTTCCCTCACCATCGTCCCATTCCCCCCATTTCCCTTCCCTCAGCCATCTGCCCCCTCCTGTCCTTACCCCTTCATTTCCCTTCCCTCACCATCTGTCCACGCCTATCCCATTCCCCCTTTTCCACTCCCTCACCATCTGGTCCCCTCCTGTCCCTTTCCCCAATTCCCTTCCCTCACCATCTGTCCCCTCTCTTCCAGTCCCTTTCCGGTCCCCATTTCCCTTCCCTCACCATCTGTCCCCTCTCTCACTGTCCCTTTTCCCATTCTCCCCTTCCCCACCATTCTGTCCCCTCCTGTTGCCTTTTCCTCCATTGTCCTTCCCGCCCCTCTGTCCCCTCCTGTCCATTTCCCCCATTTCCCCTTCCTCGAACCAATCTGTCCCCTCCGGTCCCTTTCCTCATTCACTTCCCTCACCATCTGTCCCCTCCTATCCCGTCCTTTCCTCCATTTCCCGTCCCTCACCATCTGTCCTCTCCTTCCTACCTTTCCCATTTCCCTTCTCTTCCCATCTGTCCCTGCCGGTCCTTTGGCCCCATTTTCCTTCCCGCATCATCTGTCCCCTCACTCCTGATCCCATTTTTCCCCATTTTCCCGTCCCTCACCATCTGTCCCCTCTCTCCAGTCCCTTTCCCTAATTATCCTTCCCTCACAAGCGATCTGTCCCCATCCTGTCCCTTTTTCCCCATTTCCCCTTCCCTCAACCATTGTCCCCCCCCTTCCTTTTCCCCCCATTTCCTTCCCTCAACCATATGTCCCTCCTCTCGTAGCCCTTTCTTCTCCCCCATTTCCTTCCCTCACCATCTTTCCCATCCTGTCCCTTTCCCCCATTTCCCTTCCCTCACCATCTTCGCCTCTTCTCCATGTCCCTTTCCCCCATTCCCTTCCCTCCACCATCTGTCCCTCCAAACCCTTTCCCTTTCCCCCCCAATTTTCCCCTTCCCTCACCATCTGTCCCCTCCTATTCCCTTTCCCCTTTTCCATACCCTCACCATCTGTCTCCTCTCTCCTCCCCTGTCCCTTTCCCTATTTCGCTCCTCACCATCTGTCCCACTCCCAGACCCTTTCCCCCATATTCCCTTCCCTCACCATCCTGTCACCTCCTCCCCCCCTTTTCCCCCATTTCCCTTCCCTATCACCATCCTGTCCCCTACTATCCCTTTCTCCCCCATTTTCCTTTCCATCACCATCTGTCCGCATTCCCCCAATTCCCTTCTTCACCATCTGTCCCCTCCTGTCCTTTCCCTCATTTCCCTTCCCTCACCACTGTCCGCCCTCCTATCCCATTCTTTTCCCCCCATTTCCCTTCCCTTCACCATCTGTCCTCCTGTCCCTTTCCCAATTTCCCTCCCTCACCATCTGCCCCTCACTCCTGTCCCGTTCCCCATTTCCCCATCCCTCACCATCTGTCCCCCTCTCTCCATCTGTCCCCCCTCTCTCCTGTCCCTTTTCCATCCCTTCCCTCACCATCTGTCTCCCCTTCCTGTCCCTTTCCTTCCTCCAATTTTTTCTTTCCCCACCAACTGTCCCTCCTGTCCCTTTTCCCCCCATTTCCCTTCCTCTACCATCTGTCCCTTCCTGTCCCTTTTCCCCATTTCCCTTCCCCTCACCATCTGTCCCTCCTGTCCCTTTTTCCCCCAATTCCCTTCACTCACCATATGTCCCCTCCTCATCGTATCCCTTTCCCCATTTCCTTTTTCCTCACCAATCTTTCCCCTCCTGTCTTTTCTTCCCTTCGCCCATTTTCCCTTCACTCACTCATGGCTGTCCCCCTCCTATCCTTTCCCACTTTCCCTTCCCTCACCATCTTTCGCCCTCCAGTCCCTTCCCCCCATTTCCCTTCCGTCCACCGTCTGTCCCATCCTAACCCTTTCCTCCATTTCCCTTCCCTTCACCATCTTGTCTCCTCTCCTATCCCTTTCCCATTCCCTTTCTCTCACCCATCGTCCCATTCCTGTCCATTGCCCAATCCGCTTCCCATTCATCTGTCCCCTCACTCCTGACTTTTCCCCTTTCCCTTCCTCAACATCTGTCCCCTCTCTCCTGTCCGTTTCCCCATTTCCCTTCCCGACAACCATCTGTCCCTCCCTGTCCCTTTTCCCCATTCCCTCCCTCACCATCTGTCCCCCCCTGTCCCCTTTCCCCATTTCCCTATCCTCACGCAGCACACATCTGTCCCTCCTGTCCCTTTTTCCCCATTTCCTCTTCCCTCAACCATCCATCCCCCTCTCCGTCCTGTCTCTTTCCCCATTTCCCTTCCTCACCATCGTTCCCCTCCTATCCCTTTCTCCCCCATTGCCTTCCGTCAACCATCTGTCCCCTCCTATCCCTTTCCCCATTTCCCTCCCTCCCCATCTGTCTCCTATCTCCTGTCCCTTTCCCCATTTCCCTTCCTCACCGATCTGTCCCTTCCTGTCCATTCACCCATATCCCTTCCCTCACCATCTGTCACCTCCTCCCTTTCCCCATTTCCCTTCCCACACCATCTGTCCCCCTACTATCCCTTTTCCCCCATTTTCCTTTCCACACCATCTGTCCCTGTTCCTCCATATCCCTTCCCTCACGCATCTGTCCTCTCCAGTCCCTTTCCCCATTTCCCTTCCTCACCATCTGTCCCCTATCCTAATCCCATTCCCCCATTTGCCCTTCCCCCTCACCATCTGTCCCTGCCCCCTCCTGTCCCTATCCCAAATTCCCTTACCCCTCACCATCTGTCCCCCTCTGTCCTGCCCCTTTCCTTCCCATTTATCCCTTCCTCACCATCTGTCCCCTCGCTCCTGTCCCTTTCCCCATTCCCCTTCCCCAAACCATCTGTCCCCACCTGTCCCTTCACCATTTCCCCTATCCCTCACCATCTGTCCAATCCTATCCCTTTCCTCCATTTCCCTTCCCTCAACCATCTGTCCTCTCTCTCCAGTCCCTTTCCCCATTTCCCTTCCCATATACATCTGTCTCCTTCCTGTCCATTTTGCCCCATTTCCCTTCCCTCACCATCCGTCCCCTCTCTCCTGTCCATTTCTTCCCCATTTCTCCCTTCTTCACCATCTGTCCCCCTCTCTCCTGTCCCTTTCCGCCATATCCCTTCCCTCACCATCTGTCCCCACTCTCCTGTCCCATCCCCCAATTTCACTTCCCTCACCATCGATCCCCTCCAATCCCTTTCCCCCATTATCCCTTCCTCACACTTCTGTCCCCTTCCTGTCCCTTCCCCCATTTCCCTTCCCTCACCATCTGTCCCTTTCCCTTCCCCCATTTCCCTTCCATCACCATCTGTCCACTCTCTCCTGTCCCTTTCCCCATTCCCCTGTCCCTCCCCATCTGTCTCCCTCCTGTCCCTATCCCATACCCCCCATTTCCTTCCCGCTCACACATCTTCAACTCTCTCCTAGCCCTTTCTCCCATTTCCTTTCCCCTCACCATCTGACCCCTGTCTACTGTCTCTTCTTCCCCATTTTCCCTTCCCACACCATCCTGTCCCTCTCTACTGTTGCCTTCCTCAATTTCCCTTCCCTCACCATCTTCCCGTCCTGTCCCTTTCCCACCATTCCCATTCCCTCACCATCTGTCCCCTTCTGCTGTCCTTCCCCTCCCTCCATATTCCTTCCCCACCCATCTGTCCCCTCTCTCCTGTCCCTTCCACCCCCATTTTCCCTTCACTCACTAATCTGTCCCTCTCTCCTGTCCCTTCCCCTATTTTCCCTTTTCCCTCCCATTTCCCTTCCGTGACCATCTGTCCCCCTCTCTCCTGTCCCTTCCCCCCATTTCCCTTTTCCCCATTTCCCTTCCCTAACCATATGTCCCCTCTCTCCTGTCCCATCCCCCCATTTCCTTTTCCCGACCATCTAACCCCTCCCCCTCTCCTGTCCCTTCCCCCATTTCCCTTTTTCCCCATTTTTCCCTTCCATCAAACCATCTGTCCCCGTCTAATGTCTCTTTCCCTTTCCCTGACCATCTGTCCCCTCTCTCCAGTCCCCTTTCCCCGTTTTTTTTTTTTTTGTTTTTACCCATTTCCTTCCCTCCCCATCCTGTCCCCTCCTATCCTTTTCCTACCCATTATCCCCTTCCGCAACCAGTCTGTCCCCCTCCGATCCCTTTCCCCATTTCCCCTTCCCACACCAATCTGGGCTCCTCCTGTCCCTTTCCCATTTCCCTTCCCTCACCATCTGTCCCCCTCCTATCCCTTTCCCTCCTCCCATTTTTCCTTTCCCTCACCACTGTCCCCTCTTCTCTCTGTCCCTTCCTCATTTCGCCTTACCACACCACTGTCCCCCCTTCCTCCACTGTCCCTTTTCCCCATTTCTCTCCCACTACCTACTGTCCCCTCCTATCCCTTTCCCCCATTTCCCTTCCCTCACCATCTTCCTCCGGTCCCTTTGCCCCATTTCCCTTCCCTCACCATCTTTCACCATCCGTCCCCTTTCCTTCCCCCATTTCCGCTTCCCTCACCATCTGTCCCCCCTACTATCCCTTTCCCCATTTTCCTTCCCACAACCATCAGTCCCTATCCCCCATTTCCATTCCCCACCATCTGTCCCCGTTCCTGTCCCTTTCCCCCAATTCCCTTCCCTCATCCATCTGTACCCGTCCTAGTCCCATTCCCCCCTTTTCCCTTCCCTCAAACAAAACCCCCCATCTGTCCCCTTCCTTTCCCTTTCCCCAATTCTCTTCCTCTCACCATCTGTCCTCCCCTCTCTCCTGTCCCTTTCCCATTTTCCCTGCCCTCACCCATCTGTCCCCTCTCTCCTGTCCCTTTTCTTCCCATTCCCCTTCCCTCATCATCTTCCCTCCTGTCCCTTCCTCCATTTTCCTTCCCCCCCCTCACTCACCATCTGTCCCCTCCTTCCCCTTTTTCCCCCTTTCCCTTCCTCAACCATCGGGCCCCACCTGTTTCCTTTTTCCCCCCATTTCCTCCCTCCACCATCTGTCCCCTCCTATCCCTTTCCTCCATTTTCCCTTCCCTCACCATATGTCCCCCTCTCGTATCCCTTTCCCAATTTCCCCACCTCTCACCATCTTTCCCCGCCTGTCCCTTTCCCCATTTCCCTGCCGTCACCATCTTCCCTTCCTATCCCATTCCTCCATTTCCCTTCCTCACCATCTGACTCTTCACCTTCTTCCTATCCCTTTCTTCCTTTTCCCCATTTCCCTTCTCACAACCATTGTCCCCTGTCCTGCCCATTTGCCCCATTTCCTTCCCACATCATCTGTCCCCTCTCTCCGTCCTTACCCCCATTTCCCTTCCCTCACCATCTGATCCCCTCACTCCTGTCCCCTTTTCCCCATTTCCCCTTCCCTCTACACATCTGTCCCCCTCCTGTCCCTTTTCCCCATTTCCCTTCCCTCACCATCTTCCCCACCTGCCCTTTTTCCCTCCCCATTTCCCTTCCCTCCCCATCTGTCCCCATCCAGTCCCTTTTTCCCCTCCCTCCCCATTTCCTATCCTCACCATATGTCCCCTCTCTCGAAAGCCCTTTCCCATTGCCTTTCCCTCACCATCTTTCCCCCTCCTGTCCCCTTTCCCAATTTCCACTTCCTCACCATCTGTCCACTCTCTCCTACTCTTTCCTTTTTCCTTCCCCCAATCCCTTCCCCACCATCAGTCCCCGTCCTATCCCTTTCCCCCCCTTTCCTTCCGCGTCACCATGTGTCCCCTCCTATCCCTTTCCCCATTTCCCTTCCTCCCCATCGTCTACCATCTCCTGTCCCTTTCCCCATTTCCCTTCCCTCGACCATCTTCGCCCATCCTGTCCTTTCCCCCATTTCCCCTTCCCTCACATCTGTCACCGGTCCTGCCCATTTCCCCATTTCCCTTCCCTCACCATCTGTCCCCAACTAACCCTTTTCCCCCTTTTCTTTCCCTAACCACCAGTCCCTTTCCCCACATTTCCCTTCCCTCACCACTGTCCCTCCTCCAGTCCCTTCCCCCATTTCCCTTCCTCACCATCTTCCCGCTCCTATGCCATTCCCCCATTTCCCTTCCATCACCACCTGCCCCTCCTGTCCCTTTCCCCAATACCCTTCCCTTCACCATCTGTCCCCTCCTGTCCTGTCCCTTACCCCAATTCCCTCACCCTCACCATCTGTCCCCTCTCTCCTCCTGTCCCTTTCCCCCCATTCCCTTTCCCCTCAAACCATCTGTCCCCTCCATCCCTTCCCCATTTCCCTTCCCTCACCAACTGTCCCATCCTATCCCTTTCCTTTCCTCCATTTCCCTTCCCACACCAATCATGTCCACTCTCTCCTTCCCTTTCCCCATTTCCCTTTCCCTCCCATCTGTCCCTCCTGTCCATTTTGGTTGCCCCATTTCCCTTTCCCTCCACCATCTGTCCCCTCTTCTCCTGTCCTTTTCCCCATTCCCTTCCCTCACCATCTGTGCCCCCATCTCTCCTGTCCCTTTCCCCATTTTCCCTTCCCTCACCATCTGTCCCCCTCTCTCCTGTCCCCTTCCCCCATTCACTTCCCTCACCATCTATCCCCTCCTATCCCTTTCCCCATTTCCCTTCCTCTCACTCGCCTGTCCCCTCCCATGTCCCTTTCCCCCATTTCCCTTCCCCTCAACATCATGTCCAGCACCCTCCTTTCCTTTTCCGTCCTCCCCATTTCCTTTCCCTCCCCATATGTCCCCTCACTGTCCCTTTCCCCCATTATCCTTTCCTCACCATCTGTCCAACTCTCTCCTACCCTTTCCCTTCCCCATTTCCCTTTTCCTTCCTCAAAACCATCTGTCCCCGTCTACTGTCTCTTCCCCCCCATTTATCCGTCCCTCACCATCTGTCCCCTCTCTACAGTGCCTTCCTCCATTTCCCTTTCCCTCACCCTCTGTCCCCTCCTGTCCCTTTCCCTCCCCCATTTTTCCCTTCCTCACCATCTGCCCCCTGGTTTTCGCTGTC
>CM031597.1:145774590-145777090 GCA_018398815.1 Conus ventricosus
AGCTCGAGGGTTTTATTATACTGAACAATTGACAATTAAAAAATGGATTAGATTAAACTCGTTATAAAATTGAGCAGTTAAACTTTATGACAAAAACTCCTCATTGCTCATTGATTTGTGGGCAGACTGGTTGTGGAAAAACAATATTTATCCTCGACCTGTTACAAACAGTTTATCGTTATAATTTTAATCATATTGTGGTTTTCTGCCCAACACTTAAATGGAACAAAGCATATCATGATAGAAGGTTTATATGGACAGATGATGACATATATTTAGTTGATCCTAGCAATAAACTGAGTGAGTGTTTAGAACAGTTTTATAGACTGTTTGAAGGAACGCAGACACTATTTATTATAGATGACTGTTCGGCAGAAAGAGACATAGTTAAAAAGAGAAACACTTTGTCGAAACTAGCTTTCAGCGGAAGACATGCTGGGATAAGTGTGTGGATTTTATGTCAAAAATATAACTCAGTTTTAAAAGACTTTAGAGAACAGTTAAAGACTGTAGTTTTATTTCACATGAAAGACAGAGACTCATTTGAAGAATGTTTGCGTGAAAATGATGTTATTGAAAACGATCAGGAAAAACACAGGATTAAGCAAAAACTAAAATCTGAAAAGTTTAGTAAATTAGTATTAAAAACGGATAACCCTGCACAGTATGTTTGTTTGTAGATAATCGTTATTTTTTGGGTATTGAAGTCTTACTTGTCAGAGAACAGGAAAACCTTTATTCTGGGTCACTTTCGCCCGAAACTGGTTGAGGGCGAAAGTGAGCCAGAATGAAGGTTTTCCTGTTCTCTGGAGGTTTTAAAAGTCTCTAAAGAGTCCGTGTTATGCAGAGAAGAAGGGAGACCATTCCACAGAGCAGGTGCCTGGTAAGAGAAAGATCATATTGCTACCTGGAGTTAGACCTAGTCTCCCAACAAAAGAAAATGCACTACTCACTCGTAGCTGTCGACAGCCATCCGGCCATCTTCTTCAGCGATGCTGTTGGTGACTGAGTGAACTCGATTCAGATCACGTGACCGTGGGACATACCCAGGTTCCGTGACTGAATCAGTGAAGTGTACACCGGGGGCAAGGTGTAGCAGCCCCGGTCCCTGTTGAGCGGGGGGTTGGTGGCTGTGATGTAGATAGCTTCCTTGACCCTCGCTGGAACCACTTGTTTTCTCTGTTCAGGATGTTGACGTCCGTGTCAAATTGGTGTTGCTTGGAGTACAGGTGTGCTCCGACAGGTGAAGAGTCCCTCTTGTGTTCTGTGAGTCTCTTTTGGAGGGACGTTCTGTTTCTCAAACATAGTGTTGGTTGCAGTCACGGCAGTCTATTCTGTAGATGACGCCGGATTTGTCGAGTTTGTTGGTTTTGTCCTTGGGGGCGACAAGTTGGCTGCGGATGGTGTTGGTGGGCTTGGGATGGACTGCGACCCCTAGTTTTCCTGATCTTCCTGGTCAGAGCTTCACTTACACCTCCAACGTAGGGAATATTGTGGTTGGGGTGAGGTGGTAGATCTCTTGCTCCCTGGGCTGTTCCAGGCCCACTTCTGGTAGCCCGAGATGGTGAGCACTTCCTTCAGGTGGTCTTTCTCCTTCTGCTGTGCCTCTTGAGTTGAGCAGATGGTATTGGCTCTGTGGGTGAGAGTTCGAATCACCCCAAGTTTGTGTTCCAGAGGTTCGTGGCTGTCGAACTGCAAGTATTGGTGTGCGTGAGTCGGTTTACGGTAGATCGCGAAGGAGAGCACGCCGTCTGTTCTGGTGATGATGTGTCCAGCATTTCAATGGAGTCATTCTGCTCTACTTCCCTCATGAATTTGATGGCTGGATGTTGGTTGTTCAGATGTTCAGTGAACTGTTCCACCAGGCGTTGGGGTAGGATGGTCATGGTGTCATCTACGTAGCAGCCCCAGTAGCGTGGAGGAGAGTGGAACGAGGCCAGTGCTTTCTCTTCAAAGTCCTCCATGAAGAGGTTGGCTACTATAGGTCTCACCAGTGAACCCATGGCCGCTCCTTCTTTCTGCTGGTAGAACTCGCCTTGGAAGGTGAAGTAGGTGGTAGTGAGGCAGCAAGCTAAGATGTCGCCGATGTCATCCACTGTCAGAGATGTGCGTTAGTGGAGAGTTTGGTCGTTCTGTACTCTACGTCTAATGATTTCCACGCTCTCTTTCACTCGTACACTGGTGAAAAGTGCCGAGACGTCATATGATACAAGGAGTTCATCAGTTTCTCCACGAGGTCGGCGCTGTTGTGGATGTGGTGTCCTGTGTGTCCTACCAGAGGGGCCAGAATGTCCGCCACGAATCTCGCAATTTCATACATGAGGCAAACTATGGATGCAACTATGGGACGGAGGGGGACGTCGTTCTTGTGCACCTTAGGTAGACCATATAACTTGGGTACATCCATAGGGTGGGGTACAGTTTCCTGTACTGTTCCAATGTTAGTCGGCCCATGTCTTTGAGGCGTTTGAGTATCTCTTTCAGTTTGTTGGAGAACTTG
>CM031597.1:145782090-145788411 GCA_018398815.1 Conus ventricosus
TGACAAGGTTATCTGGTAGATCATTTATAAAAATAGTGAAAAGAACCGGTCCCAGTATACTTCCTTGAGGGATACCACTAAGTACACTACATTTCTTTGATTTGGCTGCCCCTACTCTGACTTGAGTTCTATCACTCAGAAAGTTTTTGATCCATTTTAATAAGGTGCCACCAATACGGCATGCTGCTAGCTTTATAAGGAGTCTCTTATGCGGAACCGTATCAAAAGCTTTTCTAAAATCCATGTATATGATATCAATTCCTTGTCAACCATCTAGCATTGTTGTTATATCCTCCATAACCTCTAACAGCTGTGTGACACATGATCGTTTTTTTCGAAAACCATGCTGACATTTAGAATATAAATTATTATCTGTAAAATAGGAGACCATTGAGTCTTTGACAATACTTTCTAAAACCTTGCATAAGATAAGTAAGACTTACAGGTCTGTAGTTGCTCGGTTCACATTTTGTACCTTTCTTAAAAATCGCTGTCACCTCTGCCGTTTTCCAGTCTTCAGGTAATACACCAGTTTCAAGTGTCTTATTAAAAAATGAACACAGTGGAACAGATAGTTCCTCACATAGCTCTTTTAGTACCCTTGGTGGCAATAAATCAGGACCCTGTGCCTTATTTGGGTTAAGTTGTTTTAATTTACTCTCCACAGCTTTGGGAGTTACTCGAATTTCTGTTAACATTACCCCATTTGAATAACATCCTTCTCTCAAGTCCGGAATGTCGCATAAAATTTTCTTGGGTAAATACACTTGAAAAAAATGTATTTAACATTTGAGCCTTATCCATGTCATCCACCGCAAATGTACCATCAGGTCTCTTTAATGCACTTACACTGTACTCATTTTCATTTGCTGTTGCACATACCTCCAAAACTTTTTTGGATTTATTTTACCTTCATTGGCGATCTGCTTCTCATAATCTCTTCTTATTCTTTTTAACAACTTTTTACATTTGTTTCTTTCCTTTATGTATTTCAGATAAGCATAACCTGATTTAGTGGTAAGGTATCTTTTGAATAGTTTATATTTCTTTTTGATACATCTGAACGCTGTCTTATTCATCCATACAGGTTGTACTTTTTTAGTATCACTAACTTTAACTTTAGGGATACATTTCTCCATACCATTATGCAGTAATCTTTTTATGTAGTTCCAACTCTCTTCGCTATTCATTTCTGACATCACAGACCAATCATGATCATTTACAATCTTTCTAAACTTATAATAATCACCCTTGCTAAGTTTGTAAATATACTTAACCTGTTTTTTTAACAAATCTTAAATAAATGTTAGCGAACCGCCCAGAGAACGTGGACAAACGAGTCACAAGACAAAACACAACGCGTTTCGACCTCTTAGGTCTTCGTCGGGTGATAAATAAACGAATAAAACAACGAAAATTCACTTAGCTTTGATCGCTTCAGATCGCTTAGGGTTCAGCGCAAGGAAGAAGGCGTTGAATTAGAAATGTGAAGCTGGAATGCCAAAACATCATGGTCACTTTCTTGTTTTTCTATTTCTTTTTCTCCCTTAGCTCCCCTACCCTCCACCGGGAATGTGAGAGTCTACTGACACAGCTGTTTCCCTGACCAGTGATGAAAACTGATCCTTCCTTGCAGGAAGGAATGGCTCCAACTTTGTTTATAACATGCTCTGAGACGGATAAACCATAAGTTGCCCTCAGACGAGGAAGTCAGAAACGAAGGTATAAAGATCGCTGTGCGTGATCATGGGAACGGTCACTAAGACAGCATAGGAAAGAAATCAAATGAAAATGCTTGAATGCAGATGAGTGTGTGCGTGTGTGTGTGTGTGTGTGTGTGTGTGTGTGTGTGTGTGTGTGTGTGTGTGTGTGTGTGTGTGTGTGTGTTTACACAAGTTAACTGAACACAAATGCAGACTAATTATTAAGTTTTACTCCTAAAGCACGCAATCCATATTTGTGGTATGGAATTCGTTGCTGCCAGTCGCTGCCATTTCCATCGCACGTGTTCGGTAATTTCCGAAAGAAGCGGGAAATCACGCGCTTGTGCCCAACGTAGCAAAGAACACGTTCGTAGGTGTGTCGTGAAACCGGCGTAACTGATTTTACGAAACAGTTCTTTGCTACGTGGATTTTGGGCTTACGAACTATGTTACGAAAATAGTTACGAGGAGGGGCTACGAACGCCACATGAAACCGGCCCCAGGAGTTTGTTCGCCTTCTCGTAGTACATGGATTTGGACATGATAACTGTTGCACGCCCCTTGTCTGCTGGCAGAATCATTATGGAGTCTGCTTTCTTCAAGTCCGCCAGAGCACATCTTTGATCAGCCGTGAGGTTGGATTTGGGGAGCTTGGCTTGCTTCAGGATTCTGACGCTGTCAAACTGTAGGTGTGTCGCTTCTTCGGAGTTAGGACCAATGTATCTACAAGCCGTTTCCACGCTCGTGATGAGCTCAACCACTGGTAGTTTGTTTAGGCGCTACTGAAGAGTTCAGTCCTTTCTCTAGTGCTTCCTTCTCAGGGGTGGAGAGTTGGCGTTCTGAAAGATTGATCACCCGCCTGTCTTTCACTTTCTTTTCTCTCCTCCGACACAGACACAAAGGGCTCCTGTCTTCGTGCAGTCGTTTCCATCTCTCCTCCGACACAGACACAAAGGGCTCCTGTCTTCGTGCAGTCGTTTCCATCTCTCCTCCGACACAGACACAAAGGGCTCCTGTCTTCGTGCAGTCGTTTCCATCTCTCCTCCGACACAGACACAAAGGGCTCCTGTCTTCGTGCAGTCGTTTCCATCTCTCCTCCGACACAGACACAAAGGGCTCCTGTCTTCGTGCAGTCGTTTCCATCTCTCCTCCGACACAGACACAAAGGGCTCCTGTCTTCGTGCAGTCGTTTCCATCTCTCCTCCGACACAGACACAAAGGGCTCCTGTCTTCGTGCAGTCGTTTCCATCTCTCCTCCGACACAGACACAAAGGGCTCCTGTCTTCGTGCAGTCGTTTCCATCTCTCCTCCGACACAGACACAAAGGGCTCCTGTCTTCGTGCAGTCGTTTCCATCTCTCCTCCGACACAGACACAAAGGGCTCCTGTCTTCGTGCAGTCGTTTCCATCTCTCTTCCGACACAGACACAACAGGGCTCCTGTCTTCGTGCAGTCGTTTCCATCTCTCTTCCGACACAGACACAATAGGGCTCCTGTCTTCGTGCAGTCGTTTCCATCTCTTCACCAAACACTCATATTTCTTCCGTTGGCGCATGCATTCAATTCGTTGCGCAGACTCGACCCACTCGTTGATTTCCGACAGAATGGAGTCTGGTAATTGCGTGTTCGAACTCAGATTCTCGAAGAGGTCCTGGATTTTCCGTTCTATGAATGTAATCCGAGTGTTGATCTGTTTAATCCGTTCGTTCATGAGTGCTCATTAGGCTCGGTTGACAGACGTCGTGATGTTTACAGTGCAGCGTGAAGTGCAAGTGGTTCCTGAATGTCGCTAGGGAACAATGTGCTTTCTCCAGTTCACGAAACGTTTTGATGGTCGTCCGATCGAAATCGCAAATGAGACGTTGGGGAAGTTTCAACAGTTGGGGGGGGGGGGGGGGGGTGGGTGTTAGACATATTGCTACCTTGAATTAGACCTAGTCTCCCAACAAAAGAAAATGCACTACTCACTCGTAGCTTTCGACAGTCACCCGGCCATCTTCTTCAGCAATGCTGTTGGTGACTGAGTGAACTCTCTCTCTCTATCTCTCTCTCTCTCTCTCTCTCTCTCTCTCTCTCTCTCTCTCTCTCTCTCTCTCTCTCTCACACACACACACACACACACACACACACACACACACACACACACACACACACACACACACACACACACACACACACGTATGCATACACACATGCACGCGTTCATGTACGCTCTCTCTCTCTGCTTCTGCATGACAACAACGCGGGAGCAATTTCCTCGCTCACGCAGCTGAACTGACTCTTCTCTCTCTCTCTCTCTCTCTCTCTCTCTCTCTTAAAACAACGTATTTAGGAAATGTAACACAGAAAATGATCTCACCTTTCTTCGTCTTTTGGAAAAGAAAAACACCGGAACCCCTTCTTCCGAGAATTATGACAGTTCGGCGCGGCGCACCAGTTGCCTCTTGCTTTACTCGTCATGTTGGACACGCGTGGAAAGATAGCCGGTGAAGGTGGGAGTGGCAGGATGGAATGTGCCAGCCATCTGGCTTCACTTTTCCGCGGAGTGAACCATCTTTCCGTAGGGCGAACTATCTTTGATCTGTCTGCTTGGAACCTCCTGGCCTGTGCCTAGGTGGCCATATCCAAGAAAATGAGGAGAATCAATTTGCAGACCAATGAAAATGATCAAAGCAATCTAAACAGTCTATAAATACTCGATTCCTTATGCGAGGCCTTGGCGTATTATTTTTGGTGTGAAGCCACAGGCTACACGCCACAATTAGGATTTTGCACTTAAACACTATATAATCCATGTAAACGTTTTGAGGCCAACATAAATTTCAGCCAGCATTTAATGTTAAACTAATAACTGATCAAAACAACAACACCCATCAATTATTTCCCTTGTTCTGGGGGATCTTCACCGATGAAATGACAATCTTCAAATACATGACCTTCCCCTTAGTTGACACACATTTTGCACTCATCTGTGACCCTATCTTTGTGCCAGCTCCAAGAAACAAAATCATCCCATTCCTTTGACTTTAATCTGGCTGCTTGGAATCACCTGGCTTGTATTGGATGGCCATATGAAAGAAAATGAGGAGAATCAACTTTCATACACGTTAAAAATTCTCAAAATAATCTAAATGCGCCAGTCTATAAATAGTCGACTCCTTATGCAAGATCTTAGCACATCAATTTTAGGTGTGCAGCCACCATGTAGATAGGGAAAGATAACCCACACAGAACACAAGTCACAGCTGTCAACTAGTATTCAGCTGTCAACGTTGCGGACAGGAGTGGTCCATGCTGCCAGCCAGTGTGGCTTAAGCCGTCAAGCCTCAACAGTTGCTGTGTGTGCGGGTGCCTTTACCGTATCCTCGTGTCCACATGAAGAGAGGAACACAGAGCCATATCATGTCATACATACCTTTGCAGTACAAATAGCCTCTCTTCTAATCTACAATGAAGAGAAGAACACAGAGCGATATCATGTCATACATAACCTTTACAGCACAAATAGCTTCTCTTCTAATCTGCAATGAGGAGAACACAGAGCGATCGTTCTGTCATAAACCTTTACAGTACAATTAGCCTCTCTTCTAATCTACAATGGAACACAGAGCGATATCGTGTCATACATAACCTTTACTGTAAACATAGCTTCTCTTCTAATCTACAATGAGGAAAGGAACACAGAACAATATTATGTCATGAATACGTTCACAGTTCAAAGTACCTTCTCCTCTCGTCCACCACAATGAAGGCACCAACACCCAATGAAAGTTACATCACGAATAACGTTCCTGTTAGCCTACTCTCGTCTCTCAGTAAGAAGATAAGACAGCAACATTACAGCATGCGTAACGTTCGCAGTTCAAACGTCTTCTGGTCCACAATAAAGAAAGGAACATAAAGTGATATTACGTCATGAATCACCTTCACTATTCACATATCTTCTCCTCTCGCCCTCTACATAGAACACTGAGCAAGGTAGGTCTTATAAAACACACACACACACACACACACACACACACACACACACACACACACACACACACTCACCAGAATATCTTCTGGCTGACTGAATGAACATAAAAAACCACAAAAAAATTCTTCTTCTCCCTTGAAGAAAATAGAAAAGAGTCAGTGTGGTTGACGTCAGGCTTAGAGGTCCGACAGTTGACATAAACGTCAGACAGCCTTCCTTGTTTTAAACCAAGTCGTCAGAGTGGTTAAACGTCAGACAGCCTTCCTTGTTTTAAACCAAGTCGTCAGAGTGGTTAAACGTCAGACAGCCTTCCTTCGTCAGAGTGGTTAAACGTCAGACAGCTTTCTTTTTGTTTTAAACCAAGACGTCAGAGGCGGATAGACTGGTCACAAAAATCACCAGCTTCAGCCATGGCATCAGCTGCTAGCATGTGACAGAATCAGCAGGTAGATTAGTCAGACATCAGCAGGTCATGTGTCAGTAGTATCAGCAGGTAGCATAAAGTCAGTAGCATCAGCAGGTAGCATGTAGACAGAAACTCAGCAGGTAGTATGTAGTCAGTAGATCAGCAGTAGCTTGTAGTCAGTAGCATCAGCAGGTAGTTGTAGTCGTGCATCGGTAGTATGTAGTCATAGAGGTATAG
>CM031597.1:145789411-145812554 GCA_018398815.1 Conus ventricosus
ACCATAGTTTGCATCATATTTTATGAAATTGCGAGATTCGTGGCGGACATTCTGGCCCCTCTGGTAGGACACACAGGACACCACATCCACAACAGCGCCGACCTCGTGGAGAAACTGATGAACTCCTTGTATCATATGACGTCTCGGCACTTTTCACCAGTGTACGAGTGAAAGAGAGCGTGGAAATCATTAGACGTAGAGTACAGAACGACCAAACTCTCCACTAACGCACATCTCTGACAGTGGATGACATCGGCGACATCTTAGCTTGCTGCCTCACTACCACCTACTTCACCTTCCAAGGCGAGTTCTACCAGCAGAAAGAAGGAGCGGCCATGGGTTCACTGGTGAGACCTATAGTAGCCAACCTCTTCATGGAGGACTTTGAAGAGAAAGCACTGGCCTCGTTCCACTCTCCTCCACGCTACTGGGGCTGCTACGTAGATGACACCATGACCATCCTACCCCAACGCCTGGTGGAACAGTTCACTGAACATCTGAACAACCAACATCCAGCTATCAAATTCATGAGGGAAGTAGAGCAGAATGACTCCATTGAAATGCTGGACACACTCATCACCAGAACAGACGGCGTGCTCTCCTTCGCGATCTACCGTAAACCGACTCACGCACACCAATACTTGCAGTTCGACAGCCACGAACCTCTGGAACACAAACTTGGGGTGATTCGAACTCTCACCCACAGAGCCAATACCATCTGCTCAACTCAAGAGGCACAGCAGAAGGAGAAAGACCACCTGAAGGAAGTGCTCACCATCTCGGGCTACCAGAAGTGGGCCTGGAACAGCCCAGGGAGCAAGAGATCTACCACCTCACCCCAACCACAATATTCCCTACGTTGGAGGTGTAAGTGAAGCTCTGACCAGGAAGATCAGGAAACTAGGGTCGCAGTCCATCCCAAGCCCACCAACACCATCCGCAGCCAACTTGTCGCCCCCAAGGACAAAACCAACAAACTCGACAAATCCGGCGTCATCTACAGAATAGACTGCCGTGACTGCAACCAACACTATGTTTGAGAAACAGAACGTCCCCTCCAAAAGAGACTCACAGAACACAAGAGGGACTCTTCACCTGTCGGAGCACACCTGTACTCCAAGCAACACCAATTTGACACGGACGTCAACATCCTGAACAGAGAAAACAAGTGGTTCCAGCGAGGGGTCAAGGAAGCTATCTACATCACAGCCACCAACCCCCCGCTCAACAGGGACCGGGGCTGCTACACCTTGCCCCCGGTGTACACTTCACTGATTCAGTCACGGAACCTGGGTATGTCCCACGGTCACGTGATCTGAATCGAGTTCACTCAGTCACCAACAGCATCGCTGAAGAAGATGGCCGGATGGCTGTCGACAGCTACGAGTGAGTAGTGCATTTTCTTTTGTTGGGAGACTAGGTCTAACTCCAGGTAGCAATATGATCTTTCTCTTACCAGGCACCTGCTCTGTGGAATGGTCTCCCTTCTTCTCTGCATAACACGGACTCTTTAGAGACTTTTAAAACCTCCCTAAAGACACATCTTTTTCCTCGGATAGATTAACGATATCCACTTATCACTGTGCGCATGTTTGCTGGTGTTGACGCCCTCGTGTGTCTGTTTGCGTGTGTGAGTTTTTCGCGATGTGTGTGCGTGCGTACGTGCGTGCGTGCGTGCGTGCGTGCGCGCGCGCGCGTGTGTGTGTGTGTGTGTGTGTGTGTGTGTGTGTGTGTGTGTGTGTGTGTGTGTGTGTGTGCTCGCGCGTGCGTGCATGTGTGTGTGTGTGTGTGTGTGTGTGTGTGTGTGTGTGTGTGTGTGTGTGTGTGTGTGTGTGTGTGTGTGTGTGTGTGTTGCTTTGAATTAGAATTAATATTTCATCATGTTTTTTTTCTGCAATATGCGCTTTGGGTTCTTGCGAGGTAAAGCACTCTATAAATATCCTTTTACATTGCATTCATTACAAACCCCATTGTTTCACACACCCTCCCTTCCCCTTCTCTACCGTCACTAATCTCTCATATTACTCTACAAAACAAGCTACAAACCCCATTGTTTCACACATTTAGACTATATGGACTCTGTGTGTGTGTGTGTGTGTGTGTGTGTGTGTGTGTGTGTGTGTGTGTGTGTGTGGTGTTGTGGTGTGGTGTGTGCGTGCGTGCGTGCTTGTGTATGTGTGTGTATGTGTGTGTGTGTGTGTGTGTGTGTGTGTGTGTGTGTGTGTGTGTGTGTGTGTGTGTGTGTGTTCAGAGGAAGGAGGAAGAGGAATGTGTGAGGGGTGAGCAGACAAAGGGGAGGGGGAGGGAGGGGAGGAAAGCGAAATACCGGTGTGTATGCACTGAAAACGAAAATTTCATTTAATAATTGACACAAACAAGGGAAAAAAACTTTGCCTGCTGTTATAATCTTTATTATTCTCATTGTGTTCAGGAAATCTGAAAGGCAAATTACTTCCCTAATGTAAAAACTAAATGCCTTTGCCTCATATTTAAGGGCATCGTGCCCCAAACAAGACACACAAGGTCATTTGTTTCGTTTGATAATGATAATGATAATAACAATAATAATAATAATAATAATAATATAATATAGCAACAACAATCATCATCATCATCATCATCATCATACGGTCGGTCACACACATGCGCGCTTGCTCACATGTACACACACACAGACACACAAACACACACAGACACACAGACACACACACACACACACACACACACACACACACACACACACACACACACACACACACACTCAAGTACGCACATATACACACACGAACGGACGCACGCGTGTGGGCGTACGCGCATACACACAGAAGAAAAATATCAAGACATTAATGAATACACTAACCAGAGTGTGATGTTTGGGTTCAGGACACTTGTTGAAAGAAAGATGATTTTACCCAGGCATTAGAGCTTAGTGTTTCAATAGCTGCGCTTTATCATTGGGTTCTATCCTCGTGTGCAGTGTTTAATTCAGATGGCTTTGACTGGTTGCGTCTTTTGCAGAGGCTACGACTGCTGGGGAACAGAAATGAAATACTGTCTTCCCACAGGTGAAAGCTAAAAGCTGTACCTGCTAATTGCAGGGAAGGTGTCCAGATGGAATGCTGTACTGCGCACAAACATAATGTAAAAAACGTATTTTCTTAAACTCTTAATAAAGACGTAAGGGAGAAACGTGATTCTGGGAGTGCACCGCCAAGTCTACACAGATAGAAAACGGTACGTCAGTCAGTCAGATGCATTCGGTTTCTGTGAGTTAGTTGCTTACATCAAGGTTTCTATGACTTTGTTGCTTACATCAAGGTTTCTATGACTTTGTTGCTTACATCAAGGTTTCTATGACTTTGTTGCTTACATCAAGTTTTCTATGACTTTGTTGCTTACATCAAGGTTTCTATGACTTCGTTGCTTACATCAAGGTTTCTATGACTTTGTTGCTTATATCAAGGTTTCTATGTCTTTGTTGCTTACATCAAGGTTTCTATGACTTTGTTGCTTACATCAAGGTTTCAGTGACTTTGTCGCTTACATCAAGGTTTCAGTGACTTAGTTGCTACGTCAAGGTTTCTATGACTTTGTCGCTTACATCAAGGTTTCAATGACTTCGTTGCTTACATCAAGGTTTCTATGACTTTGTCGCTTACATCAAGGTTTCAGTGACTTAGTTGCTACGTCAAGGTTTCTATTAGTCAGGTACTTTCATCAAGGTTTCAGTAACTAGGTTGCTTACGTCAAGGTTTCGTCAAGGTGTCAGTGACTAGGTTGCTTACGTCAAGGTTTCGGTGACTAGGTTGCTTACGTCAAGGTTTCAGTGACTTGGCTGCTTACATCAAGTTTCTATTCGTTGGCTGCTTACATCAAGGTTTCAGTGACTTAGTTACTAAAGTCATGTTTCAGAGAGTTAGCTAGATACATTCAGATTTCAGTGAGTTAGTGATTTAACCAAGACATGCCTGGAATACTTACATCAAGGAGCAGAAGGATATGCATGCGCAGCTTCACTTGGAAAACGCGCGAGTACGCTTCCCCCTCATCAAAAGTAGGCTCTTCATGAAAATGAGTTAATTATCCGAGTGAAATGTTAAAACATTTAAGACACCATGTAGGAAAATGCCTCTTGAGGTGGGAAAGTGTGTTGTGTGATTTCTGTCGGAAATTTTCAGTCTGAAAGGTAGTAAACAACTTTTTCCTTGTCATGTCGCCATGTACGAGGCCAGGCAAGATGGCGGCCGCGTGACTTAAGATCAGTGCTTAAAATTACAAAATTATCTGTCAAATTTAATGTCACTGTGCATTTCTTTTTATTGATCTCTTTGATGAATTTAGTCCAGAATGATTTCATGACAATAATACAAGCCTAAAATAAGTGTGTTATGATTTCTTTTTCTGCATAACAGAAGGTGCAAGAGTGGTCTTCAACCACACTCATTTCCTTTAATATAGCATTTGTACTCAGTCTTCCATGTATCATTTAATCGATCAATTAATTAATAATCAATAAAGAAAATCGATTAGTTAATTTTGATCGTTTTTTGTTTGTTAATGATGAAAATCACATTTCTTCTAGAGCACGATTTTCTTCCCGTCTTTATCAGACCAAAGAGAGACTTATGCAATATAGAGTACACAATGAATTTTATGTAAAAAAACAAAAACAAAAACCGGCTACATTAGAATGTGTGGAACAGTTTGACTCTACGAGCATGCGAGTACTAACCCAGTAAGTGGAAGCTGGATCCGGATGTCACTGGATTATTTGACTGGAATGTTTATTTCATGTCCCATCCGGTCACATAAGAATGTTCACCAAACCCAATTTTGAATGCAGAGAAACCCTGCTTGGGTACAGCGTTAAAAAAAAAAGACAGGGTACATTTTGTGATAAGAGTGAAGCTGCCCACACGCTTCATTCTATTGCTTCATATAAACATTCCTGTCCTATTCTGGTTAAATCCGGAGCAAGCTTCAATTTACTGGGTAAACATTCGCGCACTCGAAGTAATTCACACCAAGGTTTCATTGAGTTAATTTCTTACTTTCAGGTTTCAGTGATTTAGTTACTTACATTCAGGTTTCAGTAAGTTATTTACTTACATTCAGGTTTCTTTGAGTTAGTTAACTACATGTAGGTTTCAGTGCGCTAGTAAAAGTCAGTTTTCAGGTAATTAGTTGTATTCAGCTTTCCATGGATAATTAAGTCAATTCAGGTTTCAGAGAGTAAGTTAAATAAGTTATATTTAGGTTTTAGAGAACTTGTTCATCCAGGTTTCAGTTAATTCCATTTTAGTTCCAGTGAATTCGCTATATTTATGTTTCAGTTAGTTACATTCATGTTCCAGTTAGTTACATTCACGTTCCAGTTAGTTACATTCATGTTCCAGTTAGTTACATTCATGTTCCAATTAGTTACATTCATGTTCCAGTTAGTTACCTTCATGTTCCAGTTAGTTACCTTCATGTTCCAGTTAGTTACATTCATGTTCCAGTCAGTTACATTCATGTTCCAGTTAGTTACATTCATGTTCCAGTTAGTTCCAGTTAATTACATTCATGTCCCAGTTATTTACATTCAGGCTTCAGTCAGTCAATTACTTTCAGATTTCTTCAAGTCACACTCTGGTGACATGCTAGGCAGAGATCACCATCCTAGAAGAGGGGGAAAATCAGAGTGGGGTATGACGTAAAACTCCATCAGTTCCTCCAGAACTACAGCATGTTCAGGCTGGCAGCAAGAGAGGCACACTTTAGATGGGGAGTCAAAAGGCATGGAGCACGCCGTGTTTACGCTCTGCTGCTGCCGACAGCCCGGCCCTAAATCAGCACACCTGGCAGCTCTGACATGACTGGAGGTGCCGCTCCATCCTCCGCTGTGCCAGCTCTGACAGGACTTCTGGCGCTGGCCTGTCTTCAGCTGTGCCAGCTCTGACAGGATTTGAGGTGCTGACTGTCTTCAGCTGTGCCAGCTCTGACAGGATTTGAGGTGCTGGCTGTCTTCAGCTGTGCCAGCTCTGACAGGATTTGAGGTGCTGGCTGTCTTCAGCTGTGCCAGCTCTGACAGGATTTGAGGTGCTGGCTGTCTTCAGCTGTGCCAGCTCTGACAGGACTTCTGGCGCTGGCCTGTCTTCAGCTGTGCCAGCTCTGACAGGATTTGAGGTGCTGGCTGTCTTCAGCTGTGCCAGCTCTGACAGGACTTGAGGTGCTGGCTGTCTTCAGCTGTGCCAGCTCTGACAGGATTTGAGGTGCTGACTGTCTTCAGCTGTGCCAGCTCTGACAGGATTTGAGGTGCTGGCCTGTCTTCAGCTGTGCCAGCTCTGACAGGATTTGAGGTGCTGGCTGTCTTCAGCTGTGCCAGCTCTGACAGGATTTGAGGTGCTGGCTGTCTTCAGCTGTGCCAGCTCTGACAGGATTTGCGGTGCTGGCTGTCTTCAGCTGTGCCAGCTCTGACAGGATTTGAGGTGCTGGCTGTCTTCAGCTGTGCCAGCTCTGACAGGACTTCTGGCGCTGGCCTCTCTTCAGCTGTGCCATCTCTGACAGGATTTGAGGTGCTGGCTGTCTTCAGCTGTGCCAGCTCTGACAGGACTTCTGGCGCTGGCCTGTCTTCAGCTGTGCCAGCTCTGACAGGATTTGAGGTGCTGGCTGTCTTCAGCTGTGCCAGCTCTGACAGGACTTCTGGCGCTGGCCTGTCTTCAGCTGTGCCAGCTCTGACAGGATTTGAGGTGCTGGCTGTCTTCAGCTGTGCCAGCTCTGACAGGATTTGAGGTGCTGGCTGTCTTCAGCTGTGCCAGCTCTGACAGGATTTGAGGTGCTGGCTGTCTTCAGCTGTGCCAGCTCTGACAGGATTTGAGGTGCTGGCTGTCTTCAGCTGTGCCACCTCTGACACGACTTGCGGTGCTGGCTGTCTTCAGCTGTGCCAGCTCTGAGAGGATTTGAGGTGCTGGCTGTCTTCAGCTGTGCCAGCTCTGACAGGACTTGAGGTGCTGGCCTGTCTTTAGCTGTGCCAGCTCTGACAGGATTTGAGGTGCTGGCTGTCTTCAGCTGTGGCAGCTCTGACAGGATTTGAGGTGCTGGCTGTCTTCAGCTGTGGCAGCTCTGACAGGATTTGAGGTGCTGGCTGTCTTCAGCTGTGCCAGCTCTGACACGACCTGCGGTGCTGGCTGTCTTCAGCTGTGGCAGCTCTGACAGGATTTGCGGTGCTGGCTGTCTTCAGCTGTGCCAACTCTGACACGACCTGCGGTGCTGGCTGTCTTCAGCTGTGGCAGCTCTGACACGACCTGCGGTGCTGGCCTGTCTTCAGCTGTGCCAGCTCTGACAGGATTTGAGGTGCTGGCTGTCTTCAGCTGTGCCAGCTCTGACACGACCTGCGGTGCTGGCTGTCTTCAGCTGTACCAGCTCTGACAGGATTTGAGGTGCTGGCTGTCTTCAGCTGTGCCAGCTCTGACAGGACTTGCGGTGCTGGCTGTCTTCAGCTGTGCCAGCTCTGACAGGACTTGCGGTGACGGTTGAAGGATGGCCTCCACTTGAAGCGTGCCCCGCATAGACAGCAGTACTCCTGACCACTGTGTTTGGCCTGCACGTGGTCTCTCAGGCTGCTGGACTGGGAGAAGGTCAGGGGGCAGTGGGGGCAGCACACAGACAGCGCCACCTGGCAGTGCTTGCCGTGCCGGCACAGGTCATACTTGGTCAGGAAGTCCGCCTTGCAGGCTGTGCACTGGAACGGGTGCAAAGTCTGGCTCAGGTGCTGGCACACGTTCTTCAGCAGGTCGCAGGTCACGTGACACACCTGGCACTCGATGACCCCGGGTCCGTTGAGGAGGGCGCTACCCTGTTTGCTGGGGGCTGGGGGACAGCGAGGGGAGAGGTTGGCTGAGGGAGATGACGTGGAGGTCGACCTGGGGTCCCTTTTGTCAGGAGTGGGCTCTGTGGAACAGAGGAAAAAAGAGTCACTACCACTTAAATGAGTGTGACGTCACCACCACTTAAATGATTGTGACGTCATAACAACTTTTGGGGCTCTGTGGAACAGAGGAAAAAAGAGTCACACCACTTAAATGAGTGTGACGTCATAACAACTTTTGGGGCTCTGTGGAACAGAGGAAAAAAAAGTCACCAACACTTAAATGAGTGTGACGTCATGACAACTTTGGGGGCTCTGTGGAACAGAGGAAAAAAGAAAGTCACCGACAGTTAATTGAGTGTGACATCATGACCACTTTGGGGGCTTTGTGGAACAGAGGGGAAAAAGAGTCACCAACACTTAAATGAGTGTGACGTCATGACCACTTTTTTTATCTTCTGGGTGTCGAACCTGTTTGTACATACTATTCTCTGAAGTCAGGCAAAACACGTCCTATCAGTCCATCAAATAGTCGAGCTGTCTGGGATCAAAAAGAAAAGAAAGTGTATTCTGATTACACGTACGTATACACAGTTAAGCCAGCTTTACGACCATTGTAATGCAGACAATGAGGAATAGAAAAACGGCAGAAAGAAAAAGGTGGCAGTGACAGATGGGAGGATGTGGGGGGGGGGGGGGGGGGGCGGGAGGGTGGAGGAAGGGAGATGAGCAAGGCATGAAGTACCTCATTTGGCAGTTCTTGATACGTGATTGCTGTTCCAGCTGTCATGCGTCTCATACAAAGCGCAGTGTATCAACATGTGCACTGTGTTGTGCTCCTTGTGATTTGCCCTATGCACTGGTGAGCAACCAGGTCATATATTTTACTTGTTTTAAGCTCCTCTTTCTCTCTATTAAACAAGCATGCATGAACAAAAGTACAAACATGCTCGCGCACGCACGCACGCACACACACACACACACACACACACACACACACACACAACACACACACACACACACACACACACACACACAACACATATTCACACGCACACATATTCACACGCACACACACACACATACTGACACACGTGCGCGCGCACACACACACACACACACACACACACACACACACACACACACACACACACACATATATATATATACACGTGTGCGCATGCATGCAGGCACAGAGAGAGAAAGAGAGAGACAGAGAGAGAGACAGAGACAGAGAGTGAGACAGACAGGCAGACAGACAGACAGACAGAGACAGAGACACACACAGAGAGAGAGAGAGAGAGAGAGAGAGAGAGAGAGAGAGAGAGAGAGAGAGAGAGAGAGAGAGAGTGAGAGATCATTATTAGCGGAACCCCCACAACGACCACATGGCTCCCTCTGCTTTGACAGACGTAGTGCCACTTTCACATCATTATGTCATTGGAGAGAGAGACGTAGTGCCACTTTCACATCATTATGTCATTGGAAAGAGAGACGTAGTGCCACTTTCACATCATTATGTGATTGGAGAGAGACGTAGTGCCACTTTCACATCATTATGTCATTGGAGAGAGACGTAGTGCCACTTTCACATCATTATGTCACTGGAGAGAGACGTAGTGCCACTTTCACATCATTATGTGATTGGAGAGATACGTAGTGCCACATTCACATCATTATGTCATTGGAGAGAGACGTAGTGCCACTTTCACATCATTATGTCATTGGAGAGAGACGTAGTGCCACTTTCACACCATTATGTCATTGGAGAGAGACGTAGTGCCACTTTCACATCATTATATCATTGGAGAGATACGTAGTGCCACATTCACATCATTATGTCATTGGAGAGAGACGTAGTGCCACTTTCACATCATTATGTCATTGGAGAGAGACGTAGTGCCACTTTCACATCATTATGTCATTGGAGAGAGACGTAGTGCCACTTTCACATCATTATGTGATTGGAGAGATACGTAGTGCCACTTTCACATCATTATGTGATTGGAGAGAGACGTAGTGCCACTTTCACATCATTATGTGATTGGAGAGAGACGTAGTGCCACTTTCACATCATTATGTCATTGGAGAGAGACGTAGTGCCACTTTCACATCATTATGTGATTGGAGAGATATGTAGTGCCACTTTCACATCATTATGTGATTGGAGAGAGACGTAGGGCCACTTTCACATCATTATGTGATTGGAGAGAGACGTAGTGCCACTTTCACATCATTATGTGATTGGAGAGAGACGTAGTGCAACTTTCACATCATTATGTCATTGGAGAGAGACGTAGTGCCAATGTCACATCATTATGTCATTGGAGAGAGATGTAGTGCCACTTTCACATCATTATGTGATTGGAGAGAGACGCAGTGCCACTTTCACATCATTATGTCATTGGAGAGAGACGTAGTGCCACTTTTACATCATTATGTCATTGGAGAGAGATGTAGTGCCACTTTCACATCATTATGTCATTGGAGAGAGATGTAGTGCCACTTTCACATCATTATGTGATTGGAGAGAGACGTAGTGCTACTTTCACATAACTATGTGATTGGAGAGAAAGGTAGTGCCGTTTTCACATCATTATGTCATTGGAGAGATACGTAGTGCCACTTTCACATCATTATGTCATTGGAGAGAGACGTAGTGCCACTTCCACATCATTATGTGATTGGAGAGAGACGTAGTGCCACTGTCACATCATTATGTCATTGGAGAGATATGTAGTGCCACTTTCACATCATTATGTGATTGGAGAGAGACGTAGTGCCACTTTTACATCTTTATGTGATTGGAGAGAGACGCAGTGCCACATTCACATCATTATGTCATTGGAGAGAGACGTAGTGCCACTTTCACATCATTATGTCATTGGAGAGAGACGTAGTGCCACTTTAACATCATTATGTGATTGGAGAGAGACGTTGTGCCACTTTCACATCATTATGTCATTGGAGAGAGAGACGTAGTGCCCCTTTCACATCATTATGTGATTGGAGAGAGATGTAGAGCCACTTTCACATCATTATGTCATTGGAGAGAGACGTAGTGCCACTTTCACATCATTATGTCATTGGAGAGAGACGTAGTGCCACTTTCACATCATTATGTGATTGGAGAGATATGTAGTGCCACTTTCACATCATTATGTCATTGGAGAGAGACGTAGGGCCACTTCCACATCATTATGTCACTGGAGAGAGACGTAGTGCCACTTTCACATCATTATGTGATTGGAGAGAGACGTAGTGCCACTTTCACATCATTATGTCATTGGAGAGAGACGTAGTGCCACTTTCACATCATTATGTGATTGGAGAGAGACGTAGTGCCACTATCACATCATTATGTCATTGGAGAGAAACGTAGTGCCACTTTCACATCATTATGTCATTGGAGAGATACGTAGTGCCCCTTTCACATCATTATGTCATTGGAGAGAGACGTAGTGCCCCTTTTACATCATTATGTCATTGGAGAGAGACGTAGTGCCACTTTCACATCATTATGTGATTGGAGAGAGATGTAGTGCCACTTTCACATCATTATTACATTGGAGAGAGATGTAGTGCCACTTTCACATCATTATGTGATTGGAGAGAGACGTAGTGCCCCTTTCACATCATTATGTCATTGGAGAAAGACGTAGTCCAACTTTCACATCATTATGTCATTGGAGAGAGACGTAGTGCCACTTTCACACTCATTATGTCATTGGAGAGAGACGTAGTGCCACTTTCACATCAGTGTCAGTTTCACATGTGTCATCAGAGAGAAGTGCCATTTTCACATGTGTCATTTAAGAAACGTAGTGCCAGTTTCACATGTGTCATTGGAGAGAGATGTAGTGCCAGTTTCACATGTGTCATTGGAGAGAGACGTAGTGTCTGTTTCACATGTGTCATTGGAGAGAGACGTAGTGTCAGTTTCACATGTGTCATTGGAGAGAGACGTAGTGCCAGTTTCACATGTGTCATTGGAGAGAGACGTAGTGCCAGTTTGACATGTGTCATTGCAGAGATGTGGTGCAAGTTTCACATGTGTCATTGGAAAGAGACATAGTGCCAGTTTCACATGTCATGGGAGAGAGACGTAGTGCCTGTTTCACATGTGTCATTAGAGAGAGACATAGTGCCAGTTTTACATGTGTCATTGGAGAGAGATGTAGTGCCAGTTTCACATGTGTCATTGCAGAGATGTGGTGCAAGTTTCGCATGTGTCATTGGAGAGAGACGTAGTGCCAGTTTCACATGTGTCATTGGAGAGACAGTGCCAGTTTCACACCTGTCTTTGGAGAGACGTAGTGCCAGTTTCAAAAGTGTCACTAGGGAGATGTACCACTGTCAGATGTGTCATTGGAGACATAGTGCCAGTTACACATGTGTCATTGGAGAGACGTAGTGCCAGTTTCACATGAGTCATTGGAGAGTGAAAGACGTAATGCTAGTTTCACATGTGTCATTGGACAGACGTAGTGCCAGTTTCACATGTGTCAATGGAGAGAGACGTAGTGCCAGTCTCACATGTGTCATTGGACAGACATAGTGCCAGTTTCACATGTGTCAATGGAGAAAGACGTAGTGCCAGTCTCACATGTGTCATTGGACAGACATGTGGCAGTTTCACATGTGTCAATGGCAAGAGACATAGTGCCAGTTTCACATGTGTCAATGGAGAGAAACATAGTGTCAGTTTCACGTGTCATTGGACGGACGAAATGCCATTTTCACATGTGTCACTGAAGAGACGTAGTGCGAGTTTCACATCAGTCATTGGAGAGAGACATAGTGCCATTTTCACATGTGTCAATGGAGAGAGACGTAGTGCCAGTTTCACATGTGTCATTGGAGAGAGATGTGGTGCCAGTCTCACATGTGTGTTTGGAGAGATGTAGTGCCAGTTTCACGTGTGTCATGGGAGAAACGTGGTGCCATTTTCACATGTGTCACTGGAGACATATAGTGGCAGTTTCTAATGTGTCACTGGAGAGATGTACTGCGAGTTTCACATGTGTTATTGGAGACACATACTGCCAGTTTTCAGTGTGTCATTGGGAAGATATAGTTCAGTTTCACGTGTGTCATTGGAATGATGTAGGACCAGTTTCACATGTGTCACTGGAGAGAGATGTAGTGCCAGTTTCACATGTGTCACTGGAGTGAGGTAATGCCAGTTTCACATTGTCATTGGAGAGGTGTAGTGCCAGTTCCACATGTGTCACTGGGAGAGACGTAGTGCAGTTTCTGATGTGTCATTTGGCGAAAGTAGAAGTGGTTTCTGATGTGTCATTGAAAGAATGTAGAAGCGGTTTCTGATGTGTCATTGTAAGAATGTAGAAGCGGTTTCTGATGTGTCATTGTAAGAATGTAGAAGCAGTTTTTGATGTGTCATGAGAGGAATGTATAAGCAGTTTTTGATGTGTCATGAGAGGAATGTATAAGCAGTTTTTGATGTGTCATGAGAGGAATGTAAAAGCAGTTTTTGATGTGTCATGAGAGGAATGTATAAGCAGTTTTTGATGTGTCATGAGAGGAATGTATAAGCAGTTTCTGATGTGTCATGAGAGGAATGCATAAGCAGTTTCTGATGTGTCACTGTGTGATGAGAATTGGGAGTGGGTTGGTGTTTCTCTAGGGGAAGGACTTGGAATATTTTTTCTATGAAAATTATGTTAAAGTTTCACCTCCACCCCCTCTGTTACTAGTAATGGAAGGAGCAATTTCCAATACTAGTCATCGAAAGAATTTTTTTATTTTTCTCAGGACTGTTAAAATACTCATTCATGGGTCAGGGAGAAGTTTCCTTAGGCTTGTACTCTTAAAAGTACTTGTAGCTCTGAAAGACAGAAATAGAGAGAAGTTCAAACAGTCAATACTGATTGAACAACAAAGAACTGACACAAGTTAAGTGCATTTTCACACATCAACTTCACTTGTTTACACAAAGGTGAAATATTTAAAGCTATTTCACAATAGAAAAATCAGTTCGTTCAAGCTGAGTTTTGGTTCTCACTGTTTCATCATTAAGTGAGGGAAAGTTCTGGATGAGTTGAGGTGGAGTCCACTTGGAATATCAGAACTTATCTGATGTTGGGGACGATGGTTGTTCTCTCTCTTGTTGCTGGTGACTGATCCACTTGGGTGGAGACCTGCTGCTCAATGGCGGGCTGTGGTGTTTCTTCACACCAGTCTTGCCCAGGATAGCCAGGATCCCAGTTCTATAACAAATAGAACCTGATCTTGGTTAAGTAGCTGAGAATCTGGCTTGTCGAGTTCACATACTTGCCCTCTTTCTTTCAGAAGAGGTGTGAGATCTCAGACAACAAAGGACTACACTAGCATACATATAATCTGCCATAATCACCAATCTCCACTTTTGTTTAGATGTTGAGTGGAGTTTACAAAAGAGTAGGAGACAGTAATATAATGCTAAACAATTTTAGTCAAATAACTCTTCAGTTTTTCTTATGAATTATATTACATTAACTTGGAATACACTTAGCCCAAGTACACATGTGGTGTAGACTTAGAGTTACACACTACAAGGCATTCCAACAATCACCAGTATTCATAAATCAACTTAACAATTTTCACCTTGTACAGGCAAATTGTTTTTGTGATCAAAGTTTATCATTCAGTTATCTTCTTAACAGATAGAATGGCATACTAGCAAAAGTCAGATTGTACACAACGAATGGTGGTCAGATTGTTAACAAAGAATCTTAACCACATGGTAATAAATCTTAGGTATTAATGTTAGCACACAGCAAAAACAAAAACGTGAACAAACTAATATTTGTCTTGTAATTTGTTTGTCCACTATTTTTTTTTTTTTTTTTTTTGCGGTGCACTAACATTAATATTCAAGATTTGTTTAGATTTCCACCTGCAGTTGCATCTCTTTGCAACCACATGGTACATGGTGGCTAAAAATCTATTACAACAGAATGCTCCCTCATCATCTTGATAAATGTCACCAAGTATTAGCACAAAGTTACACTGTCGAACCACATGGTAGTAGCTTTTACCACGTGGTGGGAAACAAACTATTACAACAGAATGCTCCTTCATCATCTTGATAAATTTCACCAAGTATTAGCACAAAGTTACACTGCTAAACCACATGGCATACATACAATCAATGCAAAGACTGAAAACGCAGAAACATAGTTTCAACTTACATTTCTGGGAAGTTAGTGAAGCTTAGGCATGGAGATTTAGGGTAGAGTGAGATAACCATGCACTCTCTCTTGTTTACCCCTGTTGTCTCTGCAGCTACACCGTATTGATCTACAGCTGGTCTGAGGAATCAGTGAATGGGAGGGAGTCAGTTTCCCCTTTTCATATGCTAAACTGTCAAGTCCAGTTCCTATTCCGGTTGAGTGTGTGTCACTCAAGACAACAAAAAGGGAGGGGAGGGGTGTTGTCAACTCCCACCCCTTACCATGGAATGGACCAGTTTCAACCATGTGAAACTAGGCTTGTGTTGTAGTGCCTAGATCAACACATGCTAATTGACAAAACGCGGTTTAACATAATTGCATAATTCTCTGGCCCTGCGCGTGAATCTCTGTGTGCAGGGTGAAAGGGGGAGGGTGTAACAAAACGCTTGACAAACCCATCCGATGGGTGTGAACCGCCCAACTTACACGATCTCTGACAAAGGAAAAAATTACGTCATGGAAAACGCGTGACACGTTTCGTTCTTCTCAGCCCCCCTCCCATTACCATTCAACACTCCTGCACTCCCACACTGGGCACACTATGCTGCTGGAAAATTTACATTGCATTATAACAATTACCCGTCTCACCCCCCCCCCCTCCCTTCCCGGCGCTATCTTCACCCCCCCCCCCCCCCCCTCCTATCCTGTGACATAAAGGCATGTTGCCGCTCTCCCCACCCCCCTCCTGAGCCACATGCCGCTTCACTTCCCACAAAGAGTACCCAGCAAACCTCCCTCCTTCTCCAAACCCCCCCCCCCCCCCTCTCTTTCATATCTACTGTCCGCGTGCCACAGACCTCTGGTAAATGATGTCATTGCGTTTACCCGCAATGTCTGAATTAACATTCGCGTGCATAAATTTCTCGGCCACGGGACTCGGCACTAACTTCAAAGGGTTTCTGATGGCAAGAATAGATCCCTCCACCTCTCACTGCTGGTGTTTGACTGACACCTTGTCAGCCAGATCAGAAACCTGATTTGGCAGTTTAGAATACATATACCAGACACATAGGTTCGCAACTTCACTAACCCCTCAAGACTGCCTGTAGATCAGAACAGTGAAAAAGGAAGGGACGACTAGAGAGAAGGCCTGGTAACCTCCTTGATCTCAAGTCTCATTCACTGTTTCATACCCAGGAAAAGTGAGATGGAACTATGTTTTACATTTTCGAATCTGTGTATTGATTTTATGTATGCTGTGTGGGTTACCATTGTAACTTTGTACAAATGCTTAGCGACATTTACCAAACTGATGAACGATTATTCTGTGTGGTAGTTTGATTGCCATCATATGGCCAAAGCTCTCTCCAGGTGGTTATGATTCTTTGTTAACAATCTGACCACTATTCTTTGTGTTCACCCTGACTTTTGCCAGTATGCAATTCTATCTGTTAAGATGATAATTCAATGATAACTTTAGATCAGAAAAACAGTATGCCTGTGCTGGGTTAAAAACTGCTAAGCTGATTTTGTAAATACTGGTGATTGTTGGAATGATTTGTAGTGTATGACTTTAAGTCTACTCCACATGTGTACTTGGACTAAGAGTAGCCCAAGTCAATGTGATTTAATTCATAAGAAACATGGAAGAGTTGTTTGACTGAAACTGGGTAGCATTGTATTACTGTCTCCTACCCTTTTGTAAGCTTAAGTCAGCCTTGAAACAAAAGTGGAGATTGATAGTTATAGCAGAAACTCTACCATAGAGAAAACTTTGCTGGCTGAGTCTCACACCTCTTCTGAAAGATAAAAGGGTAAATGTGTGAACTCGACAAACCAGCCATCAGCTTCTCACCTACAGACCAAGTTCTCTTTATCGCAGAACTGGGATCCTGGTCACGCTACACATTGTGGCTAAACCATACTCTGGGGCTACGCCAGAAACCAGGGGAACGCCAGACACCATGGCAACACTTTAAACCGGGGCGACCCCAGACAACCAGTCTACACAGGAGGGGCAGTCACCAGCCACAGGAGAGATCAACTACCCTCTCCGATGTAAGTTAAGCTATTGATTCCCCTGGACTCAAACCCATCAGACCCTTACCCTCACTTTATGATGAAACAGTGAGAACCTGTCTATGAGTACCACTTTGGCTACTGCACTGGGTGTACACAAGTGAAGTGGATGTGTCATAAAAGGATGCATTCAGAGTAACTTAGACAGGCCCACTGTATTCCAACTTAAGCGGCTGCACGGAGTGTAAGCAAGTAAAGTAGGAGTGAGGAAGGACCCCTCATTGTTGTGGTTCAATGAGAACTAAAATCTTGCCTATTGAACCGACATGTAAATACTTGCCTATGTGTAAGCAAGTGAAGTTGATGTGTGAAATTGCACTTAACTTGTGTCAGTTCTCTGTTGTTCAATGAAATGTTGAATGTTTGAACTTCTCTCTTCAATTCTGTCTCTCGGAGCTACAAATACTTCTAAGAGTACAGGCCTAGGGAAAATTATCTCAGAGCCACTCTTAAGTATTTCAACAAGACCCGGAACAAATAAAAATTTCTTTCGATGACTAGTACCGGAAAGTTGCTCCTTCCACCACTAGTAAGAGAGAGGGTGTAGGTGAAATGTTAAGATAATTCTCATCGAGAAATTATTCCAAGTCCTTCCCCTAGAGGACCCACCTACCACTCATCCACCTCTCATCACAGAAGGGGGGGGGGGGGGGGGGCGGGGTAAGGAGAAGGAAGGAGGATGATGGTTTCTCTGTAGTACGCCAACCCCTTGCCGATCGCTGAGTGAGTAGATATGCAAGAGAGATGGGGAAGGGGGAGAGACAGGCGACAAGACTTTGAAATTGACATCACCTTTGCTGTTGGCTGGTTTCAAAGAGAGTTTCCGACAGACGGCAGGAAGAGTGAGGAGGTGAGGGGTTTGAATTGGGAAGGAAAAAAAAAGGGGGGGGGGGGATTGAGAGGGGAGAGTTGGCATGGATTTGAAATCTATCCTGCCATTCGTGTGCAGACAGGAGAGAGAAAGGGGGGGGGGGGGGGAGGGGCAATGGCGTCTGCTTGTACAGTTTGTACAAGAGGGTGGTTGAGACCAATTGGGTGGAGTTGTCAAGTGACTCGTCACACATTGTAAGAATGTAGAAGTGGTTTCTGATGTGTCATTGTACGAATGTAGAAGCGGTTTCTGATGTGTCATTGCAAGAATGTAGAAGTGGTTTCTGATGTATTGTACGAATGTAGAAGTGGTTTCTGATGTGTCATTGTAAGAATGTAGAAGCAGTTTCTGATGTGTCATTGTAAGAATGTAGAAGTGGTTTCTGATGTGTCATTGTACGAATGTAGAAGCGGTTTCCGATGTGTCATTGTAAGAATGTAGAAGTGGTTTCTGATGTGTCATTGGAGGAATGTAGAAGCAGTTTCTGAGGTGTCATGAGAGGAATGTAGAAGCAGCTTCTGATGTGTCATTGTACGAATGTAGAAGTGGTTTCTGATGTGTCATTGTAAGAATGTAGAAGTAGTTTCTAATGTGTCATTGTAAGAATATAGAAACGATTTCTGAGGTGTCATGAGCAGAATGTAGAACTGGTTTCTGACGTGTCACTGGAAGATGCAGAGACAGTTTATGATGTGTCGCCAAGTCACTGTTATGATAATGAAGGAATTGTCAGCCTGCACTTAGTTTCCCCCATTACTAATTTTTGTTCAACACACACACACACACACACACACACACACACACACACACCACACACACACACACACACACACACTTTAGTATTGATCTTCAAGGTATGATTTATTGTAGTATTTCAAAAATAGCATCTCAGTAACTTTAATTTTCCCCCACACACATACTTGCAGATAAGGGCGCACGCATATGCGTACAGAGAGAGACAGAGAGAGAAAGAGAGAGAGAGAGAGAGAGACACTGACACTGACATCTTTTATTGACATTGGCTAGTAGCCTTTTTGTCAAGGGGGTACAATGCCTTTTGTTTTTGCTCAGAGGAAAAGAAAACGAAAGAAAAACTGCAAATTAGGTGCCTACACAGCTAAGCAAAATCAAAAAAATCATTTCCATTTCCATCACTCATTTGTGTTTCTTGTCTATGTTCTATAACAAAATCGTTCTCACACAACAACCATTCCCTTCACATGCGCACACTGATCCATCCCAACTTCCATCGACTTGCACACACGCATTTATATCCTTTTCCTCCCTTCTCCCCATTCACACATATCCTCTGTACAGATAATTTATCTGACTTGATTTTATGAAAAACCATTCACTTGAACCATCAAGCTTCGAGGTAAAATCAGTATTCCACACAATAAAAATGAAATATAATTGATATCCCTTCAGTGCTTTGAACTTTTATTCATTCATAATTTTCTTCCGCGTGTCTACTGAGAGAGAGAGAGAGAGAGAGAGAGAGAGAGAGGAGAGAGAGAGAGAGAGAGAGACGGGGGGGGGGGGGGGGGGGGAGAGAGAGATTTTTTGGAGTGAGGTAGGGGGAGGAGGGTGGTGGGACTAACTAGCATGATGAATATGTGATTTGCACGCCTGAACATTACATCTCCTCTGACGCAAAATTATCCCAATACTTTTATCTCTGTTACAGCTAGCACGAGTCAGACCCAATTTCAAATAAACACACACACACACACACACACACACACACACCACACACACACAACACACACACACATGCACATGCACATGCGCACACACACACACACACACACACACACACACACACACACACACACACACACACACACACACACACAAATCTCAAACATACACAGTCTCTCTCTCTCTCTCTCTCTCTCTCTCTCTCTCTCTCTCTCTCTTCTCTCTCTCTCCACACACACACACACACACACACACACACACAACAAACACACACACACACACACACACACACACACACACACACACACACACACACTCCTTCTCTCTCTCTCTCTCTCTCTCTCTCTCTCTCTCTCTCTCTCTCTCATAACGCGTCAGTTTTGAAAATCCTTATACTAACTAGACCCGGGGGCTGGAATAGCTCAGTTGGTAGAGCGCCGGACTCGTGATCCTGGAGTTGCGGGTTCGAATTTCGGTACAGGGGGATTTTTCCCTCGGAGTTAACATTGGTTCTGACTCCATTCCCCATACAGTCCTTCGAATGAGACTATAAACCGAGGTTCCGTGTGTGAACGCACGCATAACATCTTGCACACACGTAAAATCCCATCACCAACTTTCGGAAGAGAAGGCCAGTTTGGCCGTTGGTATGGATGACACGTGACACATAGCATGCACCTTCCTCGAAGATGGAGTACGGCTGCCTTAATGGCGGGATAGAAAACGGTCATACACACAAAACTCCACTGCCTGTCTCTACAGGCAGTGTCCACAGGAGTATCAGCCTGCGTACGCAGAAAGAAAGAAAAAGAACTAGACCCGAGCTGACGACCTCCACAGGAAATGACACCCACCCCTGCAGACACAGTCTGTCCTGCCATACTGCACACTCGTGAACACAGCCAACAACGTCACCACCCCACAGTGGAGTGCTGGTCTGTCCTCAACAACGTCACCACCCCACAGTGGAGTGCTGGTCTGTCCTCAACAACGTCACCACCCCACAGTGGAGTGCTGGTCTGTCCTCAACAACGTCACCACCCCACAGTGGAGTGCTGGTCTGTCCTCAACAACGTCACCACCCCACAGTGGAGTGCTGGTCTGTCCTCAACAACGTCACCACCCCACAGTGGAGTGCTGGTCTGTCCTCAACAACGTCACCACCCCACAGTGGAGTGCTGGTCTGTCCTCAACAACGTCACCACCCCACAGTGGAGTGCTGGTCTGTCCTCAACAACGTCACCACCCCACAGTGGAGTGCTGGTCTGTCCTCAACAACGTCACCACCCCACAGTGGAGTGCTGGTCTGTCCTCAACAACGTCACCACCCCACAGTGGAGTGCTGGTCTGTCCTCAACAACGTCACCACCCCACAGTGGAGTGCTGGTCTGTCCTCAACAACGTCACCACCCCACAGTGGAGTGCTGGTCTGTCCTCAACAACGTCACCACCCCACAGTGGAGTGCTGGTCTGTCCTCAACAACGTCACCACCCCACAGTGGAGTGCTGGTCTGTCCTCAACAACGTCACCACCCCACAGTGGAGTGCTGGTGCCAGTGGGAAAAACGCACACGCCGAGGATGCCAGTAAATCCCGGATCTTAGGTTCAAGTCTTGACCCAGGCAGGTTTTTTTACTCCCACCCCTACCCTCCTCTCTCTGTCTTTTCAATGGACATGCTGGGCGCTAGTCTTTCGGATCACAGACAATGGAGCAAGGTTCCGTGTGGCTGCAGGCACCTGCACGTGGCAGTGCCAGAAAAGCAAGGAGCTGTCGCGAACATTTTGGCAGAAACGTCCCCTCTGGTGCCAGGAAGGACCCCCAGACATGAAATACAGGTGGAAAAGGGGTACTGTACCATCCTATGGCGACAGGTATCCCGTGGGATCAGCAGCCCGTCATACACACAGGGAATTGTTAGTACAGTACAATCCAATGTAAAACAGTACAAGACAGTGCATACAGCACAGTACAATAAAGTACAATATAATACAAAAACGTACAATACAATACAATGCAGTACAGTACAATACAATACAGTACAGTGCAGTACAATACAGTAAATACAATACAATACAATACAGTACAGGACAGTACAATACAGTATAGTACAGTATAACACACTACAGTACAGTACAATACAATATAATTATTACAATAATTAATTGTAATTATATAGTACAGTACAATACAGTATATTACAGTACAATTGACTACAGTACAGTACAATACAATATAGTACAATAATTAATTGCAGTTATATAACATAGTACAATGTAATATAATTCGATGGAATGAAATGCAGTGCAATGAAATACTGTACAATAATGTTCACGCTATACATCACATACAACACTGACAAAGTTCCACAGTACGGTATGTTAACAGCAGTAAGATTGTACAACACAAAGATGACGATAAAGTCATGAATAAGATACAATGTTGACGACAAAGGTCTACAAGATTAATGATAAAGTTAGACAACACGACCATGACAATGTTGGCCCAAAGGTAAACAATCATGATGGTAAAGTTAGACAATACGATCGAGACAATAAACTGATACAACGCAATAGGCTGATGATGGCAGAAATCCTATACTACCATGCAGCGATAACAATGAAATCATACAGTACAACACAAGCATGGTGATGATAACACTCCAGAATCATCACCACCATCATCACTGCGTCGCAACATCTGCATCTAAAATCGAAGTTAACCACGAGCATGTTCAGCAGTCAGAGCTGCTGACATGACTGCCAAACAGTCCCAGTTCCCGCTGTGCGTTGTCAGAGAGCGGACAGAACAAGGCAGAACAAATGTACAGGTCAGAGGTCGGGCTTACCGCAGAGGTCAAGTATTAACAACCAAGTTTGAACAGATGAAAATCGCCATGGCTCTCTGAAAAAAAAAGAATGTGAAGAAGTCTAGCAAACGACAGGAAAATGAAGAGCCATGTGGATCGTGCTTGCATAGAAAAAAATAGGACATGGGACCTGTATCAGTGTCAAGTGTGGTATGGGTCAAGGGCTGGACATGGGACCTGCCTCAGTGTCAGGTATGGTATGGGTCAAGGGCTGGACATGGGACCTGTATCAGTGTCAGGTATGGTATGGGTCAAGGGCTGGACATGGGACCTGCCTCGGTGTCAGGTATGGTATGGGTCAAGGGCTGGACTGTGCGATGAACATGTTTTGGAACAGGATGATCTGAGAAAAGCCAGGTGCAGCTTTGAGTGTAATGGAGAATATATAGCGTTTTGGGCCTGCACTGTAACCGTGGACCGGTTGTAACACCTCAGATTGCCCCCCATCCCACAATGCTCCCCGGGGACGTCTTGGGTATACTGATGCGTCCCCTGGGGAGGCATTCCAGAATGTCCCCCCCCCCCCCTACCTGTTATGTCCCCCATGGTTTGACAATCACTGTCGTCCCCCCCCCCCCCCCCCAGAATGTCCCCCCCCCA
>CM031597.1:145812654-145820154 GCA_018398815.1 Conus ventricosus
GTCTGTCGTTGGTGTAGAACTGGAGTGACGTGTGTCTGTCGTTGGTGTAGAACTGAGTGCTGTGTGAGTGTGTCTGTTATTGGTGTAGAAATGAGTGAGTGTGTCTGTCATTGGTGTAGAACTGGAGTGCTGTGTGACTTGTGTCGGTCATTGTGTAGAATTGGAGTGAAGTGTGTCTGTCGTTTGTGTAGAACTGGAGGAAGTGTGTCTGTCGTTTGTGTAGAACTGGAGTGAGTGTGTCTGTCGTTGTGTGAATGGAGTGAAGTGTGTCTGTCATTGGTGTAGAACTGGAGTGCTGTGTGATTGTGTCTTGTCATTGTGTAGAATGGAGTGAGTGTGTCTGTCGTTTGTGTTGACTGAGTGAAGTGTGTCTGTCGTTGGTGTGAACTGGAGTGATGTGTGAGTGTGTCTGTCATTGGTGTAGAATGGAGTGAAGTTTTTTGTCATTGGGTAGAATGGAGTGATTGTGATGTCTGTCTGGTGTAGAATGGAGTGTGTGTGATGGTGGTTGTTATGGTGTAGACCTGGAGTGAAGTGTGATTGTGTCTGTCATTGGTGCAGAACTGGAGTGAAGTGTGTCTGTCATTGGTGTAGAACTGGAGTGCTGTGTGACCGTGTCTATCATTGGTGTAGAACTGGAGTGCTGTGTGATGTGTGGCTGTCATTGGTGTAGAACTGAGTCTGTGTGACTGTGTCATTGGTGTAACTGGAGTGCTGTGTGACCTGTCTGTATTGGTGTAGAACTGGAGTGTGTGTGATGTGTGTCTGTATTGGTGTAGAACTGGAGTGCAGTGTGACCTGTGTCTGTCATTGGTGTAGAACTGGAGTGTGTGTGATGTGTTGTCATTGGTGTAGAACTGGAGTGCTGTGTACAGTGTCTGTCATTGGTGTAGAACTGGAGTGCAGTGTGTCTGTCATTGGTGTAAACTGGAGTGCTGTGTGATGTGTGGCTGTCATTGGTGTAGAACTGGAGAGCTGTGTGTGTCTGTCATTGGTGTAAACTGGAGGGGACCTGTGTCTGTCGTTGGTCTAGAAACTGGAGGGGGCTGTGTGAACTGGTGCTGTCATTGGTGCAGAACTGGAGGGGTATGTGTGTCTGTCATTGGTCGAGAACTGGAGTGCTGTGTGACCCGTGTCTGTCATTGGTGAGAACTGGAGTGATGTGTGACCGTGTCTTTCATTGGTGTAGAACTGGAGTGCTGTGTACCCGTGTCTGTCATTTGTGTAGAACTGGAGTGATGTGTGACCAGTGTCTGTCATTGGTGTAGAACTGGAGTGAAGTGTGTCTATCATTGGTGTAGAACTGGAGTGCTATGTGACCCGTGTCTATCATTGGTGTAGAGCTGGAGTGCTGTGTGACCCGTGTCTAACATTTGTGTAGAACTGGAGTGCTGTGTGACCCGTGTCTATCATTGGTATAGAACTGGAATGAAGTGTGTCTGTCATTGGTGTAGAAGTGGAGTGCTGTGTGACCCGTGTCTGTTATTGGTGTAGAACTGGAGTGAAGTGTGTCTGTCATTGGTGTAGAACTGGAGTGCTGTGTGATGTGTGTCTGTTATTGGTGTAGAAATGGAGTGCTGTGTAATGTGTGTCTGTCATTGGTATAGAACTGAAGTGCTGTGTGACTTGTGTCATTCATTGGTGTAGAACTGGAGTGAAGTGTGTCTGTCGTTGGTGTAGACCTGGAGTGAAGTGTGTCTGTCGTTGGTGTAGAACTGGAATGATGTGTGTCTGTCATTGGTGTAGAGCTGGAGTGAAGTGTGTCTGTCGTTGGTGTAGAACTGGAATGATGTGTGTCTGTCATTGGTGTAGAGCTGGAGTGAAGTGTGTCTGTCGTTGGTGTAGAACTGGAGTGTTGTGTGAGCTGTGTCTGTTATTGGTGTAGAACTGGAGTGAAGTGTGTCTGTCATTGGTGTAGAACTGGAGTGCTGTGTGATGTGTGTCTGTTATTGGTGTAGAACTGGAGTGATGTGTGTCTGTCATTGGTGTAGAACGGGAGTGAAGTGTGTCTGTCATTGGTGTAGAACTGGAGTGAAGTGTGTCTGTCATTGGTGTAGAACTGGAGTGAAGTGTGTCTGTCATTGGTGTAGAACTGGAGTGCTGTGTGATGTGTGTCTGTTATTGGTGTAGAAATGGAGTGCTGTGTGATGTGTGTCTGTCATTGGTGTAGAACTGGAGTGCTGTGTGATGTGTGTCTGTCACTGGTGTAGAACTGGTGTGATGTGTGATGTGTGTCTTTCATTGGTGTAGAACTGAAGATCTGTGTGACTTGTGTCATTCATTGGTGTAGACCTGGAGTGAAGTGAGTCTGTCTTTGGGTGTAGAACTGGAGTGAAGTGTGTCTGTCGTTGGTGTAGAACTGGAATGATGTGTGTCTGTCATTGGTGTAGAACTGGAGTGAAGTGTGTCTGTCGTTGGTGTAGAACTGGAGTGCTGTGTGACTTGTGTCTGTCATTGGTGTAGAACTGGAGTGAAGTGTGTCTGTCATTGGTGTAGAACTGGAGTGCTGTGTGAGCTGTGTCTGTTATTGGTGTAGAAACTGGAGTGAAGTGTGTCTGTCATTGGTGTAAAAACTGGAGTGAAGTGTGTCTGTCGTTGGTGTAGAACTGGAGTGCTGTGTGACTTGTTTCTGTCATTGGTGTAGAACTGGAGTGAAGTGTGTCTGTCATTGGTGTAGAACTGGAGTGCTGTGTGAGCTGTGTCTGTTATTGGTGTAGAACTGGAGTGAAGTGTGTCTGTCATTGGTGTAGAACTGGAGTGAAGTGTGATGTGTGTCTGTCATTGGTGTAGAACTGGAGTGAAGTGTGATGGTGTGTCTGTCATTGGTGTAGAACTGGAGTGAAGTGTGTCTGTCATTGGTGTAGAACTGGAGTGATGTGTGTCTGTCATTGGTGTAGAACTGGAGTGATGTGTTATGTGTGTCTGTTATTGGTGTAGAACTGGAGTGAAGTGTGACTTGTGTCTGTCATTGGTGCAGAACTGGAGTGAAGTGTGTCTGTCGTTGGTGTAGAACTGGAGTGCTGTGTGATTTGTGTCTGTTGTTGGTGTAGAACTGGAGTGAAGTGTGTCTGTCGTTGGTGTAGAACTGGAGTGCTGTGTGACTTGTGTCTGTTATTGGTGTAGAACTGGAGTGAAGTGTGTCTGTCATTGGTGTAGAACTGGAGTGGTGTGTGCCTCTCTCTCTCTCTCCTCTCTCTCTCTCTCTCTCTCCTCTCTCTCCTCTCTCTCTCTCTCCTCTCTTTCTCTCTCTCTTCTCTCCCTCTCTTTCTCTGTCTTTCTCTCCCCTCCCTCCCCTGTCTTTCTCTCCCCTCCCTCTCTGTCTTTCTCTCCCTCTCTGTCTTTCTCTCTGTCTGTCTTTCTGTCTGTCTCTCTCAGTCTCTGTATCCCTGTTTCTCTGTCTCTGTCCATGTCTCTGGCTCTCTTTTGTCTCTCTGTCTCTGTCTGTCTGTCAGTCTTCTCCTCTCTCTCTCTCTCCTCTTCTCTCCTCTCTCTCTCTCTCTCTCTCCTCTCTCTCTCTCCTCTCTCCCTCTCTCTCACTGGCTTAACTGTCTGACTCACAAACACTTTCTCAAAGGCTCAACATATATAATTCACTTAAACACAAAAAAAATCACTTAAACAGACGGAATACGCAATGTTGCACCCACACAAAGCGGCCAGGAAAAAATTCGGAGGCATTTTGTAGAACCTAATTGGGAACCGTATTCAGTTTGGCTCTGACAAGTTCCATGACATTGGCTGCCCTTCCATTGTGTGACGGTTATATGTGTGTATGTGGTGGGAGGGCGTGGGGGGGGGGGGGGGGATTAAGGATGTGTGCGTGTTAAGTTCAGCGGAAGTGGTGTATGTATGAGCATGCCCTCTAGGATGATATTCCCTAGAAGCGCTACGCTGTCGAGGAGAGAACTGCTGTTGAAAGAAGTTTCCAGGGCGTCATATTTGTTCGTGTGAATGGGAATGCATGGATAAAGTCGAAAGAATTTTCCAGGGCGTCATATTTGTTCGTGTGAATGGAATGCGTGGTTTGGTCAGCAATTACAAGTGCCTTTGAGGCATTAGGTTGAGATATATATGAAAATATTTTGGATTTATATAAATTTGCACTCACGTGAGTACTGGATGTTATATCGTGTACTTTAGTATCGAACAGCATGCATAAACAAAACACAGTGTATAATATTCTGGTTTTTTACCGAGTCTGTTCGTGGGGGAAAAGTGTGTCAAAATAGAACTGCATTGCTGCTGAAGGAGCTTCACTTTAAGCACAAGCTGTCATAGAGCGCGGGATTATTTCTGAAAAGGCCTTCCACTTGAAGGCCAAACAACACGCATGCGTACAGACAACAACACATATAGACTGTCTATGTGACTCTGTCTCTGTCTCTCTGTCTGTCTGTCTGTCTCTCTCTCTCTCTCTCATAGACGTACAGTCAACAACACATATAGACTGTCTATGTGACTCTGTCTCTGTCTCTTTGTCTGTCTGTCTGTCTCTCTCTCTCTCTCTCTCTCTCTCTCTCTCTCTCTCTCTTTAGCTCGCTCGCTCACTCACTCGTTTGCTGGGGCACGGCCGCACGCACGCACGCACACAAACACCACACACACACACGCGCGCGCGCGCGTTTCCGTGTCTGCCTTTTCTCTACATAGTCGCCAAATTAAACAATCAACAACATTACCAACAAATCCCAAAACCTTGATTAAAAAAAATATGTATTGAGTGGTAAAGGCCACCAACACTTACTTGTCAGAGTACAGTTTTTAGGTTTATTTCCGCAACCATTTTCAAGCATTTTCAACCACAGGCCTGAGGCTTAAACCTCAGAGGCAGTGCACCCACGTCGCTCATTCCGACACCCCGTCCACAGCCACAGCCCGGTCGGCCCCGCCGCAGTCCCGGCACCAGCAATCCACAGGGAGCAGTCAATACCAGGTCGTCAAGAGGTAACCCACCGGAGGAGACACTGCGCTGCTGCCGAGTCACTTCGGTGGTGTTCAATGGCGCCTGTTCTGATCTAACATACGCAGGACACCACCTACTAAGCCCCCTACTGACGACAATAATTGCTATGTCGCGGAGCCGGCGTGAGTGAGCTCTCCCTCCGGAGGGCGCCATCACGTCCGTCCAACGACAGCCCCATGGACTCGCCGATACCGGTGACCCCGATGGAACCAAATCAAGGCCACAGACGTTGAGAGGACATCGAAATTGAGGTCACCATGAGAGCAGGGCATGAAGGGCCACAGATTTTTTGTTATGCTGATCAATGAGAATGAGGATGATTAAGATGATGCTGCAGATTTCCATTTCGGTCTGAGACTACATGACAGGGCTGCGCTCTACGCTTCCTTTCATAACATATCCCGGCGTCAACCAGACCCGAGAGATACAGGCACTTGCAGTGTTGGTCAAGAAATTCCTGCAGACATGCTCACCAACAGTTCAGTCCCACAGACATGCTCAGCAACAGTTCAGTCCCACAGACATGCTCACCAACAGTTCAGTCCCACAGACATGCTCACCAACAGTTCAGTCCCACAGACATGCTCAGCAACAGTTCAGTCCCACAGACATGCTCACCAACAGTTCAGTCCACAGACATCCTCACCAACAGTTCAGTCCCACAGACATGCTCAGCAACAGTTCAGTCCCACAGACATGCTCACCAACAGTTCAGTCCCACAGACATCCTCACCAACAGTTCAGTCCCACAGACATCCTCACCAACAGTTCAGTCCCACAGACATCCTCACCAACAGTTCAGTCCCACAGACATCCTCACCAACAGTTCAGTCCCACAGACATGCTCACCAACAGTTCAGTCCCACAGACATCCTCACCAACAGTTCAGTCCCACAGACATCCTCACCAACAGTTCAGTCCCACAGACATGCTCACCAACAGTTCAGTCCTGAACTGAGTCCGCAGCAAACTCTTCCCAACTGAGTCCGCAGCAACTCAACTCTGGGTAGGAGCCGGTCGGGGCAGAAAAACCCACGTGACTCTGATAGGATTCGAACCCACGACCTCCCAGCCGAGAGTCCGCGACGCTAACCACTTCGCCACGGCGGCTGGTCAGACCAACAAGTCTGTGCTGAAAGTCTGTAATGAGAAAGAGAGACAGACAGACTGAGAGAAATAGATAGACAGACAGACAGATAGTTAGATAGATAGATAGAAAGACAGATGGATGGATATAGGTATATAGTTAAGTCAAGTTGAAATGATCTTTGCTGAAGGTTGAAGAATAAGCTAGCCCACAGATAGAGAGAGAGAGTGTGAGCGCGCGTGCGTGTGTGCGCGTGTGAGTGTGGTGTGTGTGTGCGTGCGTCCGTGCGTGCGTGCGTGCGCGCGTGCGTGTGTGTGTGTGTGTGTGTGTGTGTGTGTGTGTGTGTGTGTGTGTGTGTGTGTGTGTGTGTAGATAAGTAAGTAAATAAGTGTGAGTTTTGGTGTGTGTGATTGCACCCTTATTCATTGTCGGACGCCATTAAGGCTGGAGACAAATGAAGTAAAACTCCTAAGCTGGCAGGCAGTCACGAAGGGCAAGCAGGTCTCTGTCGCATGCTGTTCCTACTAACAGCAGGAAGCTGTACTGAATTCCAGACACCACGTGCACGGACATATGTATTGATGAAAACTAATAGACAGAAATTGTTTCAAAGCGAGGTGACTGAAGGCGGAAATTGAAGCAATTTTTTAAAAGTTACTAGTTCCGCAAGACAATCCAGACAAACAGATTATGGAACAAAACATGATGCATTTTGACCTCTTGGTTCTTCTTCAGGCAAAACAAACAACATTTAGGACAATGTCATCGAAGAACGAGCAACTACGTATCTTCTCACACTCGGCGCAAAATGGGCGTCGAATGAAAACGGGGCCGTTGGGAAGAGGACCGTGTTGAAATGACGAAGAAAGAAGTTGAAGCAATTTGGATTCTGATTCAGCTCCTGCACCTACCATGTGAACACGAAAAACGTTCTCCATGTGAGCACCAAAGACGTTCTCCATGTGAACACGATGCACGTTGTCCATGTGTAAACGATAGACGTTGTCCATGTGAACACGATAGACGTTGTCCATGTGAACACGAAAGACGTTGTCCTCTATACGAACACGATAGACGTTGTCCTCCATGTGAACACGATAGAGGTTGTCCTCCATGAGAACACGATAGACGTTGTCCATGTGAACACGAAAGACGTTGTCCTCTATACGAACACGATAGACGTTGTCCTCCATGTGAACACGATAGACGTTGTCCATGTGAACACGAAAGACGTTGTCCTCTATACGAACACGATAGACGTTGTCCTCCATGAGAACACGATAGACGTTGTCAATGTGAACACGATAGACGTTGTGCTCCATGTGAACATGATAGACGTTGTCCTCCATGTGAACACAATAGACGTTGTTCGTGTGAGCACGATAAACGTTATCCTGCATGTAAACACGATAGATGTTGCGCTCCATGTGAACACGATAGACGTTGTCCT
>CM031597.1:145825003-145875188 GCA_018398815.1 Conus ventricosus
TGATTCGTCTGCAGTTATTCCGATTCATCATCTTGACTGTTTATTTCTAATTCATCATCTGTTACTGTTTGCTCTGATTCGTCATCTGTTACTGTTTACTCTGATTCGTCATCTGTTACTGTTTACTCTGATTCGTCATCTGTTACTGTTTACTCTGATTCATCATCTGTTACTGTTTACTGTGATTCATCTGTTACTGTTTACTCTGATTCGTCATCTGTTACTGTTTACTGATTCGTCATCTGTTACTGTTTACTCTGATTCGTCATCTGTTACTGTTTACTCTGATTCACCATCTGTTACTGTTTAGTCTGATTCGTCATCTGTTACTCTTCACCCTGATTCATCGACTGTCAGTTCTGATTTATAGTCAGTTACTGCTTATATCGGATTCTTCCCGATGACTTTTTATTTCTTATTCTCATTCATCATCTGTAATGGTTCAGTTCTGATGTATGATAATGACTGCTTATGTGTGATTGATCATGACGATTGTCGATTTCCGATTTATCGTGTGGGACTGTTTATTTCTGTTACAATGACTTTACATCTGATTCATCATCTGTGGTTCTTTATTATTTATTCATCATCTGCGGTGCTTTACTTTTTATTCATCATTTGTGGTTCTTTATTTTTGGTTCATCCTCTATGGTTCTTTACTTTTTATTCATCATCTGTGGTTCTTTATTTTTGGTTCATCACCTGTGGTTCTTTATTTTTGGTTGATCATCTGTGGTTCTTTATTTTTGATTCATCACCTGTGGTTCTTTATTTTTTATTCATCATCTGCGGTTCTTTATTTTTGATTCATCACCTGTGGTTCTTTATTTTTGGTTTATCATCTGTGGTTCTTTATTTGTGGTTCATCATCTGTGGTTCTTTGTTTTTGATTCATCATCTGTGGTTCTCTGATTGACGCTGTGTGACGGTGTATCTCTGCATGACGCTGTGTGACGGTGTATCTCTGATTGACGCTGTGTAACGGTGTATCTTTGATTGACGCTGTGTGACGGTGTATCTCTGCATGACGCTGTGTGACGGTGTATCTCTGCATGACGCTGTGTGACGGTGTATCTTTGATTGACGCTGTGTGACGGTGTATCTCTGCATGACGGTATGACGGTGTATCTCTGATTGACGCTGTATAACGGTGTATCTCTGATTGACGCTGCGTGACAGTGCATCTCTGATTGACGCTGCGTGACGGTGCATCTCTGATTGACGCTGTATGACGGTGTATCTCTGATTGACGCTGTATAACGGTGTATCTTTGATTGACGCTGTATGACGGTGTATCTCTGATTGACGCTGTGTGATGGTGTATCTTTGATTGACGCTGTGTGACGGTGTATCTCTGGTTGACGCTGTATAACGGTGTATCTCTGATTGACGCTATATAGCAGTGTATCTCTGATTGACGCTGCATGACGGTGCATCTCTGATTGACGCTGTATGACGGTGTGTCTCTGATTGACGCTGTATGACGGTCTCTGATTGACGCTGTATGACGGTGTATCTCTGATTGACGCTGTATGACGGTGTATCTTTCATTGACTCTGTGTGACGGTGTATCTCTGATTGACGCTGTATAACGGTGTATCTTTGATTGACGCTGTATGACGGTGTATCTCCGATTGACGCTGCGTGACGGTGTATCTCTGATTGACGTTGTATAACGGTGTATCTTTGATTGACCCTGTATAACGGTGTATCTTTGATTGACGCTGTATGACGGTGTATCTCCGATTGACGCTGTGTGACGGTGTGTCTTTGATTGACGCTGTGTGACGGTGTATCTCTGATTGACGCTGTGTGACTGTGTGTCTTTGATTGACGCTGTGTGACGGTGTGTCTTTGATTGACGCTGTATGATGGTGTATCTCTTATTGACGCTGTATGACGGTGTATCTTTGATTGACGCTGTGTGACAGTGTGTCTTTGATTGACGCTGTATGACGGTGTATGTCTTATTGACGCTGTGTGAAGGTGTATCTCTGATTGACGCTGTATGACGGTGTATCTTTGATTGACGCTGTATGACGGTGTATCTTTGATTGACGCTGTATGACGGTGTGTCTTTGATTGACGCTTTGTGACGGTGTGTCTTTGATTGACGCTGTGTGACGGTGTATCTGATTGACGTTGTATGACGGTGTATCTCTGATTGACGCTGTATGACGGTGTATCTTTGATTGACGCTGTGTGACGGTGTATCTTTGATTGACGCTGTGTGACGGTGTATCTCTGATTGACGCTGTGTGACGGTGTATCTCTGATTGAGGCTGTATGACGGTGTGTTTTTGATTGACGCTGTGTGACGGTGTGTCTTTGATTGACGCTGTATGACGGTGTGTTTTTGATTTACGCTGTGTGACGGTGTGTCTTTGATTGACGCTGTATGACAGTGTATCTCTGATTGACGCTGTGTGACGGTGTGTCTTTGATTGACGCTGTATGACGGTGTATCTTTGATTGACGCTGTATGATGGTGTGTCTTTGATTGACGCTGTATGATGGTGTGTCTTTGATTGACGCTGCGTGACGGCTGCAGCGTGTGATGAGGGAGGCTCACCAGTTGTTCCCCTTCACCAACAAGAAAGACACGGAGCTCATCCACAACGCCATGGAAATGGTGAGTTCTGGACTCTGCCGCTTACACCTGTCTGAGCGCTATGTCCATCTCAGGGGTGGACATCCTCCGTTCATGTTTTTGTTTGTTTCTTTCTTTCTTTCTTTTCTAGTGCGTTTGGAAAGCATCATTTCATCTTATCGGAGCTTTAGCCGATGTTGCAATCCCTGACATGTAGCACAGAATATTGGATGGTTTTAAATTACTGTGTCTTACATTTGATGATATTTTGTCCTGTATTTTGTCCAGCCCCCAGCCAGTAAGGTGCTGCCCCGCCACGGTCCGTTAGCCTCACTGGGTGCGTGGGGTTTAGGGTGAAAACCGACAAGCGGATCGATAACTGTGCACCAGGCAACAGAAAAATGAAAACTTCCGCCCAGAAATTGGGTACGTGGAACGTAAGGACAATGACACCAGGCTTTTCTGACGACCTGAAGGAAGTAAACGATGTTCGCAAGACAGCCGTCATCGACAGAGAACTGAGCAGACTGCAGATGGACATTGTCGCCCTTCAAGAAACCAGGCTCCCAGAAACAGGATCTGTGAGGGAGAGAGACTTCACCCTGTTCTGGCAGGGCAAACCATCAGACGAGGCCAAAGAACACGGCGTGGGATTCGCAGTTAGAAACAGATTATTGGAGTCCATAACCCCACCAGTAGAAGGAACAGAACGAATCCTGTCTCTCCGACTCTAAACATCATCGGGACCAGTCAGTCTAATTAGTGCCAACTTTGGCATCCACAGCAGAAGCAAAAGACAAGTTTTATGACGACCTCAGTCCTGCCATAAGGAGAATTCCCGACAGAGAATTACTGTTCATCGCAGGCGATTTCAACGCCAGAGTAGGTGTCGATCACAACTCCTGGCCCACCTGCTTGGGTCAGTTCGGCACTGGGAAAGCATGGAACAACAGCAAGCTGACCGAGCACACAAAGATCCAGATCTACATTGCCTGCGTTGTGAGCACCCTCCTGTATGGCAGCGAGTCTTGGACTTTGCGTGCCCGACAAGAGCGAAAGCTCAATGCTTTTCATATGCGTAGCCTACGACGCATTCTGAACATCACCTGGCAGGACAAGGTCCCAAACAACACTGTCCTGGAAAGAGCCGGATGCACCAGCATGTACACGCTGCTGAAACAGAGACGTATGCGCTTTGAAGGCCTTGAACATCGACCAGAACAACTGGAAAGCAACAGCCCTCGAACGGTCAGCATGGCGACAGACTGTGCAGAAAGGTCTCTCCATGTTCGAAGAGACACTCGTTCAGCAGCAGGGGGGAAAGAGAATGAGAAGAAAGGCTGCAGCCCAGGCAGACAGACCAGCGTCAGACTTCATCTGTGCCCTCTGCCACAGGGACTGTCATTCCCGCGTCGGACTGGCCAGCCACACCCGTCGCTGTACCAGAATAGACACCTAGAGCGCAACTCTATAGTCTTCCGAGACTGAAGGATGCCTACATGATGTGTGTGTTGTGTTGTGGTGTGGTGTGGTGTGTTGTGTTGTGTTGTGTTGTGTTGTGTTGTGTTGTGTTGTGTTGTGTTGTGGTGTGGTGTGGTGTGGTGTGGTGTGTGTGTGTGTGTGTAGTAGTAGTAGTACATCAGTTTTATGTCTGTTCACATGTGATATTAGGAGAGAGAGAGAGAGAGAGAGAGAGAGAGAGAGAGAGAGAGAGACAGACAGACAGACAGACAGACAGACAGACAGAGACAGAAAAAGAGATGTATAAATGTCTGTGACTATGTAAGCGTATGCATAATGTGGTTATCTAAGTGCATATAAATGTCCCTCTAAACATCCCTACAACGTACCTGCAGATAGTCTTAAAGTAAACGCTTAACTGGACTACAAATTAAAGAAAAAAACAACATTGAAGGCAAACTTTAAATCTGAAAAGTCTTCACACAAAGACATGCCTGATAATAGTGGTAAATGAGCTTGAAGAGGTAAACAGTCGAACAACAGATGCCTGCTGGTTATTCTTCGTTCTCCACAAATACATTTTGCTTCGTTTGTATATTTAGTTTTTAAGGCTTCAAGTTTTAATCTATAAAATATTGAAATGTAATTTCTGTATTGGTACATATTTTTCACTTGTAAATGAGGAATGCTGTTTACATGTTCATAATTAATTAAATCAGTATTTTATCAGCCACACCAAGCAACGTATTTTTGTAGTGTTTTCTGAATCGGCACCAGACGGTTTACTTTAATAATTGATTGACTTCAGGTAAGAAAAGGATATTTTCAATAACGTGGCGCACTCATTTTTGGCTCCTCTATCAGCTAGCTCATTACCCCGTACCATGTGTGTGTGTGTGTGTGTGTGTGTGTGTGTGTGTGTGTGTAGTGGTGTGTGGTGTGGGTGTGTTGTTTGTGGTGTGTGTGTGTGTGTGTGTGTGTGTGTGTTTTCTGGTTAATCTGACTATGACTTGGTTTCAGTCGTGTCTGTATTGAGTGGGTCGGGAAGGGGTGGGGAGTGGGGTGGAGGGGGAATGGAGGACTTCGATCATGATTTATTGTTGGAAATGTGAATCATCATCTGCGCTTATGCCCCTGTGTCTGTTTTTATGTTATATATTTTAGGACATTCAGTTTCGGACAGAGCTATATTGAACTTGTGATGTATGTGCTGCACAAAATCGCTTTTTGACACGTAAACAAGGCTGATGAGACCAATATATTCTTCTTCACTTTTAATTGAATTTCCTTTTACATTGACTGATATCAAACAGAACAGCATTTTCCCTCAATAAAGATGAACCATACTCGCATAGTAGAAAGAAACTTGTGGAGAGCGTGGCAGCAGAGAGTCCTCAGAAGAGAATCCCCCTTCGAGCAAGTGTTTCGGCCCTTATCTCCTGACACTCTGTGGGGGTTGGGCCACACCCGGTTCATGACTCCGGATGTCCCTCTGCTGCCCCCTTTTTTTTCCCCTATCTTGGGACGAGCCATGGCTGGGATTCGAACCCATGACCCTCTGGACATGCTCATTTCCCACTTAATAACTCGCACTTTAACCACTGAGCCACTGGGGCACCTGATATTTGTAGGAAATTTAAGCCTTATGAAGTTCACTTTTGTTCCTCCTTGACCAGATCCAGCTTAAACACCTCTCTGCCGCTTCTGCTTCCAGGGCTCTGGTTTTTTCCCTCCCTGCAACTGAGAGCTGTTTCATGAGGCTGTATGCAGACGTTCCAACAAACCCCCTAGCTCCAATTTCTGCAGTGAGGACTTTGACCTGATAGCCCTCTCTCCTCAGGCTGTTTGCCAGATCAGCATACTTTTCAGTCTTGTAGATTTGAGCTGCCTCCATTTTGTTCTCATATGGTACCGTGAGCTCGATCATGATCAGCTGCTTGGTTGACTGAGAGTGAACTACTGTGTCTGGTCTCATGCCACTCTTGCTGATGATCTCTGGGTGACTCTTCCATTCTGGGAGGTCTGCAGTGCACTCCCAGTCATCTGCCCCGTCCAGCAGACTCTGCCTCCATGTTCCGAGTGGCACTGTTGTTCTTGGCCATGATTTACTACCTCCTGCCGTGAAGAATGTTGCGGGTGCTTTTGGAGTCCTGATTTCCCCTTTTGTGGTGTTGGTACTAGCCCAGACTGCTTGTACAATCTCTTTGAGCACTTGGTTGTGCCTCCATGTGTACCTTCCTTGAGCCAGGGCTACTTTACATGAGCTTAGGACATGCTCCACTGTTTGTTTTCATGGCAAAAGGGCGTGTAGGATCGTCTGTTTTTCCCCACTTCACCAGGTTTGCATTTGAGGGCAGAAGGTCATATGCAGATCTGAGAATGAAGCTGATCCTGAGAGGGGCCATGTGCCAAATGTCATTCCAAGTGAGACTTCTTTGGAGTGCATTCTCCCACCTTGTCCATTGCCCTTGCTGGCTCTGGTGGACTGCTTTTTTGGACTGCCCCTTCATATCACGGTTAGATCACTGTTGTAATCTGTTTGTCATATTGGATTATTTCAATAAGAGCTTTCTTTTTCCATCTGCTGTTCGTGTGCTGAACAGTTGCGACGCCGGCTCACATCCCTGTTCAAAGTCTGTGCCGACTGTGACGCCGGCTCACATCCCTGTTCAAAGTCTGTGACGCCGGTTCACATCCCTGTTCAAAGTCTGTGACGCCGGCTCACATCCCTGTTCAAAGTCTGTGCCGACTGTGACGCCGGCTCACATCCCTGTACAAAGTCTGTGCTGACTGTGACGCCGGCTGACATCCCTGTTCAAAGTCTGTGACGCCGGCTCACATCCCTGTTCAAAGTCTGTGACGCCGGCTCACATCCCTGTACAAAGTCTGTGCCGATCGTGATGCTGGTTCAGATCCAAGGACAGGGCCATGATTGGTCCTGCCAGGTTATGGCCAGTTGTTTACACGACATGTACACGCTGAAGTAGTTGTTTGGTCCTGTCAGTTTATGGCCAGTTGTTTACACAACATGAACACGCTGAAGTAGTTGTTTGGTCCTGCCATATTATGGCCAGTTGTTTACACAACATGAACACGCTGAAGTAGTTGTTTTTTGTGTAATTGGTTCGTGGCAGGATTTGTGGGATTTATTTGTGGCAGTCGTGGCGGGATTTGTAGGATTCATTTGTTGCAGGATTTGTGGGATTGGTTTGTGGCAGGATTTGTGGGATTTATTTGTGGTAGTCATGTAGGCAACAGTCTTACTGCATGTGTATTCTCAAACCTCCTCAAGGCAATGGATTGTAAGAACAAGGCAGGTGTGTTTGACTGTCGTGGATCACACACACGCACCCCACGCACGCGCGCGCGCACACACACACACACACAAACACACACACACACACACACACACACACACACACACACACACACACACACACACACACACACACACACACACACAGCGGTCTGTGCTGTCAGATGACCGACGGTCTGTCTGTCTGTTTTCAGGTGCTGCAGAAGTTACCGGTGCTGAGGCAAAGGCGTGTGCAAACACAGCACGTGTTCTACATGAACACCATGTTCCGCATTGCCAAACAGCGGAAGAGGAAACCCAAACAGTAGAGGTCATCTTTGTTGAGCCCTTGGTGAAGGGGTGGGGGTGGGGGTGGGAAGCAGAGTGGAGAGGGGAGGCAGAGTGGGGGGATGGGGGTGGGGGGAGGCAGAGCGAATTTTCACACTCAGTATACAACCAGCAAGGACGGTAACTCTCTCTCTCTCTCTCTCTCTCTCTCTCTCTCTCTCTCTCGCATATCTTTATGTGATACAAGCAGCAAGATTTACAGCACTATAATAAACAACCGATTACAGGAATGGATGGAAGAGCAAAACCTTACAGGTGAACATCAGGCAGGTTTCAAAAAAGGCTATTCCACCATCGATCATATGTTCACGCTGGTAGCCTTAATACAAAAACAATTTTGTATGAATCGTAAACTCTATGTAGCTTTTGTTGATTTTGAGAAAGCTTTCGACTCTATTGAAAGACATTTACTATGGCCTATTCTTTTAAAAAATGGAATAAAAGGGAAACTTTTTCGGTGCATTAATAGTATGTACATAAATGTCAAAAGTAGAATCCGATCTGGGATACGTTAACAGACTATATTAGCTGTACACGGGGCGTGAAACAAGGAGATGCTACTAGTCCGGTATTATTTTCATTATTCATCAATGAACTGGCATTAGAAGTAATCAGGTGTGGGAGACATGGTGCAAGGTTTACATATGATTATTTTGAATTATTCATTTTGTTATTGGCAGATGATGTAGTTTTATTGTCTGAAACAGTCGTTGGCTTACAAACGCAGTTAAATAGTCTTCATCGCTCAGCATCAGAACTTCATTTGAATGTAAATATGAACAAAAGCAATATAGTGGTGTTTAGAAAAGGAGGATATTTGGCAGCCAGAGAAAGATGGAATTATAATGGGGTCTTAATGCCTGTGGTAAATATATATAAATATTTAGGAATCTATTTCTCCACGAGACTGAGTTTTACTGCAGCATGCCAGGATCTTGTAAGCAGAGCCAAGAGGGCCTTATTGTGTGTATTGCAAAATTTGTACAAATTGAAGAATAATTCTCTTGATCTTTATTTAAAGTTATTTGATGCTCAAATTCAACCGATTGTTCAATATGGTGCCGAGATATGGGGTCTTGAAAATGCAGCTCTTTATCCTGAAAAATTACATATGTTCGCACTTAAAAAGTTCTTAGGAGTTGAAATGAGAACACCAAATGATCTTATCTATGGGGAGACGAACAGGTATCCTATCTATATAAATTCAGCAGTGCAGTGTATTAGATACTGGTTAAAATTAACACGATTAGAAGAGTGCAGATTACCGCGGAAAGCCTATAGAATGTTATTTGATTTAGATGTACGGAATAAAAGAAATTGGGTTTCCAATATTCGATGCAAATTATATACGTATGGTTTTGGCTACGTATGGGTGAACCAAGGAGTTGAAGAAATAAGTCTCTTTTTGAATCATTTTAAAGACAGATTGATATTGTGTAGGTGGCAAGAATGGGACTTCCATGTAAATAACAGTGAACGGTTTCAAACATATAGAACGTTTTGTACTGTAAATGATGATAAAACCTACTTGAAGTTGAAATTAGATAGGCACTTGAAATTTATATTGACAAGATTTAGGTTTGGTGTGTCTGAAATTGCGTGTCACTACTATCGTTATAGATCACATACAGAAGCAGATTTGATTTGTCCATTGTGTAGAATTACCAAGGAAGATGAAATTCATTTTCTTTTGTGCTGTCCAACATTAAATGATTTACGAAAACAATATATACCTTTAAAATTTTATAAGCATCCCAGCCAGTTTCGATTGACTTTACTGTTGGCGTCTAAAAATGAAACCATTGTCAGAAATGTATCAATATTCTTGTACAAAGCGTTTAAAATACGATCTGCAGCTATGTCTTAATATCTTGAAATATGTGTGCATATATGACTGTGTGTATAATTCATAAGAAAGATGCAAAGTTTGTAAAGTTTTTTCAACTGGAAAGTGTACCCCATCATGAGGGCAATGGCCTATGCATGATTAAATTATCCGAATCCGAATCCTCTCTCTCTCTCTCTCTCTCCTCTCTCTCTCTCTCTCTCTCTCTCTCTCTCTCTCTCTCTCTCTCTCTCTCTCTCTCATCACCGGCTCAGCATGATTTATTGCTACTTGCTACCGAGGTTTTGACAGTGGTTTCGTTTTGTCTTTTGCATTGATATTTTGCCTTTGTTGCTGGTTGGGATTTCTTTCAGCGCTTTGTTTATTGCTGCTTTGAAATTTGTATTGTTGTTTGCATTGCAGTATTCACCGATCTTTGTATTTTTCCTCACTTGTATAGTGGATCGTGTTTCCTTGTTGGCCTGTATGTCAGAACGTGGTAGCCCTTGGCTAACCGAGGACGGACTTAGAGTGGGGCATCTAAATATTAATCATGTTATAAATAAGATTACTGAAATATCATCCATATTATCAAATTCAGGCAAACATTTTCACATATTTGGTTTTTCAGAATCCCATTTATCTCCTTTCATATCTAATAGTGACCTTTCAATTCCAGGCTATAATATAATTCGTAAAGACCCCATTCAGAAAAGAGAAACTGGCATAATAGTGTATGTCCATCAGTCAATTAAAGTTGAAAGAATTGATTACCTTGAACTGCATCACATAGAAACTATTTGGATCGAATTACAACTGAAATATAACAAGCCCATACCTCTATGTTTTCTATACAGGAATCCAGCCGAACATGTCGACTGGATTGACCGCTTTATTTCAATGTTGGAAAATGCTAATGATAATTACAAAGATGTCATAATATTAGGTGATTTTAATATTGATTTATTCAAAACTGATAATCATTGGACCCAAACTTTTGAATCATTTGGTTTGACACAATTAATAAAAACAGCTACCCGTGTAACCAATTCTTCTGAAACATTAATAGATCATATATATGTTACCAATTTAGAAACAATAGTAGAATCAGTTGCTCCTGTTTATGGCTGCAGTGACCATTTTCCAATTTGTTTTACGTGGACCAAAAAGGGTGTCAAAATACCCAATTTAAATCATAAAACGATTACATTTAGGAACTTTTCTAAATTTGATCCTGAAAAATTTCTCTCAGATCTTTTAAATTCCCCTTTAAATGAAGTGTATCAGCATACTGACCCCAATCAAGCTCTGCAAGTATGGTATAACATCTTCCATGACGTATACAATAAGCATGCCCCTCTTCAAACTAAAAGAGTGAAACATCGGATAAAACCACCATGGCTTACAAAAGAAATACAGGACACTTATAATCAAAGGGATTATCTTTTAAAAAAATGGCTCTCGCGAAGAATTCAAAAAGTACAGAAATAAGGTGACCTCCCTAATACGATCAGAAAAAAGGAAATATTTCTTGGACCTAATTAATAGAAAGAAAGACAGTAAATCTATTTGGAAAGCTATACATGGCTTAACCAAGAAAAATTCTGACCCTGTATTAAACTTAACGAAAGACATATCTGCAAGTGAACTGAACGACCATTTTGCAAGTATAGCTAATCAAATCATACGAAACGATGAATCAAAAAGTAACGATCTACAAGAATTACTGAAATACTGCCATCAGAAGAACATCCATTCAGCTTTGGATATTAGTGCCATGGATGTCCACGAAGTTTTCTCTTCTCTTAGACAGTTAAAACAAACAGCATCTCGTGGAATTGATGGAATTGACGGGAAAATTCTTAAGCTATCAGCAACTGTTATAGCAGAAACTCTCACATATATTTATAATCTCTGCATTGATAAGCGTTGCTTTCCTGACGCTTTTAAACAAGCTAAAGTCATACCATTGTACAAATCAGGAAATATGGCTGATCCTTCTAACTATCGACCAATCTCATTCTATCAGTTCTTTCAAAACCATTAGAACAACACATAAAAAAGTGTCTTCTTTTTCATGTCAAAAAATTCGATCTACTACATCCTAATTCCGGATTTAGAGAGAATCACTCTTGTCAAACAGCTCTTACTAAGGTAGTTGATCGATGGCTTTCAAACATAAACAACGAACACTTTTCCGGAGTACTCTTCGTGGATTTGCCAAAGCCTTCGATGTCATTAATCATGAACTTTTGCTCAGAAAGTTAACTATTTATCGACTAACTTCCGACACTCTAAATCTCATTTCATCCTTCCTTTCCAACAGGCAACAATTAGTATTATTAAATGATTGTTATTCTACTTTGATTCCCAATAACTTTGGTGTACCACAAGGCTCGGTGCTTGGTCCACTGCTGTTCTTATTCTATATTAATGATTTACCATTAACCTTGACTTCGCATTGTGAAAATGTTTGCCGATGATACCACTGTTGACACTAATAACTCTAATGCCCAGCAAGTCTACCTTGACATTCAGAAAAATATCAACCTTCTCGTTAAATGGGCACAACTCAATCATATGTGTCTGCATCCTCAAAAAACGAAATTCATGTTGATTACAACAAGGCAAAAACGTCAAAATGTATCTGAAAACTTGCCAATCCTTTATATTGGTAATGAAAAATCAAAGAGGTTTCTAATCACAGAGTCTTAGGAATAACAATCGACAACAACCTATCTTGGTCGAAACATTTAGAACTTCTTTCCAAAAATCTTGCCGTAAAACTATATCAGCTCAGGAAAATAAAAACTTTTTAGATTATCACACCAGAAAATTATTCTTTCAATCTTATATTCAACCAAATATTGACTATGCTTCGACACTCTGGGATTTAGCTAGCAATAAGTTGCTTAAACCATTGACTAGTATATACAAGAGAGCTGTCAAAATAACAATTGATGAACCCTCGCTAGGGCACCCTGATTATGAACGAGCAGGTATCCTTCCTTCAAGACCAAACTATTGTACAATAAAGCACTCTTTATGCATAAAATACTACACGGCAGTGCTCCTTCCTATTTAATGAATATATTTACTTCTAATGATCATCGACATTCGCATAAAATAAATCTCCCTTTCCCATCAATTAATTTATGCAAATCAAGCCTTGCTTATTCTGGGGCTGGCTGTGGAATAATATCCCAGAAAAACTAAAAAACGAACCAAACCCTAGTAAATTTAAATCCAATCTTTTTACGTACTTGATGTATCTTTCTGATCTTACACCACTTTTCCCAAAGATGTACCAATAACTGCTCTGTGAAAATGTTTCAATTTCCTTATCAGTTCTTCCTTTACTTTCATCCCCCTCCTGTTATTCTTAATTGTCCCCCATCCCACTCCATCCTACTCCCACCCCCCACCGTCTCCCACACCTTCTGTCGGTGTTCCCTCTGTACATAGATTTTTGTGTCCTTTGTACTTTCATATTTCATATTTAAGAGTTATTTACCATTATTTTATATTAATCAATTTTTTTTTTCTTTTCCTTTCTTAAATTTCTTTTGGCCCCGGAGGGCTGGATGTAAAAAAGCAGTGATGCTTATTCCATTACCCTCTGAAAATAAAATCTCGTTCGTTCGTTCGTTCTTCTCTCTCTCTCTCTCTCTCTCTCTCTCTCTCTCTCTCTCTCTCTCTCTCTCTCTCTCTCCCACGAAGAAATCAGTTACAAGCCCTTAAACTCCTAACGAACGCTGCTTACGACACCGCTTTACAGAAATGACAATACAGAGCACACAGTGCAAACAAGGACACTTCCCAGATGGGTTGTCTCCTTGTTTGCTCTGTGTGCATGTGTTGGAATTTCTGCTAGGCTTTGGTGTCTGCAGCGTTTGTTCTGAGTTATGGGGCCTCTAAGTGATTTCATCATGGGAGAAAGAGATACACTACTTGTTCATGATTTACCGTTGTTGTTGTTTTTTGTTGTTTTTTTTTTGTATTCCCTGCCTCATTTAAGATTTCCTTTCACACTCTATATGAAGCCTTGATACGTACCTACATACGATCACATATGCAAATAAAAAAGAGACACATCGATGCACATAAGTGCTTGTACACACGCACGCTCTCTGTCTTGTTTACATGTACCTGTATCATAGTCCTACATCAAAATCAACTCTCTCTTTCTTCCCTCCTCCCTTTTTCCCTTTTTTGGCACCTCCAACTCCCTGATTCCCGATCCCCACTCCCCAGCTTTTCTCATCATAACCCCTTGCAGGGCGATGTCTCATAGTAACCACTTGCAGGGCGATGTCTCATAGTAACCACTTGCAGGGCGATGTCTCATAGTAACCACTTGCAGGGCGATGTCTCATAGTAACCCCTTGCAGGGCGATGTCTCATCATAACCCCTTGCAGGGTGATGTCTCATCATAACCACTTGCAGGGCGATGTCTCATAGTAACCACTTGCAGGGCGATGTCTCATAGTAACCCCTTGCAGGGTGATGTCTCATCATAACCCCTTGCAGGGCGATGTCTCATAGTAACCCCTTGCAGGGTGATGTCTCATCATAACCCCTTGCAGGGCGATGTCTCATCATAACCCCTTGCAGGGCGATGTCTCATAGTAACCCCTTGCAGGGTGATGTCTCATCATAACCCCTTGCAGGGCGATGTCTCATCATAACCCCCTGCAGGGTGATCTCTCATCATAACCCCTTGCAGGGCGATGTCTCAAAGTAACCCCTTGCAGGGTGATGTCTCATAGCAACCCTTGCAGGTGATGTCTCATCATAATCCCTTGCAGAGCGATGTCTCATAGAAACCCCTTGCAGGGGGATGTCTCATAGTAACCCCTTGCAGGGCGATGTCTCATAGTAACCCCTTGCAGGGTGATGTCTCATCATAACCCCTTGCAGGGTGATGTCTCATCATAACCCCTTGCAGGGTAATGTCTCATCATAACCCCTTGCAGGGCGATGTCTCATAGTAACCCCTTCCAGAGTGATGTCTCATCATAACCACTTGCAGGGTAATGTCTCATAGTAACCCCTTGCAGGGTGATGTCTCATCATAACCCCTTGCAGGGTAATGTCTCATCATAACCACTTCCAGGGTAATGTCTCATAGTAACCCCTTGCAGGGTGATGTCTCATAGTAACCCCTTGCAGGGTGATGTCTCATAGTACCCCCTGGCAGGGTGATGTATCATCATAACCCCTTGCAGGGTGATGTCTCATCATAACCCCTTGCAGGGTGATGTCTCATCATAACCACTTGCAGGGTGATGTCTCATAACCCCTTGCAGGGGGGTGTCTCATCATAACCCCTTGCAGGGTGATGTATCATCATAACCCATTGCAGGGCGATGTCTCATCATAACTCCTTGCAGGGTGATGTCTCATCATAACACCTTGCAGGATGATGTCTCATAGTAACCCCTTGCAGGGTGATGTCTCATCATAACCCCTTGCAGGGTGATGTCTCATCATAACCCCTTGCAGGGTGATGTCTCATCATAACCCCTTGCAGGGTGATGTCTCATAGTAACCCCTTGCAGGGTGATGTCTCATAGTAACCCCTTGCAGGGTGATGTCTCATCATAACCCCTTCCAGGGAGATGTCTCATAGTAACCCTTGCAGGGCGATGTCTCATCATAACCCCTTGCAGGGCGATGTCTCATAGTAACCCTTGCAGGGCGATGTCTAATAGTAACCACTTGCAGGGTGATGTCTCATCATAACCCCTTGCAGGGTGATGTCTCATAGTAACCCCTTGCAGGGCGATGTCTCATCATAACCCCTTGCAGGGCGATGTTCATCATAACCCCTTGCTGGGCGATGTCCTCATCATAACCCCTTGCAGGGTGATGTCTCATAATAACCCCTTGCAGGGTGATGTCTCATCGTAACCCCTTGCAGGGTGATATCTCATCATAATCCCTTGCAGGGCGATGTCTCATCATAACCCCTTGCAGGGTGATGTCTCATAGTAACCCCTTGCAGGACGATGTCTCATAGTAACCCCTTGCAGGATGATGTCTCAAAGTAACCCCTTGCAGGATGATGTCTCATCATAACCCCTTGCAGGGTGATGTCTCATAGTAACCCCTTGCAGGGTGATGTCTCATCATAACCCCTTGCAGGGTGATGTTTCATCATAACCCCTTGCAGGGTGATGTCTCATAGTAACCCCTTGCAGGGCGATGTCTCATAGTAACCCCTTGCAGGGCGATGTCTCATAGTAACCCCTTGCAGGGTGATGTCTCATCATAACCCCTTGCAGGACGATGTCTCATGGTAAACCCTTGCAGGATGATGTCTCATAGTAACCCCTTGCACGGTGATGTCTCATAGTAACCCCTTGCAGGGTGATGTCTCATCATAACCACTTGTAGGGTGATGTCTCATCATAACCCCTTGCAGGGTGATGTCTCATCATAACTCCTTGCAGGGTGATGTCTCATCATAACCACTTGCAGGGTGATGTCTCATCATAACCCCTTGCAGGGTGATGTTTCATCATAACCCCTTGCAGAGTGATGTCTCATCATAACCCCTTGCAGGGTGATGTCTCATAGTAACCCCTTGCAGGGTGATGTCTCATAGTAACCACTTGCAGGGTGATGTCTCATCATAACCCCTTGCAGGGTGATGTCTCATCATAACCCATTGCAGGATGATGTCTCATCATAACCACTTGCAGGGTGATGTCTCATAGTAACCCCTTGCAGGGCGATGTCTCATCATAACCCCTTGCAGGGTGATGTCTCATCATAACCCCTTGCAGGATGATGTCTCATAGTAACCCCTTGCAGGGTGATGTCTCATCATAACCACTTGCAGGGTGATGTCTCATAGTAACCCCTTGCAGGGTGATGTCTCATCATAACCCCTTGCAGGGTGATGTCTCATCATAACCCCTTGCAGGGTGATTTCTCATCATAACCCCTTGCAGGGTGATGTCTCATCATAACCACTTGCAGGGTGATATCTCATAGTAACCACTTGCAGGGTGATGTCTCATAGTAACCCATTGCAGGGCGATGTCTCATAGTAACTCCTTGCAGGGTGATGTCTCATCATAACCCCTTGCAGGGGGATGTCTCATAGTAACCCCTTGCAGGGTGATGTCTCATCATAACCCCTTGCAGGGTGATGTATCATCATAACCCATTGCAGGGCGATGTCTCATAGTAACTCCTTGCAGGGTGATGTCTCATCATAACCCCTTGCAGGGGGATGTCTCATAGTAACCCCTTGCAGGGTGATGTCTCATAGTAACCCCTGGCAGGGTGATGTCTCATCATAACCCCTTGCAGGGTGATGTCTCATAGTAACCCCTTGCAGGATGATGTCTCATAGCAACCCCCTGCAGGATGATGTCTCATCATAACCCCTTGCAGGGTGATGTCTCATAGTAACCCCTTGCAGGGTGATGTCTCATCATAACCCCTTGCAGGGTGATGTCTCATCATAACCCCTTGCAGGGTGATGTTTCATCATAACCCCTTGCAGAGTGATGTCTCATCATAACCCCTTGCAGGGTGAGGTCTCATCATAACCACTTGCAGGGTGATGTCTCATCATAACCCCTTGCAGGGTGATGTCTCATCATAACCCCTTGCAGGGTGATGTCTCATCATAACCCCTTGCAGGGTGATGTCTCATCATAACCCCTTGCAGGGTGATGTTTCATCATAACCCCTTGCAGAGTGATGTCTCATCATAACCCTTGCAGGGTGAGGTCTCATCATAACCACTTGCAGGGTGATGTCTCATCATAACTCCTTGCAGGGTGATGTCTCATCATAACCCTTGCAGGGTGATGTATCATCATAACCCATTGCAGGGCGATGTCTCATCATAACTCCTTGCAGGATGATGTCTCATCATAACCCCTTGCAGGGCGATGTCTCGTAGTAACCCCTTGCAGGGGGATGTCTCATCATAACCCCTTGCAGGGTGATGTCTCGTCATAACCCCTTGCAGGGTGATGTCTCGTCATACCCCTTGCAGGATGATGTCTCATAGTAACCCCTTGCAGGGAGATGTCTCATCATAACCCCTTGCAAGGTGATGTCTCATAGTAACCCCTTGAAGGGTGATGTCTCATCATAACCCCTTGCAGGGAGATGTCTCATAGTAACCCCTTGCAGGGCGATGTCTCATCATAACCCCTTGCAGGGCGATGTCTCATAGTAACCCCTTACAGGATGATGTCTCATAGTAACCCCTTGCAGGGTGATGTCTCATCATAACCCCTTGCAGGGTGATGTCTAATAGTAACCCCTTGCAGGAAGATGTCTCATCATAACCCCTTGCAGGGTGATGTCTCAACATAACCCCTTGCAGGGTGATGTCTCATAGTAACCCCTTGCAGGACGATGTCTCATAGTTACCCCTTGCAGGATGATGTCTCATAGCAACCGCTTGCAGGATGATGTCTCATCATAACCCCTTGCAGGGTGATGTCTCATAGTAACCCCTTGCAGGGTGATGTCTCATCATAACCCCTTGCAGGGTGATGTCTCATCATAACCCTTTGCAGGGTGATGTCTCATAACCCTTTGCAGGGCGATGTCTTATAGTAACCCCTTGCAGGGTGATGACTCATCATAACCCCTTGCAGGACGATGTCTCATGGTAAACCCTTGCAGGATGATGCCTCATCATAACCCCTTGCAGGGTGATGTCTCATAGTAACCCCTTGCAGGATGATATCTCATCATAGCCCCTTGCAGGGTGATGTCTCATAGAAACCCCTTGCAGGGTGATTTCCCATCATAACCCCTTGCAGGGCAATGTCTCATAGTAACCCCTTGCAGGGTGATGTCTCATAGTAACCCCTTGCAGGGCGATGTCTCATAGTAACCCCTTGCAGGGTGATGTCTCATCATAACACCTTGCAGGGCGATGTCTCATAGTAACCCCTTGCAGGGTGATGTCTCATCATAACACCTTGCAGGGCGATGTGTCATAGTAACCCCTTGCAGGGCGATGTCTCATAGTAACCCCTTGCAGGGTGATGTCTCATCATAACCCCTTGCAGGGTGATGTTTCATCATAACCACTTGCAGGGTGATGTCTCATAGTAACCCCTTGCAGGGTGATGTCTCATAGTAACCCCTTGCAGGTTGATGTCTCATAGTAACCCCTTGCAGGGTGATGTCTCATCATAACCCCTTGTAGGGTGATGTCTCATAGTAACCCCTTGCAGGGTGATGTCTCATCATAACCCCTTGCAGGGTGATGTCTCATCATAACCCCTTGCAGGGTGATGTATCATCATAACCCATTGCAGGGCGATGTCTCATCATAACTCCTTGCAGGGTGATGTCTCATCATAACCCCTTGCAGGGTGATGTCTCATAGTAACCCTTGCAGGGTGATGTCTCATAGTAACCCTTTGCAGGGTGATGTCTCATCATAACCCCTTGCAGGGTGATGTCTCATATTAACCCCTTGCAGGGTGATGTCTCATAGTAACCCCTTGCAGGTGATGTTTCATACTAACCCCTTACAGGGTGATGTCTCATCATTACCCTTTGCAGGGTGATGTCTCATCATAACCCCTTGCAGGTTGATGTGTCATAGTAACCCCTTGCAGGGTGATGTCTTATCATAACCCTTGCAGGGCGATGTCTCATCATAACCCCTTGCATGGTGATGTCTCATAGTAACCCCTTGCAGGGTGATGTCTTATCATAACCCCTTGCAGGGTGATGTCTCATCATAACCCTTGCAGGGTGATGTCTCATCATAACCACTTGCAGGGTGATGTCTCATCATAACCCCTTGCAGGGTGATGTCTCATCATAATCCCTTGCAAGGTGATGTCTCATCATAACCCCTTGCAGGGTGATGTCTCATCATAACCCCTTGCAGGGTGATGTCTCACAGTAACCCCTTGCAGGACGATGTCTCATAGTAACCCCTTGCAGGGCGATGTCTCATCATAACCCCTTGCAGAATGATGTCTCATCATAACCCTTTGCAGGGCGATGTCTCATCATAACCCCTTGCAGGGTGATGTCTCATCATAACCCCTTGCAGGACGATGTTTCATAGTAACCCCTTGCAGGACGATGTCTCATAGTAACCCCTTGCAGGACGATGTCTCATAGTAACCCCTTGCAGCTCGATGAAAAAAAAAGAAATCAGCAGCATGTAGGCATTTTGCTTGGCCTTTTTTTTAAATTTTCTTTATAATCTGGTAGATGTGAACGTGATTTAGTTTGGAACCTGTGTGTGGTGGAGAGAGAGAGAGAGAGAGAGAGAGAGAGAGAGAGAGAGAGAGAGAGAGGGAGAGAGAGAGAGAGAGAGAGAGAGAGAGAGAAGCACACGTATAGAGAGGCTGGGAACAATATGAAGATGGTGTCAATGTAAATTAGTCCTGGAATGGATGAAGCATTTTATTCCTTGTTTTTCTTTTCTTATACACGCACCAAAAGTGGGGAACATTCACCCTTTCATTTTTTTTCAGATGTGCGGCCAAGAACAGCAAGCATGACGTGTTTTTTCACGGTGAAACAGTTCCAGCTTGTTCTGAGGTTACGATGCCTACATGTTGTGCCTGCTGGTGGAGACAGGAGACAGAAACTGTGCGCCGCTTGCAGGTTTTCTTCTTCATGGTTGGGCATAATTAAAACAGCAGAGCCTGCATTTGCATGCCTGAAATATTCTCCAAGAAGGAAAGGGTCATCGACTGATTTGGCGGCATCACACCCTGCGCCTGCTTTGTGAAGGAACAAACATTTTTTTTAAAAATCATCTAGGGCCATCACTGACTTTGGTGCGACAGTATGTTATTACCTCCCTTGCCTAGGATCTCGGAGGAAGAATCGTTCAGGAACGAAATGACCGTGGTTTGTTTTGGAGCAGCCACCCGCTGTACCTCCCTCTCCCCCTTGTGAACCTCAAATGGATCACAGCATTCTTAGAAACTGTTCCGTTATCTTTCCCATCCTCATTTTAATGAACACTGTTTCTGTGATGAACCGCCATATACATATTACCGCCATATTACAACAGATTTTGAGATGGAGCTGAGACCTGATCATTGGTAACAATTATTATAATATTTGAGATGGAACTGAGAGCTTACAATTGGTATTGATGATTGCAACAGATTTTGAGATGGAGCTAAGAGCTAGTATACTATTACAGCAGATAAAACAAACAAACCAACAGAGTTGACAGAGGGTAGGGATGAAGAATTTGAGATTTTAGGATGGTGTTGACAGCTGGTAAGCATTATCACATAACAGATTGTGAGATGGAGTTGACAAAGGTACATATTGTAATTGCAATTTCCAAGATGGTGTCGAAAGCTGAGAAGAACTGCAGCAGATTCTAATATGGGACTGAGAGCTACTAACAATAAGTATAACTCACGGTGAGAACTTCCCAAATATTTCAAGTTGTCAGGGGAACAATTAGACAAAATCATCTAAAAAATTTCTACTTGTCTTCCTGTTGCAAAACGAGAATGTAAATCAACGTAACTGTGGATGGCGCTGTGACAAGCCAGCAGACATGATTCAACAGTGTCTGCATGACACGTGATGGAGGCCACAGCAGAAATTAGGCGGGAGACACACGGAGAAAAAAATATTCTTGCACCACGCAGAAAATTGTCGCAGAAATAACGAACTAAAACACTGTCCTGAAAGATAAAGCATTTGTATGCACACGCCCCCTCCCCAGCAAGGTTTGATTTGACATCATTTACATTCTGCTGTCGTGCACATTTTCTGTGTACTTGTGAACAGGAATACCAGGCAGCTACAAACTGAATTCCTCATCCTGTCCCTATCAGAGCATAGTGACACACAATCGGAAAATGGTCCGTGATTGAGACAAGATGAGACAGAAAAGACACCACAGTGCCGTTACAGCAGGACAGAGCTGTTTGCTGCACACGTAGAGGGAGACAACTTTCTAGTCCATTCCTGTGGAACGTGTGACCGTTTGCGGACTAGGAAAATAAGATGAGTGGAGCATTTCATGTAAGTATAGTATGTGTATGGTTTGACGGGAAGACATAGGAGTAGCATGACGGTAAGACATAGGAGTACCCTGACCGTAAGACATAGGAGTACCATGACGGTAAGACATAGGAGTACCATTACATTAAGACATAGGAGTAGCATGACGGTAAGACATAGGAGTAGCATTACAGTAAGACATAGGAGTACCATGACGGTAAGACATAGGAGTACCATTACAGTAAGACATAGGAGTAGCATAACGGCAAGACATAGGAGTAGCATTACAGTAAGACATAGGAGTATCATGACGGTAAGACATAGGAGTAGCACTACAGTAAGACATAGGAGTACCATGACGGTAAGACATAGGAGTAGCATGACGGTAAGACATAGGAGTACCATGACGGTAAGACATAGGCGTACCATGACGTTAAGACATACGAGTAGCATGACGGTAAGACATAGGAGTACCATGACGGTAAGACATAGGAGTACCATGACGGTAAGACATAGGAGTACCCTGACGGTAAGACATAGGAGTACCCTGACGGTAAGACATAGGAGTAGCATGACGGTAAGACATAGGAGTACCATGACGGTAACACAGAGGAGTAGCATGACGGTAAGACATAGGAGTAGCATGACGGTAAGACATAGGAGTACCATGACGGTAAGACATAGGAGTAGTATGACAGTAAGGCATAGGAGTAGCCTGACGGTAAGTCATAGGCGAACCGTGACGGTAAGACATAGGAGTAGTATGACGGTAAGGCATAGGAGTACCATGACAGTAAGACATAGAAGTACCCTGACGGTAAGACATAGGAGTACCATGACGGTAAGACATACGAGTAGCATGACGGTAAGACATAGGAATAGCATGACGGTAAGACATAGGAATAGCATGACGGTAAGGCATACGAGTAGCATGACGGTAAGGCATAGGAGAAGCATGACGGTAAGACATAGGAGTACCATGACGGTAAGACATACGAGTACCATGACTGTAAGACATAGGAGTAGCGTGACGGTAAGACATAGGAGTAGCATGACGGTAAGACATAGGCGTAGCATGACGGTAAGATATAGGAGTACCATGACGGTAAGACATACGAGTAGCATGACGGTAAGACATAGGAGTACCATGACGGTAAGACATAGGAGTACCAAGACGGTAAGACATACGAGTAGCATGACGGTAAGACATAGGAGTACCATGACGGTAAGACATAGGAGTAGCATGACGGTAAGACATAGGAGTAGCATGACGCTAAGACATACGACAAAAACGCAGAAGAGCACACAAAACAAAGTGTGAAGTAACGACGATTTAATGCACGACACAAAACAGGACAAGAAATGTTCGGCAAAATGCCTTCCTCAGCGACAAAAAAATACAGACATAAACATGCACAATACTCCCCTTGTGAAGCCAAAGTGGTGAATGAAGTAGACAGAGGGACAGTGGAAGAGAGGCTGAGTAGAGTTCGAGGAATAGGGCACGAGGAAAGAGGGTAGAGTAAAGTGAGGAGGAGGAAAAGGAGAGAGGGAGAGAGAGAGAGAGAGGGGGGGGGGGGGGGAGAAAGAGAGGGGAGAGACAGAGAGAGAATGGAAGTAGAGGAAGAGTGGAAAATAAGAGAGAGAAGAGGAGGGAAGGAGAGTGAGTGGAGGGGGAGGGTGTGATGGTATGTAGTGGGTGTGTTGCATATGAATGAAATGAACAAGAGAAAGCACAATAAATAAGATACAATATACTCGAAAAAGCATTTTAAATGACAAGGGGAGGGGAGGGGGGGAAGAGAAGGGGGTCAGCCGCCTAAAGCATCCGACCCAAGTCTGACCCAAGGGTAGGTTGCCCTACCCAAGCACCAAGGGGTGAGAGGGAAAACGGGAGAACCCCGAGAAAAAAACCCACTAGCCAGACGCAGCTAAGAGCTGCAAGGCTCACCCCCCCACACACACGGAAAAAAAAAAAAAAAAAAGCACTTGCCCGCGGGCAAAACCACACACACACACACACACACACACACACACACACACACACACACACACACACACACACACCACACACACACACACACAAGTGCGCGCGCGCACGAACAAACACGCACGCACACATACACACGCCAATAAGCGCACACACTTGGGGGGGGGGGGGGGTAACAATGGGGAATAAATGGGTAAATGTACAAACAAGGCATACATTACGACATCTGGGGTGTAGCATAGGGAAGTAGGTGGTGCTATGGTGGCGCAACAGAAAAAAAGGGCAAAAATAAGAGCATTAACGCAAAAGATAGATATGCGGTCATGATGAGAGGCGCTAACAACACTCCCAATGACAAAAAAAAAAAAAAAAAATTATCTATACATATATATACACACACATATATATATAAATATATACATATATATATATATATATATATATATATATATATATATATATATTATATATATATACAGATAGACAAAAAAATAAAAAAAATACAAAGGGGGAAGAAAAAGGAGGGGAGGGAGGGGAAAGGGGAGGGCCGGGGGGGGAAGAAGGAGAGACATAAAGAGAGGACAAAAAGAGGGCCTAAAGGAAGGGTGGAAGTATGAGGGAGGGCGAGGGGAAGGAGGGTGGGGGGGTGAGAGAGGAGAATAGGAAAGGTCGAAAGTAGAGAGAAAGGAAGTAAGAAGGAAAGTAAAGAGAAGGAACGAAAGAAGTAGCCTGACGGTAAGACATACGAGTACCATGACGGTAAGACATACGAGTACCATGACGGTAAGACATAGGAGTAGCATGACGCTAAGACATAGAAGTAGCCGGGACGGAAAGACATACGATTTAGCCTGACGGTAAGACATAGGAGTAGCATGACGGTAAGACATAGGAGTAGCATGACGGTAAGACATAGGAGTAGCATGACGGTAAGACATAGGAGTAGCATGACGGTAAGACAAAGGAGTAGCATGACGGTAAGACATACAGAACCATGATGGTACGACATACAGAACCATGACAGTAAGACATAGGAGTAGCATTACAGTAGACATAGGAGTACCATGTGGGTAAGGCATAGGAGTAGCATTACAGTAAGACATAGGAGTACCATGACGGTTAGACATAGGAGTAGCCTGACGGAAAGACATAGGCGAACCATGATGGTAAGACATAGGGTAGCCTGACGGTAAGTCATAGGCAAACCATGACGGTAAGTCATAGGAGTAGCCTGACGGTAAAACATAGGAGTAGTATGACGGTAAGACATAGGAGTACCATGACGGTAAGACATAGGAGTACGTTGACGGTAAGACATAGGCGACCCAAGATGGTAAGACATACGAGCACCATGATGGTAAGACATACGAGTACCATGACGGAAAGACATAGGCGTAGCATGACGATAAGACATAGAGAACCAAGATGGTAAGACATACGAGTATACCATGACGTAAGACATAGGAGTACCATGACGGTAAGACATAGGCGTAGCATGACGGTAAGATTTTAGGCGAACATGACGGTAAGGCATAGGAGTAGCATGACGGTAAGACATAGGAGTAGCCTGACGGTAAGACATAGGAGTAGCATGACGGTAAGACATACGAGTACCATGACGGTAAGACATAGGAGTACATGACGGTAAGACATAGGAGTACCATGACGGTAAGACATACGAGTAGCATGACGGTAAGACATAGGAGTAGCATGACGGTAAGACATACGAGTACCATGACGGTAAGACATAGGAGTACCATGACGGTAAAACACAGGAGTAGCCTGACGGTAAGTCATAGGAGTAGCCTGACGGTAAGACATAGGAGTAGCATGACGGTAAGACAAAGGAGTAGCATGACGGTAAGACATAGGAGTACCATGACGGTAAGACAAAGGAGTAGCCTGACGGTAAGACACAGGATCGAGTAGCATGACGGTAAGACATGGGAGTAGCATTACAGTTAGACATAGGAGTACCATGACGGTAAGACACAGGAGTAGCATGACGGTAAGACACAGTATCGAGTAGCATGACGGTAAGACACAGGAGTAGCCTGACGGTAAGACACAGGAGTCGCCTGACGGTAAGACATGGGAGGACTATGACGGTAAGACATAGGAGTAGCCTGACGGTAAGACATAGGAGTACCATGACGGTAAGACACAGGAGTAGCATGACGGTAAGTCATAGGAGTACCATGACGGTAAGACATAGGAGTACCATGACAGTAAGACATAGGATAGCCTGACGGTAAGACATAGGAGTAGCCTGACGGTAAGACATAGGAGTACATGACGTAAGACACAGGAGTAGCATGACGGTAAGTTACAGGAGTACCATGACGGTAAGACACAGGAGTAGGATGATCGTAAAGTCATAGGAGTACCATGACGTAAGACAAAGGAGTACCATGACGGTAAGACATAGGAGTAGCCTGACGGTAAGACATAGGAGTACCATGACGGTAAGACATAGGAGTACCATGACGGTAAGACACAGGAGTAGCCTGACGGTAAGACATTGGAGTAGCCTGACGGTAAGGCACAGGAGTAGCCTGACGGTAAGACACGGGAGTAGCCTGACGGTAAGACACAGGAGTAGCCTGACGGTAAGACATAGGAGTAGCCTGACGGTAAGACATAGGAGTAGCCTGACGGTAAGACACAGGAGTAGCCTGACGGTAAGACAAGGAGTACCATGACGGTAAGACATAGGAGTAGCCTGACGGTAAGACATAGGAGTACCATGGCGGTAAGACACAGGAGTAGCATGACGGTAATTTAAATAGGAGTACCATGACGGTAAGACACAGGAGTAGCCTGACGGTAAGACACAGGAGTAGCCTGACGGTAAGACATAGGAGTAGCCTGACGGTAAGACACAGGAGTAGCCTGACGTAAGACATAGGAGTGCCATGACGGTGAGACATAGGAGTACCATGACGGTAAGACATAGGAGTAGCCTGATGGTAAGACATAGGAGTAGCCTGACGGTAAGACACAGGAGTAGCCTGACGGTAAGACACAGGAGTAGCCTGAGGGTAAGACATAGGAGTAGCCTGACGGTAAGACACAGGAGTAGCCTGACGGTAAGACATAGGAGTACCATGACGGTGAGACATAGGAGTACCATGACGGTAAGACACAGGAGTAGCCTGACGGTAAGACATAGGAGTACCATGACGGTAAGACATAGGAGTACCATGATGGTAAGACATAGGAGTAGCCTGACGGTAAGACACAGGAGTAGCCTGACGTAAGACATAGGAGTAGCCTGACGGTAAGACACAGGAGTAGCCTGACGGTAAGACATAGGAGTACCATGACGGTGAGACATGGGAGTACCATGACGGTAAGACATAGGAGTAGCCTGACGGTAAGACATAGGAGTAGCATGACGGTAAGACACAGGAGTAGCCTGACGGTAAGACACAGGAGTAGCCTGACGGTAAGACACAGGAGTAGCATGAGGGTAAGACACAGGAGTAGCATGACGGTAAGACATAGGGTACCATGACGGTAAGACATAGGAGTACCTTGACGGTAAGACATAGGAGTACCATGACGGTAAGACATAGGAGTACCTTGACGGTAAAACGCAGGTTCAATATTGCATGACAGAAATTTTTGCTTAGTGGTGTTTTCGACAATTGATACAGGTTCCTGTCATCTCGGGCCTGGTTGGTGCCTGAAGATACTACGAAAGGAAATGTAGAGAGCGCCCTGGCATGCAGTCTCAGGTCAAAATGGAAATCCGTGTTATGATCTTCAACCTCCTCATCTTCCTCATCTGGTCATCATTAATGACAACAACAACAACAACAACAATCAAATCTGTGTTATGATCTTCATCCTCCTCCTCATCTCTGGTCATCATTAATGACAAAAACAACAACCAATCAAATTGCGTGGCAGTGCTATCGTGAGAATTTGTCTTACCCCCACCCACACCCCTCTGCCACCCACCTGCCCCATGTTATGCCAGAGGTGACTTTGTCTCAGTGCCAGGTGTGGCTGTGGTCAGGGGGACTGTTCTTCTTCTTCTTCTTGATATAATGCCCACAATCATCAAGTTGATTATTTTGGCATATTAACAACTGGGTCTGCGCAGCGGGAGGGAGAATCAGGGGTGGGCAGGGGAGAGGGGGGGGATCTAATGGGGGAGGGGAGAGGGGAGGGTGAAGAGGGGATCAGTGAACTCTTGACACGAATAGTGTCAAGAGTGGTGGCTCCAGCCCCCTCGTCCGGCAGATTGTTCCAGTCCCTGATGGTGTTGGGGAGGAAGGCGGCCTGACGATAGTCGGTGCGGCACTGCAGCTGGCGGAGCTTGTGTTGATTTCCCCTACGCTGTCTGACAGGGGCAGGTTGGATCTTGGCTTTGTCGAAGTCGACTTGGTCATTTAAGTATTTTATACAGCATGGCCAGTCTGCTGGATCTTCGACGCTGCTGGAGTAAAGGCCACTGGAGTCGGTCAAGCATGGCGGTGACACTTGATCTGTTGTGGTATCTATTGACCACAAAGCGGGCTGCTCGTCGCTGAACCGCTTCCAGCTGTTTTACATGAGTGTCAGAGGAGGGGTCCCAAAAATGTGCAGGCGTACTCTAAAATGGGGCGGACGTAGCTTTTGTATGCTGTCTCTTTCAGGTGGATGGCACTGATCTTCAAGTTGCGCCGCAAGAAGCCTAAGGTCTTATTGGCTTTGGCACAGATGATGTCAATGTGCTTGTCCCATGACATATTGTTCTGAATGGTCACCGAAGTATTTGGCCGACGTCACTGTCTGGAGTGTCTGCCCATGCAGTTGGTACTTGCTTGGTGAAGGGCTGTCTCTTATGGGTCACTGGGAGGGTGGTACACTTGTCTGGATGGAATGACATCTCCCAGCTTCTCTCCAAAGCTCTAGCCGATGCAGATCTTCTTGCAGTCGGTTGGTGTCGTGGTCTGATGTCCTGACCCTGTACACAGCGGTGTCGTCGGCAAAGAGTCTGGTTCGCGCAGTGAGTTGCTCTGGGACCGAGCCCTGTGGAACTCCTGAACATACGCTGCAGAACTCTGATGTGCTGCCCTCGACTACCACTGCTTGATGTCGGCCGGAGAGGAAGTTTTTTACCCATCTATTGATGTTGCCTGTTTGCGGCACTCATAATGATGGAGTTTATGGATCAGAAGGCTGTGGTTCACCTTGTCAAAAGCCTTCGCGAAGTCCAGCACTATAATGTCCGTCTGTTTCCCTCTCTCGATGTTGTCGGACAGTTCCTCGGTCAGCTCCAGCAGTTGTGTCTTGCAGGATCTTTTCTTACGAAAGCCGTGCTGTTGTGGACCACATATGCCATTCTGCTCGAGGTGGTCCATGAGAGTGCTGACGGACAATGTGCTCCAAGATCTTACAGGGCACACTTGTTAACGACACTGGTCTATAGTTGGCTGGGTCGTAATGCTCTCCTTTCTTGAAAATCGGTGTCACGAGAGCAATTTTTCCAATCTGATGGTACGTCGCCTGTTGAGATAGATGATTGATAGATGGTTGTCAGTATCGGGGCCACTTCCTCTGCCAACTCCCTCAGGACACGGGGGCTGATGCCATCCGGTCCGCTTTTCCTTATACGGGTTCTGATTTTGCAGGAGCTTCTTGACTCCGTCGGAGGTTATAGTGATATCTTGAGTTCAGTGTAGCTGCCCGCTGACATCCCACATTTCTGCTGGAATTCTGTCTCTGTAAATGTTTTTCCCTCACCAAAGACGGAGTGGAATTGTGCATTGAGAGTCTCTGCTTTCTGTTCGGCATCCACTACCAGGCGGCCGTTGACTTTAAGGGGGGCGACTCCGACTTTCGCTGTGCGCTGGTGTTTGATCAACGTCCAGAAGCGTTTGCGGCTCTGTCTTCCCTCCTCGTCCTCAGTCACTGTCAGGTTAATGTATTTCCAGTACACACTCTGATTTTGCGCTGGACATCTCGCCGTAGCTGGTGAAACTTGGCCAGCATGTCGTCCATCCAAGTTTCTTCATCAGCCGGTAGGCCCGGTCCCTTTGGTTAATCAACTTTTTCAAATCCGGGGTGATCCAGGGTTTTCCCGCTTTTCCTCCCCCGGTGATGACTTTGTGTGGGATGGATTTCTTCACTGCTTTGATCAGAGTGTCTTTAAACTTTGACCACAGTGTTTCAGTCGAGAGACTCACAGTTTTCCCCTTCAATTTCTTGTTTGGGGGTCCCGCAGAACAGTCCTGATACTATCCCAGTCTGCCTTGTCATAGAGTGGGATGTGACGTTGTACTTGCTTGGCTTGGGGGCATTAACAGCTACTTCACAGTATACCACGTCATGGGCAGAAAGACCAGGCATGGTTTCCACGCGTGGAATGAGGTGCGGGCTGTTTGTGCAGATCAGGTCTAAGTGGGTTTTCCAGTCTGGTGGGTTCCGTTACAATCTGTTCCAATCCAATGATCTTGGAGAAGGTCTGCGAACATGTTGTGGAGCTCGACATAGTGTGTTCCCGGTTTTAGCACCATCTGCTGCCAGTCCCATCCTGGTAGGTTCATATCTCCTCCAATCAAGATATGGGCATTTGTCATCGACTCTGCTCTGTTGAGTGACTCCCTGAACTCCACCAAGCTATCTTTATCCGCGGTCTTGTTGCGGTAGTATGAGCAAACATGTAGAGCTTTCCTGCCTTGCAGCTGGACTCTCACCCATAGCATTCGCATTCTGTGGCCAGTTCTGGGATGAGGCGGCTTGACAGGGTGTTCCGCACGGCAACAAGGACGCCTCCTCCCTCTCTATTCCTGTCCTTTCGGAACACTTGGTAGAAATCTGGGAGAATCTCTGTGTCACGAATCTCAGAGTCTAGCCAGGTTTCTGTAGCTAGAATGATGTCTGGCTTCACACTGTCCAGGAAACAAAGTGTTTCTGCTCGCTTTCCTCTCATGGACTGGAAGTTTATGTTCACAACTCGCAGGGGTCTATGCTTCCATTTATCTTGCCGATTTGCTCTGGTGGGTGTGGATGCATGATGAGGGGCAAATTTTGATTCAGTCGGTGTAGAGCAAGATGAAATGCCAGATGAATCTCGAGTCCAAGACCCAGACACACCAGGCAGTCCACACCATGCAAGTCAAAGACTGTTTGACTATTCGGATTGCCACAAATGGCACAGTACCAGTGGATGTTCTCGTCATGTAGGTTTTCATATGACTGTGAGTTCAAACTTTGGCATCGTGCGTGAAACCAAAAGCCACAAGTTTCACATTCTCACCTTTGTCCTCCCAGGTAACTGTGGCATCGCATGTTCCACAAGGGTAGTGTGAGGTGTCTACTGGGCTACCTGGCGTAGGGCCAGGGTTTGGTTCTGGTGCATATGATTCTGCCAGAAGTATCAGAGCTAAGTACAGTAGCACAAGTTTTTTCCTGTACATTACTGATTTGGTACACAGGGTCGCATGTTTCGAAGAGACCAGGAACACGGTGCTTGTACCAAATGTACGGAAGATGAGTTTGTAGCCAAACTGAATATCATCCAAACGGGAAAACACCTCTTTTGGTCTCGTTGCGTCGTGGTCATAAGTCTTTTGCTGAAGCAAAGTCAATACCAAGAGAAACGAGGCAAGGTTGTACTGTAACATACCTGTTGCAGCATTTGCACGTAATGCAGGCTGACATCAAGCACGCCACATGAACACTGGGTAGTCCTCAGTCTATACAGTTGCACTAAATTCTTGGTTTCCACCAAAACACTACCGCAGGGTCGACATCGTGAAACCGGAAGCGTAGGATCGCGGGTGCGTGCACGCTGGTAGATGATGATAAATCACGATGGAGGGGAGAGAACTGTAATATGTTCATTCTGACCCAACCACCCTCAACCAGTTTCGGGTGGTTGGGTCAGAATAAACATATTACAGTTCTCTGACAAGTAACACTTCAACAACGAATTAAAAATGATAATCCATCACACATTCTCTTTCAATAACCAAAAAAATAACGATTATTTACAAACATGCATACTGTGTAGGATTATGTGTTTTCACGCATACATTCATCAAATGCGCACACCCTGTTAGTTGTACTTAAAGGATGACTTAATTACAATCTTGAGGTGACTTGAGTAAGAACTTGAGGATGACTTGAGGACGACTTGAGTAAGAACTTAGAAGTGACTTGGGGTGACTTGAGGATAACTTGAGTAAGAACTTAGAAGTGACTTGAGTAAGAACTTGAGGATGACTTGAGGACAACTTGAGTATGAACTTGAGTAAGAACTTAGAAGTGACTTGAGTGTGTGCATGCGTGGGGTGGGGGGTGGGCGGGGTGGGGTGGGGACGTGCGTGCGTGGGGTGGGGGTGTGCAGGAGCTACTTCCCTTAGTGTCCGCGGTTGACCTACTTTCTTCACTGTTTCAATTCACCTGCTAAAAGGCTGTCTCAGATGGTTTGGGTTTCAGGCGGAGGTGAAGTAAGAACTATTTTTAAATACTGTTCAGATCCGAACGGTTTTACCAGTCCACCAAAGCGCGCGCACCTCAATCAACTAGGCCAAGCGATCACACTAGGGTCGTTTGGCCTAGTTTGCCGCTGAGCTTTGCAGGTCAAGTGATCACACCGGGGTCGTTTGGCCTAGTTTGCCGCTGAGCATTGCAGGCCAAGTGATCACAGCGGGGTCGTTTGACCTAGTTTGCTGCTGTGCTCCTCTTTTCTCAACCAGGCTTGCAACTGGCTTTGGCAGAGTTACAGCAGTTACTGCTGTAGCCGAGCTTTTATGGCGGCTCTAATCGCCAGTAGTAGTACATCCGTCATTGTATATTTGGAGCATTTATATGGAGATAGTGCTGGCTACACACTACTCCTCTCCATGCTGATAGATGTACTAAGATCTGCCTAGCCCTATCTAGTTTGTTTGCCAGAACACCCGAAAATCGCTATCCATTTGCATGAGCTTAATGATACTTTGGCGTTTGCTACACAGTTCATTTATACTGATTCCTAGCTTGGGAAATTTAGGATAGTTATAAAAACACACCGAAAGTTGAATGAGTTTCCTAGCATATGAATCAGCCATGTTCACCTGCGTCTTGAGAAATGAACGCCATGTTTGACGCGGTTTTTGTTCTTTTAAACATGACTTGAGCTGTCTCAAGCCAGCGCCCAACAATCAACGCGTGATGGATTGTTTTGCTTCGGCCAACTTTCAACAACACAGCGCCATTTTTTAGATAAGGAACCATCTCATCAATATCAAACACATATTGAAACCGGCTACATCTTGTTCAGCAATATTTCTTCAGCGTTTTCATTTTCTTGAACCAACAAACCTTTAAGATAGTCGTGCATTTCCAAAGCAGTCGTTCACTTTTTTCTTTTTCCTCCGCCTTCTAGAAAAGCAATGCTTCTTTTCGGTTTCACTGGCAGAGAACATGCTTCGCCTAGTTCCTTTTTTGACAAATACTCTAACATGCAGTTAAAGTAAAACTTGTGGTCTTGAATTGCGCGAGCCTGTTCTTCAGTAACTCTGTTAGCCATTGTTAAAATAACACCAAACACAGTAGTCGACAGAGCACAGCAAAAAACACCTCCCCGAACAGCTCTCTGCGTAACTCTGTGAAATAAGTAGGGGGGGGGGCGTTTGCTGCAGCAAAAATAGCCTTGCTGACTGTTACTATAAACAGCCGATTACGTGAGCATTCCTAGCCAAGTACACGCAGCAAGCCCGATAATTATCTTTCCCTTTACATGTTCTTACTAGCAGTACTAGCAATTAGGGTTGTGGGCCCCGTCATTTACCCCTTCTCATATTACCAGTGACAGAGGCCCACAGTCGGTAAGTGACGCAGTGGAAAACACGCTGGAATAAGTGTGTGGATTTTATATCAGAAATATAACTCGGTTTTAAAAGACTTTAGAGAACAGTTTCACATGAAAAACAATACAATCTATGTTTTTGTCTTAAATAGTAGATGTCTAATATAGTACACACACGCCTCAAAAAACGCGTCATTGTCGAGGATGTCTTGCTCAGCGTCTTTGGCGCGAAATCGGTCAGCATAAATCTTAATGAAGTTCTTACATCGTAAGCAACCGCATTGATTACAATTCTGGTCTATGGAAATGTTTTTTATAGACTCCATGTCTTTATTTATTTGACTCCATCATTTTAAACAAATAATAATCCGCCATGATCTATTTTTATCAAAAAAACAAAAAATTTTAAAATATTATTGCATTTGAAATGGATCAAAATGATCTTTTGTTGTTGGTGGTTCTGGCATGCTTTTTTGTTTGGCTTCTATATTTAGTGGTTCAGATTTTTTTGACTGCTTTCGTTTTCGCCAGCGTTGTTTATATATTTTATAACAGTAATAACCACCCCAGCAGCAAGGGCGCCAAAAATGACAACTGTTTTAAGTTCAATATTCCATGAAGACTTTGGTGCTGTAGGCCTTGAATCAACTTGTTCTTGTTCTGACGTTTTTATAGCTGGCATTGAATCAACTTGTTCTGGCGTTGGCGGTGTTATGTTTTCGTTATGAGTTATATTCTGTGCTTGTGCCTTTAATTTTTTTTGTTTGTTCCACTCTGCTAATCTTTTTCCTGCTGCAACGCGCCCAGGCTTTTTACTGGTTACTTTCTCCACCGGATTCAATGTTTTCTGATTCTGCTGATTTTCTGGCTCGGTCATTTTGAAGGGAAACAAAATCTATATGATTAAAAGTAATTAATCCCATGATTAGCGGCGACAATATAATGTTCCAAATCTGTAATATAGATCACATCCTAGAGACTCTAATGACTTTGTTAAAACTGGATCCTGCGTTTAAATCATACATAAAGTCTTGTTCAGAATCAATAGGCGCAAATCTACTAACTAGTTTAGTGTACAAAACTAAGAACCGTTTGTCCTACACTTTTTACCATTCTTGATCCTAGTTGCGCTTCATACCTGTTGTGATACTTTACAATGTCTTGTGGCGACATTTGTTGAATCTTTTCTATGCTGAATTCATTTCCGAGGTACTGTTTTGTTTTTTTCCGCATGCTGCCAAAGAATACAGCCTTTCCTTTTTGGGCATAATAGCTTGGTCATCAACTTGATCATTTGTAGTCATAAGTTCAGGAAGGTTTAATAGATCGTCGCTGTTCATGTTTTTTATTAATTATAATTGTTTTATTTTTTAAAAATGAGCACCGAAAAAACTGTTACCAACCTTGTATACCATTCTGCTGTTATTGGGGGGCTAAGTGTAGGATACACAATGCTTGGTAAAAGCCTGTTAAAAATAAAACCGGCAGATCTTGGCAAGCTAGGCTTTGAGGATTCAGCAAAGCTAATTGCTGTTATTGCAGCTTCGTTTGCTACGAAAGATTTTCTAGTTAAGCAAGGAATAATTCCTGACAGCATCAATATGTAAAATTAAAAAAAATACATTATAAAAAATGGCTTCACTCGTAATGATGATAGGCGGCGCAGTAGTGAATGCGCTTGCTTTTAGCAGAAGTAATTACGCATTTAGTAAACTACGGGATGACGGCGAGAGAAAAAGACATAACAAAGCTATGGAGCAACTAGCCGCAGCACAAGATCACTATGAAAAGCAGAGAATTGAGCAGTTAGATTTTATTAACGACAAACTGAAAAAACAGGGACATGCAGCTTACACATTTAAAGATGTTGATCAAGCGATAAAAGAATATTATCTTGTAACAGGCGAGCCAATCGAGACATTGCCCCCACCAAAATTCAGCGACTTTTATCATCCATCAGAAAAACAAAAGATGCAAGAAATCGCGTTTATTGTCTTTGGTATGACCGTTGTGTATTTTGTTGCGCATAATATTGTGCTGAATAAAAAATGAACAAAATCTATTGTTCACCAAAAGGATATTGGAAGGGAATCACGGCAATTAAAAAGCTAAGCCAAGCAGCTGGTGTCAGTGAACAAACAGCAAAGGAATGGTTATCTAAACAAGCGATTTGGCAAATTTATTTACCAGCGCCTAAACGAATACAAAGACCGCACTTTGTGAACACAACGCCAAACGACACCCATCAAATGGATCTTCTATATTTACCCCATGATACGATTAGACGAAAAAGATTTAAGTACGCACTCACAGTCATTGACGTAGCTTCAAGATACAAAGATGCGGAACCATTAACACAAAAGAGTGCTTCTGCTGTTGCTGTTGCTATACAACTAATATATCAGCGAGGCCCGTTAACTTATCCTCGCATGATTCAAGTCGATGATGGAAAAGAATTTAAAAGGCCGAGTGAATCAATTATTGTTAAAACATAGAGTTACCATTAAAAGAGGCATTCCGGGAGTTCACAGATCACAGGCTTTGTTGAAAACTTTAACAAACAGTTATCTGAAAGGCTTTTTTCCTACCAGTATCACAGAGAGCTGATTGACAATTCTCGCAACACAGAATGGGTTAGAAGACTGCCCTCAGTTCTACGTGCAATGAATAATGAAGAATTTAAAGGGCTAAAAACCAGTACAAGCAATCAAAAAACAAACAATAAATGCTGTTGAAGACTCCAGTACACCCAGCAAACTATTGCCATTTGGTTTGAAAGTAAGGTACCTTTATTTGCCGGGAGAAGCAGAAGGGGACACTCGCATCAGGGCAACCGATCCAGTTTGGAGTGTTGACCCGTATGAAATAAAAAGAATTGTAAAAATGAATCCGCCTGTGTATTATTTACGAGAAACTGACACAACAAAACAACCGGCTCCTCAAAGATCTTTTGTGAAGGAGGAACTGCAGATAATTCCGCCAGACACAGTTCCGCTTTAATTAATTTACGTAAATATATTTTGGTTTAAAAATGGAAGGTCAAAAGAAAGAACCTGGAACAGAAATGGAATCAAAAGAGTAGCAAGAATGATAAATAAAGAGACCTTGGAATTAATACGAGAATCACATGGTACGTATTCTGCTGTTAAAGAAACAATTACAAGGATTCATTGGCACATGGCACTGCATCCAGATCGCCTACAGCCTAAAATCCCAAATTTTGACTATCAAAAATGGGATAAAGAATATCTTGAAATAATAAAAAAAAATTCGAGCGCATCAAGCAAACATGAGAAAAAATTTGTCTGAATTGGAGGTTGATATGATTGATTTTATAGATAAAGTTGATGAAAAATATGGACCCGAATATAAACCCGAAGAAGATATATAATTATGCTGTTCTCCAGTGTCCAATTGCATATGAAAAACTCTGGATTAACAAACACAACGTTTTGTGTTTTGTTCTATCTAATGACTTCTTGTTACAACGGTTTGTGTTGATCTCATGTAGATTAGATCGTAGTTTTACGTTGTCATGATGAAAAGTATGTTTATTGAACAATGCTTCTTTGTAGTTGTTATGTGATATGCTCGACTGCACAACACTGCGAGATATTCCCTTTGCTTTTTTGATAGTTTCTCCTGGCTCGAAATACTGTGCATTTTTTTACCTTAACCCAACAAACTCCTTGATCACCTTTCCAGATAATTCATCCTTCATCTTTCCAAAACCTTCTTGTTAGTAATTGAATGCAAAGGCGAATCTTTAGGGTAATCGGATGTGCGTACCATCCCGCACGCCCTTTAGCTACTTCTAATTCCATGTCTTTATAGGCGTCTTCAGTAGGGATATCTATAACAAAACTATCTGTATCTGTGTAAAGTACTCTGGACTCAGGATACGAGGGCTTAAAGTAGTCGTAAAGAAATTCTAACATCAAAAGCTTTGATAATTCTAAAACAGTAAACCCAATAAAAACGGGCTTATCCAATTTGACTTTCTTTTTTTTCATCATTATACCAAAAAGCTGATCATGAAATCTTCTGAAGTCCTGATAATTTGGTTTTGAAGTCAGCTTAATTGCTTCGTTCTCTTTGGTGACCAATCTAACATCTTTACGCTTGTGCGGATTCTCCATAGTCTTTCCGAAACAGCTGTTGTTCATCAGCTTGAAAAAGTCTTTTTCTGAGGCATCTGTGGATTTAGTTCTGAGATCAGTGTTCTTCATATGTATGGTTTCATGAACTGTTCTTGATCAAAAGCAATTATACGATGAACAGCTGTCAACTTTAAACCATGTCTTAAATAAAATTGTAGAAGTCTGTAATGGCAGACATAATTTTTTTTTGCCACGAAGATTAGGCACAAGTTTAGGCGGTTCTGTTTTTGCCATCTTTAGGCTTTCTGCTGCTAACGGATAGTCATTATGCAGGTCATGGAGTTCGTGAGGATATTCTAAGTCAACTTCTAGAATGTATCCACGCTGTTGACCCGGCGTCAAACTGCTCAACCACTTTAATGCTTTTTGAATATTTTTCGGATCGCCGCCTGTGTACATTTTAAAGTTACGTAATGGAAGTGATTGCGCCATTGCCCATCCATACAGATTGTTTGCATCTAAATACATAAGATAGTTAGACCTTTTACTGGGATCATAATCGTCCAAGTATTTGTTGTTTGCTTTACAGTAATGGTGCGATGCCATACTAATTCCTCCACGCAATCCGTTTTCGATCATCTGAATCATTGGTAAGGTCAGACAATAAATCAATCTGTACTCCAGTAAACTTTAAGAAAGCGTCCCAGCTCATCCCAGGCGCAGAAATATAATGCGCGGGATCCAAACTGTAATGTTTCATGCAGGTCTTTCTGTAATTTTCAAAGACGTCCGCCAACAAACATACATCAGCCATCAAGTATGAATCATGATAGTCTCCCATTGTTTTACACTCTAACTTCTGCCACGCATCTTGAGCATGCTGGTAATCGGAGTCACTGATTTCCTTTCCTCTGAGACTAGAACAGAACGCAACTTTAGGAGGAAGTGTATCTTCGTCAAACCTTTCCCAACTGTTCATGTATTCATAAGGGTAAACGCCCTTTCTAACAAGAGTTGGGTTAAAATATTCTTCCGTTATTGGGCAGGATATTAAGGACATAGCTAGTGACTCTAATGATCCCATCATGTGCTGCATAGAGTCATAAAAGACATGTTATTTAAAGTGAACCACATGTACTTTTCTGATGACTGTGCAATGCATGACACCCTAAAGGCGTCGGTTACTGCTTGCATTATAAGGTGAGAGTCGTAACCTCGCAAGTTGTGAAAGAAGATGGGCAGCTTCCATGTCTTTGGTTCAAACTTTAGTTGAAGATTGCATTTACGTGTGCTGCTCCTCTGAACTTTCCACTAATGTGATCATGGTCTCTTACTGTCGGATTGGTTTCCTCACTGTTAGACATTAGTTCTAAACCACAAATCCAACAATGTGTGGCTGATTTATACTGTTGTCGGTCTTCGGGTGTCATTATGATTTCAGATAAGTTTAGATTATTAGAACAATCATTGCGCACTTTCTGCATGCGTTCTAAGAAGTATTCTGCAGCATCTGGTCCTCTATACAATTCTGGTGCTGAATGAACGCCATCTGACCTGACAACAATAAAGGCAAATGAACAAATCTGATGATTACTCATTAAGACTGTTTTTCGAAGTTTTTGTGGCGCTGGCCCTTCATAAGGAACAATGAGTGATTCAAAGTCTGCGTAAACAACATATGGAGAATTTTGCATCCGTTTCCAGTTCTTAAAACTAACTTTAGATCCAGGTGGGGCGTAATTAGTTCTGTATTACAGTCAACTGGACCAATACAGTGTTTCTTATGTTCGCTCGCGGCTTGAACGGATGGAATTCTTGTTAAACATTTTCTACAGAATTCTTGTTGCCATGATTTTTTGAAGTATGCCGCATTAGTCTACTCATTGTTCGTATCAATGTGTAATGCGGTAGCCCTGCTGGTGAAAACATCAGTAGTAAGTCAACATGATTTTTGTCTGGATCGCCAATCGTTGGGCTGTTCTTAGACTCTTTAATGGGCTGTAGATTTGTTTCCCTCATCCCATGTGTAGATATTAACAGTTATTGGTTTGTTTTGTTCTTCAAACTGATCAATTTGATCTACGCTAACAGGAAAGGATATTCCATTGAAGTTAAGATCTTTGGTGTATTGCCAATAGTTAGTCACTCTCTCTGCGTGTTCGCGGACGTGATGCAGCCTTGCAAGAACACACCACATGAAACATTTGCTGTCCGAATTCTTTATGTTTAGAACCGCTCTTTTCGCTACCAATGCTGGGGCAGCGGAATGTAAGCCTTGCCTACAATCGGTGCATACTTAGCCTGTTTTAATCTGATCTCTAGGACTTCGCCCTCTGACCAACCAGAGCCTCTCATTTTAGCTTCTTCAGCGGCCACATCAAACTGTGTAAGCAGTTCGTCTGCCCAACCGGGTGTTAAGTCGTTATGAGAAAGAATAGTCTGTTGTTTAGTTGAGACCCAGACTTCTAGATTTTCTTCATTTATTGTTACATAGTCGATTAAAACAGCTAACATTATTTTAACTGGCGGGTCTATTGTTAGTTTACTTGGAACTTGAGAAATTGCATGTACAACGCTTGCCTGTACGTTTGCTGGATCAATGACTTCTAAATCAATATCATTTAAAGCTCTTGACAAACGCTCTTTCTCGAGCATTCCTTCAAACAATTCATCTGGGCCTTCATATATCTTAGCCATGCTGTCTTTCTTTTCTAAGCCACATATTTATTTAAATCAAAAAATACAACGACTCCCAAAGTCGTCTTAATCCGAATCAATATCAACGGTCTTTTTGTGCTTGGACTCATAAACTAAAGTATAAACACCCTTTGGCGTTGTTAATGCGAGCTGTTTAGAACAGAGTTTAATGTCTCGTCTACTTTTTTTAAACATTCCTTTTTTTATCTGATCGGTGTCTGGCTGTTGAGAAAAAGTTGTCCTCGCCTTTCTTTGAAGATCAAACTTTTGTCTTTTGTAGTCATCAAAATCGGCCTGTAAACGATTAAATTCTTCATCCGTGATGTTTGAGTCAACTAGTGCTTTATTTATTGTCAGTTTGAACGAACTAAGTTTAGCTGTTATTAGTTGAACCATAGCTGTGTGCTTTTGGAGTTTAGTTTTTATTTTTTTGCTAGCAGCACCTACAGCTAATGAACACAGGCCAAGAGCTAAAGACAAACCGCCTAGAGGTAAAGCTGCGGGTGCGCCTATGCCCGTTGCTAAGAGACCAACACTCGTTCCTGCTGATGCAGCGCTTATAGTCGATGCTCCAGTATTAACATAGGTAACAGCATTAAAGGCAGCAGAATACCTTCGTTTGGTTTTGCTGTATTTTGAAAGTCCTGCTCTAGTTTTTGTAGCATTTGTGTAATGTTGGTTAATCTGAAGGTTTTTATGTCAGGGTTTTCTATAGCAGCAGAATTGCCTACTATCTAATAATAATAATAATAATAATGAATATTTCTATAGCGCAAATCCTAAATTAGCTCTAAGCGCTTTACAATACAAGGACTAACGAAACACGCACGCATGCTCGCGCACACGCGCGCACGCACACACACACACACACGCACACACACACACACACACACACACACACACACACACACACACACACACACACACACACACACACACACACAAACCGCATACTCAGGCACGGGGAAGCAGATACGCACAGCACACACGGGAAAGCAGACACGCACAACCACTCACGCACACCTCGCACACACACACTCACACAAACTGACATCTGTGTATGACCGGGACTTTTGAATTATCAGCCGAAATAGACTGTAAAAAAGATGAGTTTTTAGTTTCGTTTAAAGACTGGAAAAGAGTCACAGTGCCTGATGTCGTGTGGAAGAGAATTCCAAGTTTTAGGAGCCAGGACTATCTCTTCTTTTGGATAAATGTGAACAGACATGCTTTTTTTTAAAATAAAAAAATAATTTAGTATTGGATATTTTCTAATCTGTTATCTTGAATATTCAGCTGCGCATCGTATATTAAAAACAAATACACATTAAGTGGTTTATCGGGCTCTTTTTCTTTATCAATTTGAATGTTTATTATGTCTCTAACAGTTCTCCCGCTTCCATGTAACTGATTATCCTCCGTTGACCTTAGGTCAATCCATAAACCGTATTTCGTTGTTAAATAATGATCAAGTCTAACACTGTGAAGATGTAGATCTTTAGACACAAGGTCAACTGTTGGATTTCTACACCTCCCGCCTCCAAACAGTTTTCTTATTTCATCAAAATGCTGATAAGGTTTAAGCCCGCTAGCGTAGATTTGGTTAGGACTACCCTCAATTGTACATTGCACTTTTGTTATTTTGGGATTAACAAAATTTTCAGTTTGTCTTTCGAATGGTCCTTCATCTTCACACAGCAATAAAATACCTTTAAGCGATCTTGCTGTGGCACTAAAACTAAAATTCCATATAGTGTCTGCCCTGCTTTTAGGATATGTTGTATGATGAATCACTCTTTCGTAATATATTGCTAATTTTGACTGATATTGTTGCTCAATCAGCCTCGCTAAGTTAGGGTTGCTAACAACGTCAAACTCTAACGAGATGTCAGAAATGCTGTACTTTGCTTCGGTGTCTTCAGATATAATAACATATTTGTAGTCATTAAAAGTTAGTTCATATGACAATCTGTCTTTTAATGCTCCTTGAAAGTATGGAGCATGCGCTTTTAACAACTCAAAATCTAGGGGTATGAAAAAGCGATTTCCATACGCATAACTTACGGCTACAAACCTTTTGCCGTCTTTAGCGTCTGCGGCGCCTATTCTATGTTTTAGTGCTTCTTCATTTTCGATTCCTTGAAACGCAAGATCAGCCCTTTCATTCTCGGTTAGCCATAGATCAGAATAGATTAAAAATATGTCTGCATTATGTAAAAAAAATATTTCTTGCCCCTCAAGTTTTATAGAAATTTTCTTAACGATTGCCCGCCCCAGATTCTGTACAACTGTCCTGTTTGGGTCTGTTTCTGATGCGAGTTCTATTTTGAAAGTAAGACGCGCAGAGCCTGGCACAATCACTTCATCTGCTCCTAGGTCTGGAAATTTAACAGTAAGAATTTGATCTGAATCAATAGTAGATGGATTATTTGGAACAGTAATATTCCGCTTATTTCCCTTCACGCCAAAGGGTTCTTTCAGTCTTCTATGCGGGTCAAGAATCGAGCCATATGCTTGTGACATTTTTTATAAAACAAAATAAAAAAGTTAATTATTTAAAAACATGGCAGGCATTGAAGATTATGATGTTCCTGATCCTGGAGACGACATGAGTGAAATGACTCCTTTGATACAGCATCGCTCAGCGCTCTCATTGCATCGTGAATTAACAGAAAGTAAGGTTAGATCATTGTACCAAAGTTTAGGTCTTAAACCTCCCAAATTTATAGCCCCTGATGATTTTGTAAAAGATGATGATGGCCATTTGATTTTAAAGACAATCGGGGAAAAACGTTTTCAGTTTAAACAGATAAACGAGACTAAATCAAAGTTTGTGGGCATAATACAATTAGACAAAGACTTAGATGGAAGATCGAAATCGCCTTGGCATTACTAAACCAAAATTAGATAGGAGGCAGTTGCTAAACTTAAAAACACACTACAAGAACCCCAACAGATACCAAATAAAAAACAAGAACTTCAAGATTAAATCAACCACCCGATGAAATAATAAAGCAAAAAGAAGCAGAAACCACTGAAGAAGAAGAAACAGCATTAAAAACTACACGCGAACCACGGCTACATGAGAGAGAATTAGAAGCCCTTAATCGTGCTTTGAGAACCATTAGAGGTGAATTATTAAACAATTTAGCAAAACTGACTGAACTAAATAAGCATATAAGAAGAAAAAGAAACACCCGAAGGTGCTGGGGGGGACCCAGAGAAGCACTGTCTTCGCCTGCCTTTAGAGCAATCCTGTACCACCCTTGGAGGCCTGCGCTGTGTTGACGTGGGTACAGGCACGCACAGGACACTCCATTAAGATATCAAGGGACATAACTGCTCCTGAACAAGGTAAATTAGACTACAGGATGCAGCTCATAACAGCCTTAAAGTAGCATCCCCATGGGTGTACCAGCCCGTATTCCCTGACTGCAGAGCCCACCGGGGAAAAACACCACCCTCCAGCTGCCGAGCACACCCCACAGACCCAAACCACCCCTTCCCACGGACAGATGAAGACAGCGCCACTCCAGACACAGCCAAACTTTCGCCATACGGGCTTATGTGCCCTCAAGAGAGAATCCAAAGTGTAGTCTTTCCCACTGTCAACAGGACTTTTTCCCCGTGGTCAGTGGGTTTTTTCCTCACCGTCACTGGGCCTTTCTCCAGGGTCAGCCTAGTTAAGCAAAGAAAAAAAAAGAAACGCCCGAAGGTGCTGGGAGGACCCAGAGAAGCACTGTCTTCGCCTGCCTTTAGAGCAGTCCTGTACCACCCTTGGAGGCCTGCGCTGTGTTGACGATGGGTACAGGCACGCACAGGACACTCCATTAAGATAATCAAGGGACATAACTGCTCCTGAACAGAGGAAATTAGACTACAGGATGCAGCTCATAACAGCCTTAAAGTAGCATCCCCATGGGTGTACCAGCCCGTATTTCATGACTGCAGAGCCACGGCGAAAACAACACCCTCCAGCTGCCGAGCACACCCCACAGACCCAACACCCCTGCCCACGGACAGACGAAGACAGCGCCACTCCAGACACAGCAAGCTTTCGCCATAACGGTCTTATGTGCCCCAAGAGAGAATCCAAAGTTGTAGTCTTTCCCACTGTCAACAGGACTTTCCCTGTGGTCAGTGGGTCTTTCCTCACCGTCACTGGACCTTTCTCCAGGGTCAGCCTAGTTAAGGCAAAGAAGAAAAAGAAAACCCGAAGTGCTGGGGAGGACCCAGAGAAGCACTGTCTTCGCCTGCCTTTAGAGCAGTCCTGTACCACCCTTGGAGGCCTGCGCTGTGTTGACGATGGGTACAGGCACGCACAGGACACTCCATTAAGATATCAAGGGACATAACTGCTCCTGAACAGAGGTAAATTAGACTACAGGATGCAGCTCATAACAGCCTTAAAGTAGCATCCCCATGGGTGTACCAGCCCGTATTTTATGACTGCAGAGCCCACGGCGAAAAAACACCACCCTCCAGCTGCCGAGCACACCCCACAGACCCAACCACCCCTGCCCACGGACAGATGAAGACAGCGCCACTCCAGACACAGCCAAGCTTTCGCCATACGGTCTTATGTGCCCTCAAGAGAGAATCCAAAGTTGTAGTCTTTCCCACTGTCAACAGGACTTTCCCTGTGGTCAGTGGGTCTTTCCTCACCGTCACTGGACCTTTCTCCAGGGTCAGCCTAGTAAGGCAAAGAAGAAAAAGAAACACCCGAAGGTGCTGGGGAGGACCCAGAGAAGCACTGTCTTCGCCTGCCTTTAGAGCAGTCCTGTACCACCCTTGGAGGCCTGCGCTGTGTTGACGATGGGTACAGGCACGCACAGGACACTCCATTAAGATATCAAGGGACATAACTGCTCCTGAACAGAGGTAAATTAGACTACAGGATGCAGCTCATAACAGCCTTAAAGAGAAGAAAAAAAACTCGCTGAGGCTGACGACGCCAACTTAGACTTGATGTTAAAGAAAGAATAACCCAAAAAATAAAAGAGCTTAAAGAAGTAAGATCAGCAAGAGTAGAAGCGTTGTCTACTAACCGAGAAGACTTACGAACTCAAGTGAGCAGAATAAGAGAAACTATCCAAAGAATTTTATATGAAGACACAACGCTAGCAGAACGAATACGAACACTGTTTAGAGAGCAAGGAGTCACATTAGCAAGCGTTATAACGGCCTTAGGATTTGCAATAAGTACACTGGTGATGGCTATTACGGGCGGCGGTGGTCAAATCCCAGTACCTCCACCGCCATCGCCTCCATCGCCTCCTGATAAATCATGGGTAAAAAAACAGCTTGATCATCTTGCGGGTTTATTAAAAAAATTAGCCGGTAAAGCTATAGACTCTTTACCAGGTATATTAGGAGGTATTGTTAGCTGGCTTTTGTCTACTGCGAGCAAAGTAGTTGGCTTTATGGCCGAGCACTTATGGGCATTAGTTCTCTTAATAGTCGGGTTAATTTTTAGTAAAATAAAGACCAAGTAATCCTAGGCCAGTTAATCCAACAACTAGTGCTGTCTTTTCATATTCGTGGTCATTATTTTTTTGTGTTCTTCAACGGTCTTTGGGCTTTGGGCCACGGGGATTGAATGACTTATTCTTGGGGGGTCATCTTGTTTGTTTACTGCTTGCAATATTACCGGCTCAGAATTTATGTCGTTTTGTCCAACCTTCTGTTCATTTCCTGCAACAAGAATTTCATTGTTGTAGTTCATTATTGTTCCTACCTGGAGTCTGAGGTCAGAAGGTAGCATGTATAAACCAGTGCCAACAGCAAAGTCTACTTTCGATCTTGCGAATTGTAAAACATGTTGGTACCTTTTAATACTTGAAGGCAAATCAACAGTAGAATTAATGGCGTCCTCTAAATTTGCCAAGTACTGTTTTTGTGCATCAAAGCCAGTAGAAGGATCAGTTATGCTCGATCTTGCCTGTGCTTGTGAACCTAGCAAACACCAAACGTAAGTACGAATAGAGTCGTTTATTCGTTCTATTCCTGCTTTAGTTAGGCCCTTAGAAGTGTCTAAGATAAATGTTGTCCACGCTGTTTTATGCTCTTGCTCTATAGACCCGAGGTGAACACCTGTGCCTGAAGAGAAAGATGTGTAAGGAGGATTCCAGTCATAGTTATACTTTCTGTGCACGCCCCAAAAATAAGGGGTGCCTAAGCCATGATTAAGATCCAACTTTTGTCTAAAGTCTTCCTTAACATTAATATTAAATTCGTTACAGATCCTTTCAAAAGCCTTCATGTCTATTCTGTTGCTAAATGGATTAAACGGTTTGTCATTCGGTAATGGTGCTTGCAGTTCAGTCAAAATACGTCTGAAGGTGTAATAAAAATGAAATCTATACACTGACCTCACCAAAGGATCAGGATGATTTAAATGATCAGCATACGATACTCCACACCCAGTTGTTGCACAAAACACAGCAAAGTTTAGCTGGTTCTGATAAAACTGCATCGGATGACTGAACCACACTTTCGCGATGTAGTCTTTTTTAATAGGGGGGTTAAGATATCTGCTTAATGGAGTACTCACCTTTACTTGAAAGGTGTCAGTCTGGGTCACAGAAATGTCAAGAGTATCAGTTGTTATATTTTTAAGATTGTAGTGCGGCCCAACAGAATATTTTGCATTAGTATATTTGAATGCACTCATTTTTATTTCGTTTAAAAAATGTTTGTAACAATAACAACTCAAGACCGTCCTTCGTTTTTAGAACATGCTATTGATAACAATTGCGGAACCAGAATGGTTGCACTTCATGAAATTTTTTACAAAGTTGTATGGTTTAATATAAGTGAATCCAAGAAAATAATACGATTCTAAAAGTTGACAAAACAGGGGCCAAAGTTAGCCAGTTAACAATACCTGATGGTTATTACGGGATTTGCTCACTAAAAGAAGCAATGAGTAACTTTGACATTACTCTCAAACTTAACAATGCGAATCTGAAAACAATGTTATCATTCAAACCTGAAGAAGAAGTAGGTTACTATTTTGATAAAGAGCTAGCTAAAATGTTAGGCTTTGCAGCTGACAATCATAGATTTAGAGTTACACCAAACAAAACTACTTATGAGGGAGAAAATCCGCTCGATCTTGCATTACATTCATTACTCTATGTTCATTTGGATGAGCTGAGCACTGATGAAAACTTATGTGATGGAAGGCCCTCAACTGTTTTAAGAGCTCTTCCATCAGGGAAAGCTGCATATTGCGATTATGAAATTATACAATTCCCTAATTTACAGTTTAAAAGATTAGTTTGTGGAAGGGTCGGATCATTTAATATAAAAATCGCAGACAAAACAGGGAAAGTCGTGAAATGTGATAACCTGCACATTGTTTTGGAAATAAAATAATAAGTTGTACTAAAAAATGTCGCGTGGGCCAGAAGAATCGGGAGTTACATTAGCGCCTGTGAGGTGTATAACTTTAGAATTAAAAGACCTTGCAGACGTTGCGGACTTTGAACAGAACGGGGAGATAGGCGCTTTGTATGGTTTTGAGTACACTAAAGATGGTGATTATAAACGCAAAGAGGTTAGCGACAACAAAAAGTTTCCTAAACTAGAACAACTACGCAATGTAGAAGCAAATAATGCTGGCCAGTATGAATATAAAATAGTTCGAAAACCTGACAGCAAATGGCACTTAGAACCATATTTAAGAATGGGAAATAAAATTTGAATTCATAAGCCCATTTACATTTTTTAGCCGTCAAAAAAGTTTCAGAAAAGCATTCAACTCTGGCCCTTTACATGTAAGTCTTATGCCAGACGACAATAGTCGGAAAGAGATTGAAATAACGCCGTATGGGGAAAAAACAGTACATCCTCCACAGAAGAGAAACGGTTTTAAAGAAAGCTTCTACAAAATTACAGTTCTTTCCAAGCAGAAAATTAGGAGACACGTTCACAATGATATTTGAAATTTCTGTCTTTAAAGATGTGGAGAGGGATGGGATTGTGGGCGTTAGTGACGTCCTTATAAAAGGAATTGATATTAGCTGGCAAAACTTAGACGTTAAACGTCTTAAAGTTACCATCGTCGTTCTTCACAATGGTGAGGATATTAAGACCATAACAACAAGCAACAAAATCAATGTTGACTTAAATAGAAACAATCTTACAGAACTGAATTGGATTAATCTTACACATTTAGGCCTCATAGGGTTTTATTATACTGAACAAGTTTTGACGGAGAGTATGATAAAAATAATAACTGGATTAGATTAAATTCTGTTATAAAACTATGGAGCAGACAACTTTGGTGTCAATGCCAATGTTAAACTTTATGATAAAATCCCCTCATTGTTCAATGATTTGTGGGCAAACTGGCTGTGGAAAAACAATATTTGTCCTCGACCTATTACAAACAGTTTATCGTTATAATTTTGATCATATAGTAATTTTCTGCCCAACACTTAAATGGAACAAAGCATATAATGATAGAAGGTTTATATGGGCGGATGATGACATATTTTTAGTTGATCCTAGCAATAAGCTGAGTGAGTGTTTAGAACACTTTTATAAATTGTTTGAAGGAACGCAAACACTATTTATTATAGACGACTGTTCGGCAGAAAAAGATATAGTTAAAAAGAGAAACACTTTGTCAAAACTGGCTTTCAGTGGAAGACATGCTGGGATAAGTGTGTGGATTTTATGTCAAAAATATAACACAGTTTTAAAAGACTTTAGAGAGCAGTTAAAGACTGTAGTTTTATTCCACATGAAAGACAGAAACTCATTTAATGAATGTATGCTCGAAAATGATGTTATTGAAAATGATCAGGCAAAACACAGAATTAAGCAAAAACTAAAATCTGAAAGTTTAGTAAATTAGTATTGAAAACGGACAACCCTACACAGTATGTTTGTTTGTAAAAAATCGTTATTTTTTTTGGTTATTGAAGTCTTACTTGTCAAAGAACGTAAAAACGCCGGTTCTAGAGTCAGCCGCCCGAAACTAAGTATGCATGTTTGTAGGGTTTACTAGTTAGAGAACTAGTAAATACCCAGTCTAGGTCACCCGCTCAAAACCCCCACCCCACGCACGCACGTCCCCACCCACCCCGCCCACCCCCACCCACGCATGCACACACTCAAGTCACTTCTAAGTTCTTACTCAAGTTCATACTCAAGTTGTCCTCAAGTCATCCTCAAGTTCTTACTCAAGTCACTTCTAAGTTCTTACTCAAGTTATCCTCAAGTCACCCCAAGTCGTCCTCAAGTCATCCTCAAGTTCTTACTCAAGTCACCTCAAGATTGTAATTAAGTCATCCTTTAAGTACAACTAACAGGGTGTGCGCATTTGATGAATGTATGTGTGAAAACACATAATCCTACACAGTATGCATGTTTGTAAATAATCGTTATTTTTTTGGTTATTGAAAGAGAATGTGTGATGGATTATTCATTTTTAATTCGTTGTTGAAGTGTTACTTGTCAGAGAACTGTAATATGTTTATTCTGACCCAACCACCCGAAACTGGTTGAGGGTGGTTGGGTCAGAATGAACATATTACAGTTCTCTAGGGGCCAAAACAGAGGGAATTTACCACTCAGCGTGTATTTTCGAAAAGAGAGATCGTTTAAACAAATGCAAGAACAAGGGGAACGCTAATTTATCCTGAAATTACAGAAAAACAGTAAAGTTTTCTCCCGGAGTCCGATGGATGAGCTCCTAACTCCGCGCATGCGCAGACCCTGTTGCTGGGGTCACTAGGGTGGCACAGTCCATCCAACAGGCGGAGGGTCATTTTCGCTGTCTAAACAATGATGGTCATCAGCGGGAAGGTGGAGAGGCGGGGGGGGGGGGGGGGGGGGGGGGTGTCGATAGAACGTGTCCTGTATCAGCTGGATCAAAACAGACACAGGCGAATGCACTGAATTGACCCGGGCAGCAGCGCAGTGTCTCCTCACAGAGAGAGGTGGTGACCCGGTACTTAAAGCTCTCTGCGGATGTGACTGCACTGCAGACTGATGGCTGGTGAGGGCAGAAGTCGGCAGCACTGAAGCAGTGCACTGAGAGGCGGAGTGATGGGACAGGACAAAACCATCAATATGATTGCATG
>CM031597.1:145876188-145907609 GCA_018398815.1 Conus ventricosus
ATTTATAAATATATAAAATATATTTAATATAATATAATAAAAATATATATATAATATATATATATATAAAAAACAGATAGACAAAAAAATAAAAAAAATAAAAAAGGGGGAAGAAAAAGGAGGGGGGGAGGGGAAAGGGGAGGGCCGGGGGGGGAAGAAGGAGAGACATAAAGAGAGGACAAAAAGGGGGCCTAAAGGAAGGGTGGAAGTATGAGGGAGGGCGGGGGGAAAAGGAGGGTGGGGGGGGTTGAGAGAGAAGAATAGGAAAGGTCGAAAGTAGAGAGAAAGGAAGTAAGAAGGAAGTAAAGAGAAGGACGAAAGAAGTAGCCTGGACGGTAAGACATACGAGTACCATGACGGTAGACATTACGAGTACCATGACGGTTAAGACATAGGAGTAGCATGACGCTAAGACATAGAAGTAGCCTGACGGTAAGACATACGAGTAGCCTGACGGTAAGACATAGGAGTAGCATGACGGTAAGACATAGGAGTAGCATGACGGTAAGACATAGGAGTAGCATGACGGTAAGACATAGGAGTAGCATGACGGTAAGACAAAGGAGTAGCTGACGGTAAGACATACGAACCATGATGGTACGACATACAGAACCATGACAGTAAGACATAGGAGTAGCATTACAGTAAGACATAGGGGTCCATGTCGGTAAGGCATAGGAGTAGCATTACAGTAAGACTAGGAGTACCATGACGGTTAGACATAGGAGTAGCCTGCGGAAAGACATAGGCGAACCATGATGGTAAGACATAGGAGTAGCCTGACGGTAAGTCATAGGCAAACCATGACGGTAAGTCATAGGAGTAGCCTGACGGTAAACATAGGAGTAGTATGACGGTAAGAATAGGAGTACCATGACGGTAAGACATAGGAGTACGTTGACGGTAAGACATAGGCGACCAAGATGGTAAGACATACGAGCACCATGATGGTAGACATCGAGTACTGACGGAAAGACATAGGGTAGCATTGACGATAAGACATAGAGAACCAAGATGGTAAGACATACGGAGTACCATGACGGTAAGACATAGGGTACCATGACGGTAAGACATAGGCGTAGCATGACGGTAAGATATGGGAACCATGACGGTAAGGCATAGGGTAGCATGACGGTAAGACATAGGAGTAGCCTGACGGTAAGGACATAGGAGTAGCTGACGGTAAGACACGAGTACAGACGGTAGAATAGGAGAAAGATGACGGAAAGGGACTAGGAGTACCAGACGGTAAGCTACGAGTAGCATGCGGTAAGGACATAGGAGTAGCATGACGGAAAGGGACATACGAGTACATGACGGTAAGCATAGGAGTACCATGCGGTAAAACACAGGGTAGCCTGACGGTAAGTCATAGGGATAGCTGACGGTAGACAAGGAGTAGCATGACGGAAAGACAAAGGAGGAAGTGCTGACGGTGAAGACAAGGAGTACCATGGACGGTAGAAAAGGGGTAGCCTGACGGAGAACAGGATCGAGTAGCAGACGGTAAGACAAGGGGTAGCATTACGTTAGACAAGGAGTACCAGACGGAAAGACACAAGGGGATGCATGAGGGTTTAAAGAACAGATCGGTAGCTGACGGTAAAGCACAGGAGTAGCCTGACGGTAAGACACAGGGGCCCTGACGGAAGACATAGGAGGACTATGACGGAAAGACATAGGAGTAGCCTGACGGTAAGACATAGGAGTACCATGACGGTAAGACACAGGAGTACATGACGGTAAGCATAGGGTCCATGACGGTAAGACATGGGAGTCCCCCATGACCGTAGACATAGGAGTACCTGACGGTAAGACATAGGAGTTAGCCTGACGGTAAGACATGGAGTACCATGACGGTAAGACACAGGAGTACATGACGTAAGTTACAGGAGTACATGACGGTAAGACACGGGAGTAGGATGATCGAAAGGTCATAGGAGTACCATGACGGTAAGACAAAGGAGTACCATGACGGTAGACATAGGAGTACCCTGACGGTAAGACATAGGAGTACCAGGGAGGGTTTAAGACATAGGAGTACCATGCGGTAAGACAAGGAGAAAGCCTGACGGTAAGACATTGGAGTAGCCTGACGGAAAGGGCACAGGAGTAGCCTGACGGTAAGACACGGGAGTAGCTGACGGTAAGACACAGGAGTAGCCTGACGGTTAAGACAAGGAGTAGCCTGACGGTAAGACATAGGAGTAGCCTGACGGAAAGACAAGGATTTGCCTGACGGTAAGACATAGGAGTACCAGGGACGGTAAGACATAGGAGTAGCCTGACGGTAAGACATAGGAGTACCATGGCGGTTAAGACACAGGAGTAGCATGAGGGTTTAAAGTTATAGGAGTACCATTAGGGTTTAGACACAGGAGTAGCCTGACGGTAAGACACAGGAGTAGCCTGACGGTAAGACATAGAAGTAGCCTGAGGGTTTAAGACACAGGAGTAGCCTGACGGTAAGACATAGGATGCCATGACGGTTGAGACATAGGAGTCCCATGACGGAAAGGGACATAGGAGTAGCCTGATGGTAAGACATAGGAGTAGCCTGACGGTAAGACACAGGATTTAGCTTGACGGTAGACAAGGAGTAGCCTGACGGTAAGACTTTAGGAGTAGCATGACGGTAAGACAAGGAGTAGCCGGACGGAAGGAATAGGTAACAGACGGTGAGACATAGGAGTACCATGAGGTAAGACACAGGAGTAGCTGACGTAAGAAAGGAGTACATGACGGTAAAGACAATAGGAGTACCATAGGTAAGACATAGGATGGGCAGACGGAAGACACAGGAGTGCCTGACGGTAAGACATAGGGTAGCTGACGGTAAGACAAGGAGTAGCCTGACGGAAAGACATAGGAGTACCATGACGGGGGAACATAGGATACCATGGAGGGTAAGAATGGGAGTAAGCCTGCGGTAAGCATAGGAGTAGATGACGGAAAGATAAGAGTAGCCTGAGGGTAAGACACAGGAGTAGCCTGACGGTAAGACACAGGAGTAGCATGAGGTAAAGAACAGGAGTAGCATGACGTAAGACAATAGGAGTACCATGACGTAAGACATAGGAGTACTTGCGGTAAGTTATAGGAGTACCATGCGGTAAGATCAGGATTAGCCTGTCGGTATGACAAAGGTGTAAGCCTGTCGGTAAGTCATAGGAGTAGACTGACGGTATGTCACAGGAGTAGCTGACGGGATGAAATAGGTGTGCAATGACGGTGTGACATAGGGTAAATTGACGGATTTGGAATGGTGGAGTAGACGGATGGGAAGACATAGGAGTAGCCTGAAGTAAGTAACAGGAGTAGCAAGGCGGTGTTAGTGGTAATGGAGGTGGCTGACAGGGATTGAAATTGGAGGTGAAAATCGACGAGGGAAAGGGAAAGGAAAAGAAACAAAAAAACAAATAGAGAAAGAAATAAAGCAACAAAGAGACAAAGAGGCAAACAGAAGAAAACAAAGAAGGGAAGAATGGAAAGAACAGTAGGAATGTCACAACAAGACAGGTGAAAGGCATGATACCATGCCATGAAAAAGAAAAAAGAAGAGAGGGCCAAGAAAAAAAGGAGAGAGAAAAAGAGGAAGGAGAGAAAAAGAGGAAAAAGGAGCAGTAGAGAAAGGGTACAAAAGGAGAAGGGGGGAAAAGAAAAAGAGAGGAAAAACAACACAGGAGCTCAACATTACGTCCTGCCCTTCTGCCCCCCCTCTCCATCACCTCCCACTCCTCTTCCTCTCACCCTTCTTTCACCCTACCCTCCTCCCCCCCCCTGCCCCCCCTCTCCCTTCCCTCCTCTCTCCCCACCTCCCCCTGCCCTGCTCCCTGCCCCTTCCCTCCCTTGCTACCCCCTCCCTCCTTCTCTGCCCTGCCCCCCTACCCACCTTCTCCCTCTGCTCTCCCCCTGCCTCCCCTCTACTCCTCCCTTCTTGGACACCCGCCCCCACCCAATCTGACCGCTGCTGCATACACACTCTTACCCCATCATGACAATCTTCCCATCACCCACAAACACCCAGCCGCTCAATGGCTACCCAGCCTCGCTCATTTACCCCACCCTCTGCCCCCCATTCACCCCCCTCCTACACCTCACTCCACTTCTGACTCCACCCTCCCCCGCTTCCCCCCACTCACCACACCATCCGCAAGGCTCAAAAACTACACAACGCCGCGCACAAGACATCGGCAATAGCATACCATCTAACGCACTCTTGGACGAACATGAACCTCCCACCCCTGCCACACTCCTCCCTGCCTCCGTCCACCACCACAGTGCAGCTAACCAATCCCTGAACTGCTTCCACGCATTCCTTGATACCATACCCCCACCCCTGACACCCCCCCTCTTCCCTCCTTGTCCCTCACACTCTTCTACTGCTCCACACCACTTCAATGCCGCCCCCCCACCACTCTATATGTAATCACACCTCACTGCCGTTGCGTCCGACCTCTGCCCGCCACAAATTTACCTACCTTCTCTCCTCCCTGCCTTCTCCAACCTCCTCCCCACTCCTCCATCCTCTGCCTCCCCCCCCCTCCTCTCTCTCTCCTCCTGACCCCCCCCCCCTCTTCCCCTCCTCCCTCTCCCCCTCCTTCCTCTCTGCCCTGCCCTCTCCCCTCTTCTTCTCCCCCTCACCCTTCCCTAGTCCCCCCTGCCTCTCTTGCCTCCCTCCTTTCCCCCCTCCCTCCTCTGGCTGCGCCCCCCCCCCTCCCCCCCCTCTCATCCCCCTGTCGGTAAGACTACAGGTGGTAGCCTGGACGGTAAGAATAGGAGTAACATGACGGTGAGACATTGAGTACCATGTCGGTTAAGACACAGGAGTAGCCTGGACGGTAAGACATAGGAGTACCATGACGGTAAGACATAGGAGTACCAAGATGGTAAGACATAGGAGTAGCCTGACGGTATAAGAAACAGGAGTAGCCTGACGGTTAGACATCATAGGAGCTAGCCTGACGGTTAAGACACAGCGGTAGCCTGACGGTAACGTAAGACATAGGAGTACCTGTCGGTGAGACATAGGTTTACCATGACGGTTAAAGACATAGGAAGTAGCCTGGACGGTTAAGACATGGAGTAGACTGACGGATAAGACACAAAGGAGTAGCCTGAGGTTAAGACACAGGAGGAGCCTGACGGTAAGACACAGGAGTAGCATGATGGTAAGGACACGAGTAGCATGACGGTAAGACATAGGAGTAACCATGACGGTAAGACTTAGAGGAGTACCTTGTCGGTATTATGTCATAGGTGTACCATGACGGTTAAGACATAGGAGTACCTTGACGGTAAAAACGCAGGTTCAATAGGCATTGACAGAATTTTGCTTAGTGGTGTGTTCGACAATTGTACAGGTTCCTGTTCATCTCGGGCTGGTTGGTGCATGAAGATACTACGAAAGGAAATGTAAGAGAGCGCCCTGGCATGCAGTCTCAGGTCAAATGGAAATCCGTGTTATTGATCTTCTAACCTCCTTCATCTACCTATATGGTTCATCATTAATGAACAACAACAACAACAACAACAATCAATCTGTGTTATGATCTTCTTCCTCCTCCTCAAATCTCTGGTCATCATTAATGACAACAACAACAACCAATCAAATTGCGTGGCAGTGATATCGGGTGAGAATTTGTCTTTACCCCCACCCCACACCCCTCTGCCCACCCACCTGCCCCATGTTATGCCAGAGGTGACTTTGTCTCAGTGCCAGGTGTGGCTGTGGTCATGGGGGACTGTTCTTCTTCTTCTTATTGATATAATTGCCCACAATCCATCAAGTGATTATTTTGGCATATTTAACAAATGGGTCCTGCGCAGCGGGAGGGAGAATAAGGGGTTGGGCAGGGGAGAGGGGGGGGATCTAATGGGGGGAGGGCGAGAGAGGGGAGGGTGAAGAGGGGATCAGTGACTCTTGACTCGAAAGTGTCAAGTGTGTTGGCTCCAGCCACCTCGTCCGCAGATTGTTCCAGTCCCTGATGGTGTTGGGGAGGAAGGCGGACTGACGATAGTCGGTGCGGACTGCGATGGCGGGCTTGTGGTGATTTCACCTACGCTGATCTGAAAGGGCAGGTTGGATCTGGCTTTGTCGAAGTTCGACCTGGCCCGGTCATTAGTATTTTATACAGCATGGCCAGTCTGCTGGATCTTCGTCGCTGCTGGAGTAAAGGCCACTGGAGACGGTCCAAAGCATGGCGGGTGACACTTGATCTGTTGTGGTAGTATCTATTGACCACAAAGGCGGGGATGCTCGTCGTGAACCGCTTCCAGCTGTTTTACATGAGTGTCAGAGGAGGGGTCCCATCAGGCAGCGTACTCTAAAATGGGGCGGACGTAGTTTTGTATGCTGTCTCTTTTCAGGTGGATGGCACTGATCTTCAAGTTGCCGCCGCAAGAGCCTAAGGTTCTTATTGGCTTTGGCACAGTGCATGTCAATGTGCTTGTCACATGACATATTGGTCTGACATGGTCACCCGAAGTATTTGGCCCGTCGTCTCTGTATGGAGTGTCTGCACATTGCAGTTGGTACTTGCACTGGTGAAGGGCTCTGTACTCTTATGGGTCACTGGGAGGGTGGTACTCTTGTCGGGATGGAAGGACATCTCCCAGCTTCTCTCCCAAATGCTCTAGCCGATGCAGATCTTCTTGCTGTCGGTTGGTGTCGTGGTTGATTGTCCTGACCTGTACACAGCGGTCTTGTGTCGGCAAAGGTCTGGTTCGCGCAGTGAGGTGCTCTGGGGACGTAGCCCTGTGGAACTCATGAACATTCGCACTGGCCAGAAACTTGATGTGCTGCCCTCGACTACCACTGCTTGATGTCGGCCGGGAGAGGAGGTTTTTTTACCCATCTATTGATGTTGCCTAGTTTGCGGATCCATTTATGATGGAGTTTATGGATCAGGAAGGATGTGGTTTTCACTTGTCAAAAGCCTTCGCGAAGTCCGCACTATATTGTCCGTTCTGTTTCCCTCTCTCGATGTTGTCGGACAGTTCCTCGGCGTCAGCTTCCCAGCAGTTGTGTCTTGCAGGTTCTTTCTTTCGAAAGCAGTGCGGTTGTGGCAAACATTATGCCATTCTGTCGAGTGGTCCATGAGAGTGCTGACAGAAATCGTGCTCCAAGATCTTACGGGCACACTTGTTAACGACCACTGGTCTATAGTTTGGCTGGGTCGTAATGCTCTCCTTCTTGATGAAAATCGGTTTGGGTGTCACGGAAGAGCATTTTTCCAATCTGATGTGTACGTCGCCTGTTGAGATAGATGGATTGATAGATGGATTGTCAGTATAGGGGGCCACTTCCTAATGCCAACTCCATCAGGAACGGGGGCCTGATGCCATCCGGTACGCTTACCTTTATACGGGTTATGATTTTGCAGTGAGCTCTTGACTCCGACGGAGGTTATAGTGTTATCCTTGAGTTCAGATGTAGCTGCCCGCTGACATCCCACATTTCTGCTGGAGGAATTCTGTCACTGTAATGGTTATTCCCTCACAAAGACGGTAGTGAATTGTGCATGAGTGTCTCTGTTTCTGTTCGGAATCCACTACCGCGCGGCCGTTGACTTTAAGGGGGCGACTCCGACGTTCCGCTGTGCGGGTGAGCTGGTGTTTGAATCAACGTCCAGAAGCGTTTGCGGCTCTGTCTTACCTCCTCGTCTCATTCACTGTCAGGTTAATGTATTTCCAGTACACACGTCTGATTTTGCGCTGAGACATCTCGCGTAGTGGTGAACTGGCCAGCATGTCGTCACATCCAAGTTTCTCATCAGCCGGGTTGGCCCGGTCCCTTTGGTTAATCACAACTTTTTCAAATCCGGGGTGATCCATGGTTTTCCCGCTTTTCCTCTACGGTGATGACTTTGTGTGGGATGGTTTCTTCACTGCTTTGATCAGGTGTCTTTTAAACTTACCACAGTGTTTCAGTCGGAGACTCACAGGTTTCCCCTTCAATTTCTTGTTGGTGGTCCCGCTGAACAGTACTGATTCTTTCCCAGTCTGCCTTGTCATAGAGTGGGATGTGACGTTTGACTTGATTGGGCTTGGGTGGCATTAAACAGCTACTTCTCGTATACCACGTCATGGTCAGAAGACCAGGCAAGGTTTCCACGCGTGGAATCGAGGTGCGGGCTGTTTGATGCAGATCAGGTCTAAAGCTAATATGTTTCCAGTCTGTCCCCCCCCCCCCCCCCCCCCCCCCCCCCCCCCGTTCCGTTTAATACAATCGTTCTACTAATACTTGATCCTATACTTGGAGTAACAGGTCTGCGAACTTGTGTGGAGCTCGACTAGTGTGTTCCCGGTTTTAGCACCATCTGCTGCCAGTCCCATCCTGGGTAGGTTCATATCTCTCCAATCAAGATATGGGCATTTGTCATCGACTTGCTCTGTTGGTGACTCCCGAACTCACCAAGCTATCTTTATCCGCGGTCTTGTTGCGGTAGTATGAGCAAAACATGTAGAGCTTTCATGCCTTGTGCCAGCTGGAACTCTACCCATAGGCATCTCGCATTCTGTGGCCATTTCTGGGATGAGGCGGCTTGACAGGGTGTTCCGCACGGCAACAAGGGACGCCTCCTCCCTCTCTATTCCTGTTCTTTCGGACACTTGTAGAAATCCTTGGGAGAATCTCTGTGTCACGAATCTCAGTGTCTAGCCAGGTTTCTGTAGCTAGAATGATGTCTGGCTTCACACATGTCCAGGAAACAAAGTGTTTCTGCTCGCTTTCCTCTCACTGGACTGAAGTTTATGTTCACAACTCGCAGGGGTCTATGCTTCCATTTATCCTCCGATTTGCTCCTGGTGGCGGGTGGATGCATGGATGAGGGGCAATTTTGATTCGTCGGGTGTAGAGCAAGTGAAATGCCAGATGAATATCGAGTCCATACTAGACCCAGACACAAAGGCCAGTCCACACCATTGCAATGTCAAAGACTGTTTGACTATTCGGATTGCCCAAATGGCACAGTACCAGTGATGTTCTCGTCATGTAGGTTATTATATGACCTGTGAGTTCAACTTTGTCATCGTTGCGTGAAACAAATAGCCACAAGTTTCACATTCTTACACCTTTGTCCTCCCAGGTAACTGTGCATCGCATGTTCCTCAAGGAGTAGGGTGAGGTGTCTACTGGGGCTACATGGCGTAGGGCCAGGTTTGGTCTGGTGCATATGATTCTGCCAGAAGTATCAGAGCTAAGTACAGTAGCACCAAGTTTTTTCCTGTACATTACTGATTTGGTACACAGGGGTCGCATGTTTCGAAGAGACAGGAACCGGTGCTTGTACAAATGTACGGAAGATGGAGTTTGTAGCCAAACTGAATATCATCCAAACGGAGAAAACACCTCTTTTTGGTCTCGTTGCGTCGTGGTCATATGTTCTTTTGTGATAGCAATGTCAATACCAAGAGAAAAACGAGGCAAGGTTCGTACTGTAACATACCTGTTGCAGCATTTGGCACGTAAAGGCAGGCTGACATCAGCACGCCACATGAACATCTGGGTAGTCCTAAGTATATACAGTTGCACTAAATTCCTTGGTTCCACCAAAACACTACCGCAGGTCGAAATCGCTAGAAACCGGAAGCGTGGACGCGTGTGCGTGCACGCTGGTGGTAGATGATGATAAATCACCGCATGGAGGGAGACCCAACTGTAATATGTTCATTCTGACCAACCACCCTCAACCAGTTTCGGGGTGGTTGAGGTCTGAATAACATTTTACAGTTCTTGACATGTAAAACTTCCATCAACGAATTAAAAATGATAATCCATCACACAGTCTCTTTCAATTAACAAAAAAATTAACGATTATTTACAAACATGATACTGTGTAGGATTATGTGTTTTTCACGCATACATTCATCAAATGCGCACACCATGTTAGTTGATATTTAAAGGATGACTTAATTACAATCTTGAGGTGACTTGAGTAAGAATTGAGGATGACTTGTGGACGACGTGAGTAAAGAACTTAGAAGTGACTTGGGGGACTTGAGGTAACTTGAGTAAAGAACTTAGAAGTGACTGGGAGTAAGAAACTTGAGGATAGACTTGTGCGACAACTTGAGTTTGAACTTGAGTAAGTAATTAGAAGTGACTTGAGTGTGTGCATGCGTGGGGTGGGGGGTGGGCGGGGGGTGGGGTGGGGGAGTGCGTGCGTGGGGGTGGGGGTGTGCAGGAGCACTTCCCTTAGTGTAAGCGGTTGACCTACTTTCTTCAATGTTTCAATTCACCTGACTAAAGGCTGTTCAGATGGAGTTTGGTGTTTCAGGCGGAGGTGAAGTAAGAAATATTTTTCAATTACTGTTAGACGGATCGGTTTTACAGTCCCACCAAAGCCGCGCGCACCTCAATCAACTAGGCCAAGCGATAACACTAGGGTCGTTTTGGCGGCCTAGTTTGCCGCTGAGACTTTGCAGGTCCAAGTTGATCACACCGGGGGTCGTTTGGCTAGTTTGCGCGAGCATTGCAGGGCCAACGTGATCACAGCGGGGTCGTTTTGACCTAGTTTGATGCCTGTGATCCTCTTTTCTCAACCAGGCTTGCAACTGGCTTTGGCAGAGTTACAGCAGTTACTGCTGTAGACCGAGCTTTTGATGGGGTCTAATCCCTGTAAGTAGGAAATCCGTCTTGTATATTTGGTGCATTTATATGGAGATGAGTTTAGTGCTGGCTAACACTTATCCTCCTCCATGCTGATAGATGTACTAAGTTCTGCCTTAGCCCTATCAAGTTTGTTTGCCAGAACACACCGAAAATGCTATCCAATTTGCATGTGCTTAATGATACTTGGGCGTTGCCTACACAGTTCATTTATACTGTTTCCTAGCTTGGATAAATTTAGGATAGTTATAAAAACACACGAAAGTTGAATGAGTTCCTAGAATATGAAATCAGCATGTTCACTGCGTCTTGAGAAATCGAACGCAATGTTTTGACGCGGTTTTGTTCTTTTAAACAGGACTTGAGCTGTCTCAAGCCCAGCGCCCAACACAATCAACGCGTTGATGGATTGTTTTGCTTCGGCCCAAACACTTGCACAACACAGCGCCATTTGTAGTAAGGAAACCATCTCTTCAATAGTCAAAACACATATTGAAAACGTGATTCATCTGGTTCAGCAATAATTTCTTTCAGCGATTTCATTTTCTTGAACCAACAAACCTTTCAAGATAGTCGTTTGAATTCCAAAGGCAGTCGGTTCACTTTTTTTTTTTTCTCCGCCTTCTAGAAAAGCAAATGCTTCTTTTCGGTTTCATGGCAGAGGAACATGCTTCGCCTAGTTCCTTTTTGACAAATACTCTAACTATGAAGTTAAAGTAAAACTTGTGGTCTTGAATTGCGCGAGCATCTGTTCTTCAGTAAACTCAGTTAGCCTTTTATAATAACACATCACAAAACACTGTAGTTCGACAGGCACAGCAAAAAAAACAACCTCCCCGAACAGCTCTAGGCGTAAATATGATGAAATAAGTAGGGGGGGGGCGTTTGCTGAGCAACAAATAGCCTTGCTGACTGTTTACTATAAACAGCGAAAAAGATAATTTCGTGAAGCATTCCTAGCCAAGTACACGCCAAGCAAGCCCGATAATTATCTTTCCCTTTACATGTTTCTTACTAGCAGTATAGCAATTAGGGTTGTGGGCCCCGTCATTTACCCTTTTTTTTTCTCATATTACCAGTGGACTGAGGCCCCACAGTCGGTAAGTGATGACGCAGTGGAAAACACGCTGGAATAAGTGTGTGGATTTTATATCAGAAATATAACTCGGTTTTTAAAAGCTTTAGAGAACAGTTTCACATGAAAAACATACAATCTATGTTTTTGTTAAATAGTGATGTCTAATATTGTACACACACGCCTCCAAAAAACGCGTCATTGTCGAGGATGTCTTTGCTCAGCGTCTTTGGCGCGAAATCGGTCAGCATAAAATATTAATGAAGTTCTTAATCGTCAGCAACGCATTGATACAATTCTGGGTCTATGGAAATGTTTTTTATAGATACTCCATGTCTTTATTTTTTGACTCCTTCATTTTAAAACAAAATAATAATCCGCCATGATTCCTTGATCATATTTTTATCAAAAAAAAAAAAATTTTAAAATATTATTGCATTTGAAATGGATCAAAATGATCTTTTGTGTTGGTGGTTCGGCATGCTTTTTAGTTTGGCTTCTATATTTAGTGGTTCTGATTTTTTTTTTGACTGACTTTCGTTTTCGACCAGAGTGTTTAATATTTATAACAGTAATAACCACCTCCAGCAGCAAGGGCGCCAAAAATGGACAATGTTTTTAGTTCAATATTCCATGAAGACTTTGGTGCTTGTAGGCCTTGAATCAAATTGTTCTTGTTCAGACGTTTTTATAGCTGGCATTGAATCAACTTGTTCTGGCGTTGGCGGTGTTATGTTTACGTTATGAGTTATATTCTGTGCTTGTGCCTATATAAATTTTTTTTGTTTTTGTTCCACTCTGCTATCTATTCCTGCTGCAACGCGCCCAGGCTTTTTAATGTTACTTTCTCCACGGATTCAATGTTTTCTGATTCGGCTGATTTTCTGGCTCGGTCATTTTGAAGGGAAACAAAATCTATATGATTAAAAGTAATTAAGCCCATGATTAGCGGCGACAATAATGTTCCAAATCATGTAATATTAGTTCACTCCTAGAGACTATAATGATTTGTTAAAAACTGGATCCTGCGTTAAATCATACATAAAGTCTTGTTAGAATCAATATGGCGCAAATCTACTAACTAGTTTAGTGTACAAAAACTAGAACCGTTTGTCCACACTTTTTACCATTCTTGATCCTAGTTCGCGCTTCATTACCTGTTGTGATACTTTACATTGTCTGTGGCGACATTTGTTGAATCTTTTTCTATGCTGAATTCATTTCCGAGTGTACTGGTTTTGTTTTTCCGCATGCTGCCAAGAATACCAGCACTTTCCTTTTTGGGCATAATAGCTTGGTCTTCAACTTGATCATTTTGTGTAATAAGTTCAGGAAAGGTTTAATAGATCGAGCTCTGTTTCATGTTTTTATTAATTATAATTGATTTTATTTTTTAAAAATGTGCACCGAAAAAAAACTGTTACCAAACCTTGTATACCATTCGCTGCCTTATTGGGGGGCTAAGTGTAGGGATACACAATGCTTGGTAAAAGCCTAGTTAAATATAAAACCGGAAGATCTTGGCCAAGCTAGCTTTGAGGATTCAGCAAAGTAATTGCTGTTATTGCAGCTTCGTTTGTACGATAAGATTTTCTAGTAAGCAAGGTTAATTCTGACAGCATCAATATGTAAAATTAAAAAAAATACATTTTATAAAAATGGCTTCATTCGGTTATGATGATAGGAGGCGCAGTAGTGAAGCGCTTGCTTTTAGCAGAAAGTAATTACGCATTTAGTTAAACTACGGGATGACGGCGACGAGAAAAAGAATAACAAAGTATGGAGAACTAGCCGCACAGCACAAGATCCACTATGAAAGCAGAGAATTGAGCAGTTAGATTTTATTAACGACAAACTGAAAAAACAGGGGACATGCAGCTTACACATTTAAAGATGTTGATCAAGCGATAAAAGAATATTATCTTGTAACAGGCGAAGCATCGAGACATTGCCCACCACCAAATATTCAGGCGACTTTTATCATCCATCAGAAAACAAAAGATGGCAAGAAATCGGCGTTTATTGTCTTTGGTAGACCGTTGTGTATTTTGTTTGCGCATAATATTGGCTCTGAAATAAAAATGAACAAATTATTTGTTCACCAATAAGGATATTGGAAGGGATCACGCAATTAAAAAGTAAGCCAAGCAGCTGTGTGGTGTCAGTGGCAATCAAACAGCAAAGGAATGGATTATCTAAACAAAGCGAGTTGGTCAAATTTATTTACCAGCGCCTAAACGATTACAAAGACGCACTTGTGAAAACAACGACAAACGACACCATCAAATGGATTTCTATATATACCATGATACGATTAGGCGAAAAGAGATTTAAGTACGCACTCACAGTCATTGACGTTAGCTTCAAGATACTAAGAAGCGGATCCATTAACCAAAAGAGTGCTTCTGCTGGTGCTGTTGCTATACAACTAATATATCAGCGAGGCCAACGTTAAATATCCTCGAATGATTCAAGTCGATGAAGGAAAAGAATTTAAAAGGCGAGGTGAATCAAATATTGCTTTATAACATAGACGTTACCATTAAAAGAGCATTCCGGGAGTTCACAATCACAGGCTTTGGGTGAAAACTTAACAAACAGTTATCTGAAAAGCTTTTTCTACAGTATCACAGAGAGCTGATTGACAATTCTCGCAACACAGAATTGGGTTAGAAGACTGCCTCAGTTCTACGTTGCAATGAATATTGAAGAATTTAAAGGGCTATAAACCAGTACAAGCAATCAAAAAACAACAATAAATGCTGTTGAAGACTCCAGTACACCCAGAAAAACTTATTGCATTTGGTTTGGAAAGTATGGTACCTTTATTTGACAGGAGGAGAAGCTGAAGGGGTCACTCGCATCAGGGCAACCGATCCAGTTTGGAGTGTTGTACCCGTATGAAATAAAAAGGAATTGTAATAAATGAATCACCTGTGTATTATTTACGAGAAACTGCAACAACAAAACAACCGGCTCTCAACTGATCTTTTGTGAAGGAGGAACTGCAGATAATTCCGCCCAGACACAGTTCAGCTTTAATTAATTTACGTAAATATATTTTGAGTTTAAAATTGCGAAGGTCAAAAGAAAGAACCTGAACAGAAATGGAATCAAAAGACGGTAGCAAGAATGATAAATAAAGAGACCTTGGACTTAATACGAGAATCACATGGTACGTATTCAGCTGGTTAAAGAAAATCTACAAAGGATTCATTGGCTCATGGCACTTGCATCCAGATCAGACTACAGCCTAAATCCAAATTTTGACTATCAAAATGAGGATAAAGAATATCTTGAAATAATAAAAAAAAATTCGAGCGCATCAAGCAAACATGAGAAAAAATATTCTGTATGATTTGGAGGTTGATATGATTGATTTGATAGATAAAGTTGATGAAAAATGGACACGAATATAAACCCGAAGAAGATATAATAATTATGCTGTTTCCAGTGTCAATTGCATATGAAAAACTTGGATTAACAAACAAAGTTTTGTGTTTGTTCTATCTAATGAATTCTTTGGTACAACGGTCTGTCTGTGTTGATTCATGTAGATTAGATCGTAGTTTCTACGTTGTCATGATGAAAAGTATGTTTATTGAACTATGCTTCTTTGTAGTTGTTATGTGATATGCTCGACTGCACAAACACTGCGAGTTTTTTATTCCCTTTGCTTTTTTGATAGTTTTCTCCTGGCTCGAAATACTGTGCATTTTTTTACCCATAACCCAACAAACTCCTTGATCACCTTTCCAGAATAATCATCCTTCATTCTTTCCTAATACCTTCTTTGTTAGTAATTGAATGCAATGGCGAATCTTTAGGGTAAGCGGATGTGTCGTACCATCCCGACGCCTTTAGCTACTTAAATTCAATGTTTTATAGGCGTTTCAGTAGGGATATCTATAACAAAACTATCTGTATATGTGTAAAGTACTCTCGGGACTCAGGATCGTGGGCTTTAAAGTAGTCGTAAAGAAATTCTAAATCAAAAAGCTTTGATTAATTCTAAAACAGTAAACCCAATAAATACGGCGCTTATCAATTTGACTTTCTTTTTTTTTCATCATTAGACAAAAAGCTGATACTGAAAATCTTATGAAGTCCTGATAATTTGGTTTTGAATGTCAGCTTAATTGGATTCGTTTCTTTGGTGACCAATCTAACATCTTACGCTTGTGCGGATTCTCCATTTAGTCGGTCGGAAAAGCTGTTGTTCATCAGCTTGAAAAAGTAATTTTTCATGAGGGGCATCTGTGGATTTAGTTCTGAGATCAGTGTTTTCATTATGTTATGGTTTCATGGACTGTTCCCTCCGCCCCCCCCGATCAAAAGCAATTTATACGATGAACAGCTTGTCAACTTTAAACCATGTCTTAAATAAATTGTAGAAGTATGTAATGGCAGGACATAATTTTTTTTGCCACGAAGATTAGGCACAAGTTTAGGCGGTGCTGTTTTTGCCATCTTTAGGATTTCTGCTGCTTAACGGATAGTCATTATGCAGGTCATGGAGTTCGTGAGGATATTCTAAGCTCAAACTTCTAGAATGTATCCACGCTGTTGACCCGGCGTCCAAACTGCTCAACCCACTTTATGCTTTTTGAATTTTTTCGGATCGCGCCTGTGTACTTTTTAAGTTACGTAATGGAGTGATTGCGCCCAATTGCCCATCCATTTACAGATTGTTTGCATTAAATACATAAGATTGTTAGACCTTTTACTGGGATCATAATTCGTACAAGTATTTGATGTTTGCTTTACAGTAATGGTGCGATGCCATAATAATTCCTCCACGCATATCCGTTTTCGATCATCTGAATCATTGGTAGGTCAGACAATAATTCAATATGTACTCCAGTAAACTTTAAGAAAGCGTCCCAGTCATCCCAGGCGCAGAAATATAATGCGCGGGGATCCAAACTGTAATGTTTCATGCAGGTCTTTCTGTAAATTTCAAGCGTCCGCCAACAAACATACATTCAGCCCTTCAAGTAATGAATCATGATAGTATCCATTGTTTTACACTCTAACTTCTGCAACGGCATATTGATGCATGATGGTTATCGGAAGTCACTGATGTCCTTTCCTCTGGACTAGAAACAAGACGAACGTTAGGGGAACGTGTATCTTCGTCAATCCTTTCAAACTGTTCATGTATCATAAGGGTAAAACGACCTTTATAAACAAGAGTTGGGTTAAAATATTCCTTCCGTTATTGGGACAGGATATTAAGGACATAGCTAGTGACTCTAATGATCCCATATGTGCGGATGCATAGAGCATAAAAAGAATGTTTTTTAAAAGTGAACCACATGTGCTTTTCTGATGACTGTGCTATGCATGACAACCCTAAAAGGCGTCGGTTAACTGCTTGCATTATAAGGTGAGAGTCGTAACCTGGCAAGTTGTGAAAGGAAGATGGGCAGCTTTCCATGTTCTTTGGTTTTTTTTTTTCAAACTTTAGTTGAAGATTGCATTTACTGTGTCGATGCTCCTCTGAACTTTCCACTAATGTGATCATGGTCTCCTTACTGTCGGATTGGTTGCCTCCACTGTTTGACTTTAGTTCTAAACCCAAAGCCAACAATGTGTGGCTGATTTATTACTGTTGTCGGTATTCGGGGTTTCGTCATTATGATTTCAGATAAGTTTAGATTTAGTAACAATCTTGCGCACTTTCTGCATGCGTTCTAAGAAGTATTCTGCAGCATCTGGTCCTCTTTACATTTTGGTGCTGAATGAAACCGCCATCGACCTGACAACAATTAAAGGACAAAATGAACAAATCTGATGATTACTCAGTACAGAATGTTTTTCGAAGTTTTTGTGGCGATGGCCCTTCATAAGGAACAATGAGTGTAACTTTTCAATGTCCCAACACTGCGTAAAACAACATATGGAGAATTTATGCATCGTTTCAGTCTTAAAACTAACTTTGATCCAGGTGGGGGCGTATTAGTTCTGTATTACAGTCAACTGGGACCTATACAAGTGTTTCTTATGTTCGCTCGCGGCTTGAAGGAAATGGAATTCTTGTTAAACATTTTTCTACAGATTCTTGTTTTCGTCATGATTTTTTGAAGTATGCCGCATTAGTCTACTCATTGTTCGTATCAATGTGTAATGCGGTAGCCATCGATGGTAAAACATCTGTAGTAAGTCAACATTGATTTTTGTCTTGATGCAAATCGTTGGGATGTTCGTAGAATCTTTAATGGCTGTAGATTTGTTTCCTCATACCATGTGTTGATATTAACAGTTATTGGTTTGTTTTGTTCTTCAAAATGATCAATTTGATCTACGCTAAAAGGAAAGGATATTCCATTGAAGGTAGTTCTTTGCGTGTATTGCAATTAGTTTGTCACTTCTCTGCGTGTTCGCGGACGTGATGCAGCCTTGACAAGAACAACACCACATGAAACATTTGCTGTCCGAATTCTTTATGTTTTAGAAACCGCTCTTTTCGCTACCAATGCTGGGGGCAGCGGAATGTAAGCCTTGCTACAATCGGTGCATATTTCCTGTTTTAATCTGATCTCTAGGACTTCGCCCTATGAACCATCCAGTGCCTTAATTTTAGCTTCTTCAGCGGCCACTTCAAACTGTTGTGGGGGTCCGGGGGCGGGTGTGTAGTAGGTAAGCAGGGTTAGTTTGCCCAACCGGGTGTTAAGGTGTTAAGTCGTTATGAGAAAGAATAGCTGTTGTTTAGTTGAGACCCAGCTCTAGATTTTCTTCATTTATTGTTTCATAGTAGATTAAAACAGCTAACATTATTTTAACTGGCGGGTCTATTGTTAGTTTACTTGGAACTTGAGAAATTGCATGTACAACGCTTGCCTGTAGTTTGCTGATAAATGACTTCTAAATCAATTCATTTAAGCTCTTGACAAACGCTCTTCTCGAGCTTCCTTCAAACAATTCATCTGGGCCTTCTTTTATCTTAGCCATGCTGTCTTTCTTTTTTTAAGCCAACATATTTATTTAAATCAAAAAATACAACGACTCCCAAAGTCGTCTTAATCCGAATCAATCAACGGTCTTTTTGTGCTTGGACTCATAAATTTAAGTATAAACACCCTTTGGCGTGTTAATGCGAGCTGTTTAGAACAGAGTTTAAATGTCTCGTCTACTTTTTTTAAACTTTTCCTTTTTTTTATCTGATCGGTTGTCTGGCTGTTGAGAAAAAGTTGTTCCTGCCTTTCTTTGAAGATAAAACTTTTGTCTTTTGTAGTCATCAAAAATCGGCCCTGTAAACGATTTAAATTCTTCATCCGTGATGTTTGAGTCAACTAGTGCTTTATTTATTGTCAGTTTGAACGAAACTAAGTTTAGCTGTTATTAGTTGAACCATAGCTGTGTGCTTTGGGAGTTTATTTTTTATTTTTTTGCTAGCAGCCCCTAAAAGCTAATGAACACAGGCCAAAGAGCTAAAGACAAACCGCCTAGGGTAAAGCTGCGGGGCCCCCTATGCCGTTGCTAAGAGGACCAACACTCGTTCCTGCTGATGCAGCGCTTATAGTCGATGCTCCAGTATAACATAGGTAACAGCATTAAAGGCAGCAGAATACCTTCGTTTGGTTTTGCTGTTTTTGAAAGGTCCTGCTCTAGTTTTTGTTAGCATTTGTGTAATGTTGGTTAATCTGGAAGGTTTTTATGTCAGGGTTTTCTATAGCAGCAGACTTGCCTACTATCTAATAATAATAATAATAATAATGAATATTTCTATAGCGCAAATCCTAAATTAGCTCTAAGCGCTTTACAATACAAGGACTAACGAAAACACGCACGCATGCTCGCGCACACGCGCCCCACGCACACACACACACCCCACGCCACAAAACACACACACACACACACCACACACACACACACACACACACACACACACCACACACACCACACACAAACCGCATACTCAGGCACGGGAAGCAGATACGCACAGCACACACGGGAAAAGCAGACACGCACAACCACTCACGCACCCCTCGCAAAAAAAACCACTCCACAAACTGACTTTCTGTGTAGGGACCGGGACTTTGAATTATCAGCCGAAATAGACTGTAAAAAGATGAGTTTTTAGTTTCGTTTTAAGACTGGAAAAGAAGTCCACAGTGCCGATGTCGTGTGGAAGAGAATTCCAAGTTTTAGGAGCCAGGACTATCTCTTCTTTTGGATAATGTGAACAGACATGCTTTTTTTTAAAATAAAAAAAAAAATTTAGTATTGGATATTTTTTTATCTGTTATCTTGAATATTCAGCTGCGCATCGTATATAAAAAAAATACCATTAAGTGGTTTATCGGGCTCTTTTTCTTTATCAATTTGAATGTTTATTATGTCTCTAACAGTTTTTCCCGCTTCCTGTAACTGATTTTCCTCCGTTGACCTTTGGTCAAACCATAAACCGTATTTCGTTGTTAAATAATGATCAAGTCTAACACTGTGAAGATGTTTGATCTTTAGAACAAGGTCAACTGTTGGATTTTACACCTCCCGCCTCAAACAGTTTTTTTATTTCATCAAATGCTGATAAGGTTAAGCCCGCTAGCGTAGATTTGGTTAGGCTACCCCCAATTTTACATTGCCTTTTTTTATTTGGGATTAACAAATTTTCAGTTTGTCTTTTCGAATGGTCCTTCATCTTTACCAGCAATAAAATACCTTTAAGCGATCTTGTGTGGCACTAAAACTAAAATTCCATATGTGTCTGCCTGTTTTAGGATATGTTGTATGATGAATCACTCTTTCGTAATATATTGCTAATTTGGATGATATTTTTGCTCATCAGCCTCGCTAAGTTAGGGTTTCTACAAAAGTCAACTCTAACGGGGATGTCAGAAATTTTGTATTTGCTTCGGTTTTCTTTAGATATTAACATATTGTAGTCATTAAAAGTTAGTTCATATGACAATCTGTCTTTTAATGCTCCTTGAAAGTAATGGAGCATTTGGGTTTTAACAATCAAAATCTAGGGGTATGAAAAAGCGATTTCCATACGCATAAACTTACGGCTACAAACCTTTTGCCGTCTTTAGCGTCTGCGGCGCCTATTCTATGTTTTAGTGCTTCTTCATTTTCGATTCCTTGAACGCAAAGATCAGCCCTTTCATTCTCGGTTAGCCATAGATCAGAATAGATTAAAAATATGTCTGCATTATGTAAAAAAAATATTTCTTGCCCCTCAAGTTTTATAGAAATTTTTCTTAACGATTGCCCGCCCAGATTCTGTACAAAATGTCCTGTTTGGGTCTGTTTCTGATGCGAGTTCTATTTTGAAAGTAAGACGCGCAGAGCTGGCACAATCACTTCATCTGCTCCTAGGTCTGGAAATTTAACAGTAAGAATTTGATCTGAATCAATAGTAGATGGATTATTTGGAACAGTAATATTCCGCTTATTTCCTTCACGCCAAAGGGTTCTTTCAGTCTTCTATGCGGGTCAAGAATCGAGCCATATGCTTGTGAATTTTTTTATAAAACAAAATAAAAAAGTTAATTATTTAAAAACATGGCAGGCATTGAAGATTATGATGTTCTGATCCTGGAGACGACATGAGTGAAATGACTCCTTTGATACAGCATCGCTCAGCGCTCTCATTGCATCGTGAATTAAAAGAAAGTAAGGTTAGATCATTGTACCAAAGTTTAGGTCTTAAACCTCCCAATTTATCCCCCGATGATTTTGTAAAAGAAGATTGAGGCCTTTGTATTTAAAGACATCGAGGGAAAACGTTTTCAGCTTACAGATAAACGAGACTCATCAAAGTTGTGGGCATAAATACTTTAGAAAAAGGGACTTAGGATGGAAGATCAAATCCCCTTGGGGCTTTACTAAACCAAAATTGAAGGGGAGGCATTTGCAAAACTTCAAAAAAAACATAAAGAACTCCCAACAGATCCCAAATAAAAAATAAAACTTAAAGATTTAAATAAACCAGAAATAAATAATAAATGCAATAAAAGCAGAAACCATGAAGAAAAAAAAACAGCATTAAAAACTACACGGAAACCAGGCTAATGAGAGAAAAATTTAGAACCCCTTATCTTGTTTTGGGAACCCTTTAAAGGGGAATTTTAAACAATTTAGCAAAACTAAAACAAAATAACATAAAGAAGAAAAAAAAAAACCCCGAAGGTGCTGGGGGAGGACCAGGAAGACTGTTTTCGCGCTTTAGAGCGTCCTGTACCCCCCTTGGGGGCCCTCGCTGTTTTGACGAGGGGTACAGGCACGCACGGACACTCCATTAAGATTCAAGGGACAAAACTGCCCCTGAACAGAGGTAAAATTAGACTACAGGATGAGCTCAAACAGCCTTAAAGTAGCACCCCCCTGGGTGTACCACCCCCGTATTTCATGATGCAGAGCCCCCCGGGCGAAAAACCCCCCTCCCAGCTGCGAGCACCCCCCACAGCCCCAAACCCCCCCTGCCCCCGGCGATGAAGAAGCGCCACTCCGACACAGCCAGCTTTCGCCATACGGTCTTTGTGCCCTCAAGAGAAAACCCAAATTTGTAGTCTTTCCACGCAACAGGTTTCCCCTTGGGGTCAGTGGGTCTTTCCTCCCCCGTCAGGGGCCCTTTCCAGGGCACCCATTTAAGGCAAGAAGAAAAAAAAGCCCGAAGGTGTGGGGAGGCCCCAGAGGCATGTTTGCTGCCTTTGAGCAGTCCGTACCCCCCTTGGGGGCCCTGCGCTGTGTTGACGATGGGTACAGGACGAAGGGACACTCCTTAAGATAAAAGGGGACATAATGCTCCTGAACAGGGGTAAATTAGACTCAGGATGCAGCTCATAACACCCTTTAAAGTAGCATCCCCATGGGTTACCAGCCTATTTCATGATGCAGAGCCCCCCGGGGCGAAAAACACCCCCCCTCACTGCCGAACCCCCCACAGACCCAACCCCCCCTCCCCACGGGACGGAAAACAGCGCCACTCCGGGACCACCAAAGTTTTCGCCTTTGGGGTTTATGTCCCCCTCAAGAGAGAATCCAAAAGTTGTAGTTTTTCCCATGTCACGGACTTCCCTGTGGTCAGGGGGTTTTTCCCTCCCCGTACGGGACTTTCTCCAGGGTCCCCTATTTAAGGCAAAAAAGAAAAAGAAACCCCGAAAGGGGCGGGGGAGGCCCCAGAGAAGCACTGTCTTCGCCTGCCTTTAGGCAGTTTTTACCCCCCTTGGAGGCCTGCGCTGTGTTGACGTGGGTACAGGCACGCACAGGACATCCTTTAAGATACAAGGGACATAACCCGAACAGAGGTAAATTAACTACAGATGCAGCTCTTTCACCCTTTTAAAAGTAGAAAACCCCGGGGTTGACCCCCCGTTTTTTATGACTGCAGGCCCCCGGCGAAAAACACACCCCCAGCGCCGAGCACACCCAGACCCAACCCCCTGCCCAGGAAGAGAAGCGCGCCACTCCGAACAGCCAAGCTTTCGCCATGGTCTTTTCCCCTCAAGAGAGAATCCAAAGTTGTAGCTTTCCCCACTGAAAACGGGTTTTTCCCCTGTGCGTGGGTTTTTCCTCCCGTCAGGGAAACCTTTCTCGGGCAGCCTAGTTAAGGCAAAGAAGAAAAAAAAACCCCCGAAGGTGGGGGGGAGGACCCGAAAGCTGCTTCCCCTGCCTTTAGAGCGTCCGTACCACCCTGGGGGGCCGCGCTGTGTTGCGAGGGGTACGGGCACGACAGGAACTCCTTTAAATATAAGGGGGAAAACGTCCTAAAACAGAGGTAAATTAGACCAGGATGCAGTCTAACACCCTTAAAGAAAAAAAAAAAAAATCGCTGAGGCTGACGACGCCAACTAGGATTGGTTAAAGAAAGAATACCAAAAAATAAAAGAGCAAAAGAAGTAGATCAGCAAGAGTAGAACGGCAATAACCCAGAAGATACGAACCAATGAGCAGAATAAGAGAAACTATCCAAAGAATTTTTTTTGAAACCACCTTAGCAAACGAATAAACACTGTTTAGAGAGCAAGGAGTACTTAGCAAGCGTTATAAAGGCCCCCTTTGGATTTTCAATAAAATACAGGGATGGTATTACGGGGGGTGGTCAAATCCCCTCCTCCACCCCCATGCCCCCATCGCCTCCGAAAATCATGGGAAAAAAAAAGCTTGACATTTGCGGGTTTTTAAAAAAATTGCCGGTAAAGCTAAGATTTACCCGGTATATTAGGGGGTATTGTTAGTGGCTTTTGTCTTGCGAGCAAAGTAGTTGGCTTTATGGCCGAGCACTTATGGCATTAGTTCTCTTAATAGTCGGGTTAATTTTAGTAAAATAAAGACCAAGTAATCCTAGGCCAGTTAATCCAACAACTAGTGCTGTCTTTTCATATTCGTGGTCATTATTTTTTTGTGTTCTTCAACGGTCTTTGGGCTTTGGGCCACGGGGATTGAATGACTTATTCTTGGGGGGTCATCTTGTTTGTTTACTGCTTGCAATATTACCGGCTCAGAATTATGTCGTTTTGTCCAACCTTCTGTTCATTTCCTGCAACAAGAATTTCATTGTTGTAGTTCATTATTGTTCCTACCTGGAGTCTGAGGTCAGAAGGTAGCATGTATAAACCAGTGCCAACAGCAAAGTCTACTTTCGATCTTGCGAATTGTAAAACATGTTGGTACCTTTTAATACTTGAAGGCAAATCAACAGTAGAATTAATGGCGTCCTCTAAATTTGCCAAGTACTGTTTTTGTGCATCAAAGCCAGTAGAAGGATCAGTTATGCTCGATCTTGCCTGTGCTTGTGAACCTAGCAAACACCAAACGTAAGTACGAATAGAGTCGTTTATTCGTTCTATTCCTGCTTTAGTTAGGCCCTTAGAAGTGTCTAAGATAAATGTTGTCCACGCTGTTTTATGCTCTTGCTCTATAGACCCGAGGTGAACACCTGTGCCTGAAGAGAAAGATGTGTAAGGAGGATTCCAGTCATAGTTATACTTTCTGTGCACGCCCCAAAAATAGGGGTGCCTAAGCCATGATTAAGATCCAACTTTTGTCTAAAGTCTTCCTTAACATTAATATTAAATTCGTTACAGATCCTTTCAAAAGCCTTCATGTCTATTCTGTTGCTAAATGGATTAAACGGTTTGTCATTCGGTAATGGTGCTTGCAGTTCAGTCAAAATACGTCTGAAGGTGTAATAAAAATGAAATCTATACACTGACCTCACCAAAGGATCAGGATGATTTAAATGATCAGCATACGATAACTCCACACCCAGTTGTTGCACAAAACACAGCAAAGTTTAGCTGGTTCTGATAAAACTGCATCGGATGACTGAACCACACTTTCGCGATGTAGTCTTTTTTAATAGGGGGTTAAGATATCTGCTTAATGGAGTACTCACCTTTACTTGAAAGGTGTCAGTCTGGGTCACAGAAATGTCAAGAGTATCAGTTGTTATATTTTTAAGATTGTAGTGCGGCCCAACAGAATATTTTGCATTAGTATATTTGAATGCACTCATTTTTATTTCGTTTAAAAAATGTTTGTAACAATAACAACTCAAGACCGTCCTTCGTTTTTAGAACATGCTATTGATAACAATTGCGGAACCAGAATGGTTGCACTTCATGAAATTTTTTACAAAGTTGTATGGTTTAATATAAGTGAATCCAAGAATAATAATACGATTCTAAAAGTTGACAAAACAGGGGCCAAAGTTAGCCAGTTAACAATACCTGATGGTTATTACGGGATTTGCTCACTAAAAGAAGCAATGAGTAACTTTGACATTACTCTCAAACTTAACAATGCGAATCTGAAAACAATGTTATCATTCAAACCTGAAGAAGAAGTAGGTTACTATTTTGATAAAGAGCTAGCTAAAATGTTAGGCTTTGCAGCTGACAATCATAGATTTAGAGTTACACCAAACAAAACTACTTATGAGGGAGAAAATCCGCTCGATCTTGCATTACATTCATTACTCTATGTTCATTTGGATGAGCTGAGCACTGATGAAAACTTATGTGATGGAAGGCCCTCAACTGTTTTAAGAGCTCTTCCATCAGGGAAAGCTGCATATTGCGATTATGAAATTATACAATTCCCTAATTTACAGTTTAAAAGATTAGTTTGTGGAAGGGTCGGATCATTTAATATAAAAATCGCAGACAAAACAGGGAAAGTCGTGAAATGTGATAACCTGCACATTGTTTTGGAAATAAAATAATAAGTTGTACTAAAAAATGTCGCGTGGGCCAGAAGAATCGGGAGTTACATTAGCGCCTGTGAGGTGTATAACTTTAGAATTAAAAGACCTTGCAGACGTTGCGGACTTTGAACAGAACGGGGAGATAGGCGCTTTGTATGGTTTTGAGTACACTAAAGATGGTGATTATAAACGCAAAGAGGTTAGCGACAACAAAAAGTTTCCTAAACTAGAACAACTACGCAATGTAGAAGCAAATAATGCTGGCCAGTATGAATATAAAATAGTTCGAAAACCTGACAGCAAATGGCACTTAGAACCATATTTAGAATGGGAAATAAAATTTGAATTCATAAGCCCATTTACATTTTTTAGCCGTCAAAAAAAGTTTCAGAAAAAGCATTCAACTTGGCCCTTTACATGTAAGTCTTATGCCAGACGACAATAGTCGGAAAGAGATTGAAATAACGCCGTATGGGGAAAAAACAGTACATCCTCCACAGAAGAGAAACGGTTTTAAAGAAAGCTTCTACAAAATTACAGTTCTTTCCAAGCAGAAAATTAGAGACACGTTCACAATGATATTTGAAATTTCTGTCTTTAAAGATGTGGAGAGGGATGGGATTGTGGGGTTAGTGACGTCCTTATAAAGGAATTGATATTAGCTGGCAAAACTTAGACGTTAAACGTCTTAAAGTTACCATCGTCGTTCTTCACAATGGTGAGGATATTAAGACCATAACAACAAGCAACAAAAATCAATGTTGACTTAAATAGAAACATCTTACAGAACTGAATTGGATTAATCTTACACATTTAGGCCTCATAGGGTTTTATTATAACTGAACAAGTTTTGACGGAGAGTATGATAAAAATAATAACTGGATTAGATTAAATTCTGTTAAAAAACTATGGAGCAGACAACTTTGTGTCAATGCCAATGTTAAACTTTATGATAAAATCCCTCATTGTTCAATGATTTGTGGGCAAACTGGCTGTGGAAAAACAATATTTGTCCTCGACCTATTACAAACAGTTTATCGTTATAATTTTGATCATATAGTAATTTTCTGCCCAACACTTAAATGGAACAAAGCATATAATGATAGAAGGTTTATATGGGCGGATGATGACATATTTTTAGTTGATCCTAGCAATAAGCTGAGTGAGTGTTTAGAACACTTTTAAAAATTGTTTGAAGGAACGCAAACACTATTTATTATAGACGACTGTTCGGCAGAAAAAGATATAGTTAAAAAGAGAAACACTTTGTCAAAACTGGCTTTCAGTGGAAGCATGCTGGGAAAAGTGTGTGGATTTTATGTAAAAATATAACACAGTTTTAAAAGACTTTAGAGAGCAGTTAAAGACTGTAGTTTTATTCCACATGAAAGACAGAAACTCATTTAATGAATGTATGCTCGAAAATGATGGTTATTGAAATGATCAGGCAAAACACAGAATTAAGCAAAAACTAAAATCTGAAAAGTTTAGTAAATTAGTATTGAAAACGGACAACCCTACACAGTATGTTTGTTTGTAAAAAATCGTTATTTTTTTTGGTTATTGAAGTCTTACTTGTCAAAGAACGTAAAAACGCCGGTTCTAGAGTCAGCCGCCCGAAACTAAGTATGCATGTTTGTAGGGTTTACTAGTTAGAGAACTAGTAAATACCCAGTCTAGGTCACCCGCTCAAAAACCCCCACCCACGCACGCACGTCCCCACCCACCCCGCCCACCCCCCACCCCACGCATGCACACACTCAAGTCACTTCTAAGTTCTTACTCAAGTTCATACTCAAGTTGTCCTCAAGTCATCCTCAAGTTCTTACTCAAGTCACTTCTAAGTTCTTACTCAAGTTATCCTCAAGTCACCCCAAGTCGTCCTCAAGTCATCCTCAAGTTCTTACTCAAGTCACCTCAAGATTGTAATTAAGTCATCCTTTAAGTACAACTAACAGGGTGTGCGCATTTGATGAATGTATGTGTGAAAACACATAATCCTACACAGTATGCATGTTTGTAAATAATCGTTATTTTTTTGGTTATTGAAAGAGAATGTGTGATGGATTATCATTTTTAATTCGTTGTTGAAGTGTTACTTGTCAGAGAACTGTAATATGTTTATTCTGACCCAACCCACCGAAACTGGTTGAGGGTGGTTGGGTCAGAATGAACATATTACAGTTCTCTAGGGGCCAAAACAGAGGGAATTTACCACTCAGCGTGTATTTTCGAAAAGAGAGATCGTTTAAACAAATGCAAGAACAAGGGGAACGCTAATTTATCCTGAAATTACAGAAAAACAGTAAAGTTTTCTCCCGGAGTCCGATGGATGAGCTCCTAACTCCGCGCATGCGCAGACCCTGTTGCTGGGTCACTAGGGTGGCACAGTCCATCCAACAGGCGGAGGGTCATTTTCGCTGTCTAAAACAATGATGGTCATCAGCGGGAAGGTGGAGAGGCGGGGGGGGGGGGGGGGGGGGGGGGGGGGTGTCGATAGAACGTGTCCTGTATCAGCTGGATCAAAACAGACACAGGCGAATGCACTGAATTGACCGGGCAGCAGCGCAGTGTCTCCTCACAGAGAGAGGTGGTGACCCGGTACTTAAAGCTCTCTGCGACTGCTGACCCTGACACTGCCACAGACTGGATGCGGCTGTGTGAGGAGCAGCAGAGTCGGCAGCATTGAAGCAGTGGCACTGAGAGGGCGGAGATGATGGGACAGGACAAAAACCACTTCAATAATATTGATCAACATTTTTAACTAAGTTTATTTTTCTTTTTCTGTAAATGACATAGATTCCGTTGTTACAGATCAGCTTTGTTTATTATCCTTGATTTCATTCTTTGCTGATATTCATTTCATTATCATGAATATCCTGAGGTACATACTGCATTTTTCACGACACTTTGGCAACCAGTTTGCCATCGATCAACATGTCATACGTGTGGTTTCCGTGGAGGATGTCAAACCCTTTTCGGATTCACTAAGAAGTGAAGCTTTGAGAGTGGTGTCTTTGACATTGACCTGTCATACTTTTTGATACTTTTGCGATTTGTTATCAGGGAATAAACTATATTTCTACCACTTGTAAGTTTTTGTGAAAATGAAATATATGATTAAAGCTTTAAAGCTTAAAAACGTGAGCATGCACGCTCAAACACGCGCGCGAGCGCGCGCACACACACTCACATACACACATGCGCGCGCGCGCACACACGCACGCACGCGATAGAATCCAACAGAAGGTGACATCAGTTCCTTTACATATCGAGACATGAATAAGATGACATATTTCATTTACAAGAAAGTTGTTCGAAACGGTATTTGGAAATTGTATTGTACGCGTATGTGTGCGTGCGCTTGTTTGCTTGCTTGCGTGCGTGCATGCGTGCCTGTGTGTGTGAGCGGGCGAATGTATGGGGACTGTTATTGGCTTCTGTCGTTGTCACCGGTATCGGGAAATTTATGGGGACTGTTATTGGGTTCTGTCGTCGTCACCAGTATCGGGAAATTAATATGGGGACTGTTATTGGCTTCTGTCCTTGTCACCGGTATTGGGAAATTTATGGGGATTGTTATTGGGTTCTGTCGTTGTCACCGGTATTGGAAATTTAAGGGGACTGTTAATGGGTTCTGTCGTTGTCACCAGTATCGGGAAATGTATGGGGACTGTTATTGGGTTCTGTCATTGTCACCGGTATTGGGAAATTTAAGGGGACTGTGATTGGGTTATGTCGTTGTCACCAGTAACAGGAAATGTATGGGGACTGTTATTGGGTTCTGTCGTTGTCACTAGTATCGGGAAATTCATGGGGACTGTTATTGGCTTCTGTCGTTGTCACCAGTATCGGAAATTTATGGGACTGTTATGGTGTTCTGTCGTCACCGGTATCGGGAAATTTATGGGGACTATTATTGGCTTCTGTCGTTGTCACCAGTATCGGGAAATTTATGGGACTGTTATTGGGTTCTGTCATTGTCACCGGTATTAGGAAATTCATGGGGACTGTTATTGAGTTCTGTCGTTGTGACGGGGAAATTCATGGGGACTGTTATTGGGTTTGTCATTGTCACCGGAAAATTTATGGAGACTGTTATTGGCTTCTGTCGTTGTGACCGGTATTGGGAAATCTATGGAGACTGTTATTAGGTTATGTCATTGTCACCGGAATTTATGGATACTGTTATTGGATTCCGTCATTGTGACCGGTATTGGGAAATGTATGGAGACTGTTATTAGGTTATGTTGTTGTCACCGGTGTTTGGAAATTTATGGGGACTATTATTGGGTTCTGTCATTGTCACTGTATTGGGAAATTTATGGGACTGTTACTGGGTTTTATGGGGACTGTTATTGGGCAGACAGCTCTCTCACACTGGCTCCGCGACTAGGCAATGACTGTCGTTAACTGGGGCTAAGCACGTGGTGTCATGTGTATGTTGGATCAGAACAGGCACCACTGACCACCACGAGGTCCCAGGTTCAAGGTTCAAATCTCAGAAGGGATTTCCTTTATTGCTCTTTCAATTCATGCTATCAAAATCAACTGGTCGCCATTGTTTTTTCTTGATTTTTGTGCTCGTCGTTTATCTGTCGAAACAATCATGGTGACGGTGTACATGCCTGTAATGTGTTCTAACGCTTGGACCGTATGGTGCATTTCAGCATTCTTTGCAAGCTGTCAGGGTAGCCTTTGAACAGTCAGGTTTTAAGATAGGTGACTGCAGGCGTCCATTGAAACAAGCGAAAACAGAATTACCGGGCCGCCAAACGAAGGAACACAAATTACAAACCAAACACAACGCGTTTCGACCTACTGGATCTTTTTCAGGAGGAACATACAACATTCAAAGCACTGAAAAGGAACAAGGAACATACAGTCACATATCTCTTCGATCTGTGTACAAATGAAAAATGGAAGAGATAAGTGACTGTTCGTCCGTTGAATGTCATACGTCCTTCCTGAAGAAGATCCAATAGTCTTGTTTGTAGAGTATACCTGTTTGTTCACATTTTTCTATAGATGCCGATAGGCATCGTAGTTTGCTGACTGAGACTGTGTAGAGTATACCTGTTGGTTCAGGTTCATTTACAGACTGTGTAGAGTATACCTGTTTGTTAGGTTCATTTACAGACTATGTAGAGTATACCTGTTGGTTCAGGTTCATTTACAGACCGTGTAGAGTATCCTTGTTGGTTCAGGTTCATTTACAGACCGTGTAGAGTATCCTTGTTGGTTCAGGTTTGTGAGGGTCTCCGACGCTCCCCCTCGTTATTAAAATATGATTTTCATATTCAGGGATGCAGGGGGTTATAGACAGAAGTATTTACGCTTTCACAACCAAAATGCGCTCTCGCATAGGCACACGCACTCTGTCACTCACATCAGGCCCGCACAAAGGTGACGGGAAAACCAATAACATTTCATAGAAAATAATCAACTTTATTTAACTTGACTCCGAGCCCCCACCCATCACTACACAACACAACTATCTGTATCATACAGACAATCTCATAAATCGCATCCCTTCCTTCAATCACCTTCTACCGAAGACAATTAATTCCACTTAT
>CM031597.1:145907709-145927315 GCA_018398815.1 Conus ventricosus
GTTTGTAAATTTTTTTTTGGTGCGCGTAACGTGTTTGTGTTCGGTCAATCGCCTCCGGAATCTGCCTATGCCTGACCATTTTTTTTCGGCAATGCGCGTATTGCGTGATTTTTTTCCGACAATGCACATATTGCCTAGCTCATTTCGACAATATGTGAATTGTCTAAATATTGCCTAGATTAGACACCATTGCCTGAATTCAAACATTGTCGGTAACATATATACTTCCAGCGTTCTGGCTCTGAGACCATTCTTCACTGAGCAGAGGTGGTGAAGGCTGTGACGCTGATTCCTTTATTCAGGTGTTTGTAAATGTAAAGGTTTTGTTGATGGTTTTTGCCTTTGGTTTGGCTATGTTTTACCTAGAGTGAGGGCAGCGAGAGTATTATCTTAGTGGAACAACGCTAGTAATGGAAGTTAAAAGTTCTATGTACTTACAATTGATTTTTTATTGTACAAACTGCATTTACTTATTACGTGGAAATGTGATATACCAAATTTCCACAGACATTTATTCAAGAAAACTCTGGAACTAAGCGGGGCTGGCGCTTAATAAGAATGAAATCAAAACAGTTTAATCAGTATTATCACAGCTTTCATTGTGAGTAATCAACAAATCGATACCAGAAAACATAGATTACAGGCGTTGCTGTCTTTTATTGTGATTTGTGGATAAAGTTTAACGCGCGCCCTGCAGGTTCCTTGTGTTCGAACAGTAGACAAACTGGCTTGTAAACGTCGCCTCGTTGGCTGGTGAGATGGATGGGGTTAAGTCACAGAGTGACCAAGCCGCGTGGCGGCCTGTGCAAATGATTAAGATATTGTCAGTGAAGGTAGTTTTTGATGTGTGTCTGGGTTGCTACCTGTCTACAAACGAGTGTTTTACCTGTTTATTCGATTGTTTCATTATCTGAATGATTGAATGGTCGCGGGGCTTATTGGCTGAGTAATTAAGCAGATAATTACTCGGATGCTATGTGGTTGTTTGTGCGTTCATGGGGCTATTTTTGTGCGCAAGTAGCCACTGGTTGGTCAGTCTGTTTGTTTATTTGGTTTTCTGCATCTGTTAGTCTGTGAGTGTCCATTTGTTCAATTATTTAGACCCGTGGGTCCATTGCAGGGCTGAAAAGCAACAGCCATAATTGGGCCAGGGTGTAGACCTAACGGGTGAAACGTGAGGAGCCCTAGCGTGTAACACGCACTGTCCTGAGGTGGGGGTTGTCTACTGAGAAAGAAAAATAGCTGTAGCTGGTTGGTTAATGTGTAAGATGTATGTGGACACTACGCAGATTATTTTTTTCCATACAATTGTGTAACTGCTATACGGGCGCAAGTGATGCCTTGCTAAATTTAAAATGAGATGTTAATTGATTTCATTCATTGTTCATAGCTCCTGCCATTCGCAACGGGAGTTCCTTTTGTGTGTGTCTGCTTATATGTGTTCATTTATAACACTGTTACTCGCTATGAAATTATGATCCTTGTTTTTGACTGTTCGTAAATTCCTGCCGTTCGCAAAGGGGAGCCTTTGTGTTAATGCTATGATCATGAAAATTTATTAAGCTTAGGTTGTTGATCCTGCCGTTTGAAACCGTGGACCCTCTTTGGTTAATGTTATGATTATGAAAGGATTATGTTATTGATTGCACAGATATGTTTTACCTTCCTACCGTTTCGCAACGGGGGGAGGCCTTTGTGCAGTTGTTGGTGTAAATCTTGCATCTAATTTTGGTTAAGTTCTGGGTGGATGCCAGGGACATTGTTATGTTATTCTTTGATGCTTTAGTCACCTTATGTTTTGATGTATGATTTCACAAACTTCCATTATGAACGTTTGCATACTTGTCTTGGCTTAAAGCTGAATGTCTTGTGTCTTAGTAAAGTTTGATCTCTTCCCTTTGAATCTATTCTCATGTTAAATGATTATGTTTTACGGCTTTTGCCTAAAAAAAAAAATCATGTTTATGATCATTCATTGTTTATGTCTGAATGAGGTTCGGTGTGGTTGGATCGAGCAAACTTTGCTTTGATATAAACAGGAAGAGAGAAAACCAACGAGCTGGTATTGGTATGAAGATGATGTGCCACTCGCTCTCTTCCCATCTCCTACTCCTCTTCCCATCCTCATCCATTCACCGTTCTCACAAAAGTAACACTGCTTGGTGCATTATGAGGACATTCTGAATATGGCCAGTCATTTTAGTCATTGTAACACTGCTGCTGTGCATATGAGGTGTCACGCACAGCATGTTTCTTCCAACGGTTCATGTTCATGGTCGTTTTGTCCAGAGGGAAGTATTTGTGTTGGGGGTTAGTTTGGTTTTAAAATCGTAACCTTAAGCTGAGTGTCTTGTTTGGTCTTAAAAACAAAAAAACCCAATAGTGTTATTTTAGAGCTTTTAAACTTCTGCAGCCCGCCTTCCATCCTGCTTTGTCATGTGTTTTCCGTGTGGACTCGGGTTGCAGGGGGGTTAAAAACGCCCCCCCCCCCCCTCGGAGGAGTGCAGCCTCCTTCTCACCTGCCGATCAGGTTTTTTTTTGGAGCCGACCTGGAGCTAGTCGAGATTGGGGTGGGAGAGTGGGAGGAATGATACGGTGTCCGTGACAAGACGTATGCATGCAGGGTTTTCTTGTAACTGTATTTTTGTGAGGGATCTCATATCCCCTCGGGGAGCCAACCACGTTTCCGCCTTTGAGCGGAAGGGGAACTGCGTTGCTTTTTTTTGTTTTGGAGATCATATCGCCGGGCTCTTTGGCATCAGGTTTTTACCTTTGGGTTGAACCAAACTATTGTACGCCATAGGAGTGCTGGTCGTTCATTGTCCAGACTTTTGTTGTATTCCTGTGAACCATATCGCTGTCGTGTTTCCCTGATTCACTTAGAGGCAGTTGCCGGTTTTTTTTTCTAACTTTGAGGCCCTGTCCCGGCGGATACGAGCGTGCAGGGCTTACTATTCCGGCTCCTCAAGGAGTCACCAATGTCAATAGTCTAGTTGAGTGTGTACACTTGAGGAGGTGAGTTATATATATTTTCTTTTTGGATTTATTTTTTCCCTAATCGTTTTTTCTTTATATTAGATTTGGTTTTGCTCCCTAGCTATTTACTCCTTTATTTGTTCTAGAGTATTTTGGATTGTGTTTGAGTTTTTATTTTCGTTTATCATATCTACCATTCGTTTTATACCAACTCTTTAATATTCATTTATTCCTAGGCCATTTTGTTTTAACATTTTACCAGCAGTTAGGGCGTCTGTTATCCATGTTCCTCCAATATGTAGTGTTGTTTGTGTTCGTTTGTGTTGTCGCGTGCTGTACCACTTCCGGGTCATGTCTTGCACGTGTTGTGTGTGTTAAGTGTCTTACCTTGTAAATGCGTTGTGCTCAGGACTTGGGTCTTTGTTTTCTTACCATTTTTGTTGTCATTCCGTAAATATTTAGAGCGCCATAAGGTTGTGTGGCGCTGTTTATGTTGCCGGCCCTCTCGTTAATGGGAAAGAGGTGTCCACGAGGGAGATGATTGTTTGTTTTTTTTATTACTCAGAGCCGACCCCCGGGGGTGTTTGACATTAAATACCGGTTTGTGAACGTTTATTGGATAGTTTGTGGGACAAAGTCGTTGAACTGGGGAACATGTATTTATTAATATTGGAGAACAAAATATTAGCTTGCGCTCTGCCAGTGCCTGTCCTTGGTCACTCTCGGTAATGGTTGTCTGCTTACGGGTTTTTTGCTTTGCACCATTTATATGGGAAACCATCTTTTGTGTGTTTTCCAAGACTTCGGCTTCTCACTTCTCTGTTCTTGTTCTTCTTCGTCTTCTACTTCTGCCTTTCTCCCCTCTATGTTGTTTTCCTGCTTCCCCGCACAGTGGCTGACCTAACTGTGTGCCGCTGCTGCTGCGCTGACCTTGCATCTGTAGCGGGTCTCGCCGCCCTTCCGCGTTTCTGCTGTTGCCAGCCACCGGTTTTACCGCGCGGCTGCTGCGACCACGGCATGGATCACATCTACCTCATTTCTTCTACGCCCACATCATCCCTCCCCTTTCCTCTCCCAGTCTTTCGCCCTTCCCCCTCCTCGCCCCTCTACCGGGAACCCGCAAGGACTCCGCGCCCCGGGGTCGGAACGAGGAAGCACTGCTGCCGTTGCACCATCTTTTCCTGGGAGAGAGGTCCCTTCAGCCTGAACCTGCAATTTGTGTTGCGCCAGCGACCCCACTCTTACACTACAGCTCGTGGGTCGCTGGTGTCACTTGCCCCTACCTGATGTGTACATAGGTGTTGGACGGCCGCAAACCTGTGTGCCTGGAATGGAGTGTATTTTCACCTTCATCTATCGGACCCTTCGTGCGTCTCTTTGTGTGTAACTGCTATTCCTTGGAGGAGAATCGACGCTATCCTGTTGTGGTGTGCAATCCGACGGGACGACGCGCTCTCCCTTCGTGGACCGCAAAGGACTGTCTCCACGTTGATGGCTTTGGGGGGGATACGGTCAGTAAGTCTGGCATCACGTTCTCCTTATTTGCTGAGATATAAGGAACAGGCGTTATAAAATCAGTTGTCCCGCGGAGCGCTGTATTCATGTTCTATTATAGTTTTGTTTGCCTACCAGATCGGTGAGTTTGGTTGGTGTTTCCACATATACTTGCTTTCCAGGGTTGTCTCTCGCCGCTTGTTATGGCTGTGTTTTTTTTTCTTGTGCAGGGTTCAGTTTATCTATGTCGTCAAGTTTAACCATGCCTTGTTTATCATATCTTTCTGTGTTGATAACTTGTCCCCGTCGGGCTGTTAGCGTTAAAAAAGAGTGTATATTAATGCTTGGATGTTTGTGTACAGCCACTTACGCTGTATGACACTTCCCCAGTATACTACCCATTCCAAGGGTATTGCCCCAAGGACGCTCACCTTTGTTTTGGCTTGCTATTTAATGATTCTTGTGCTTAAATGCGCTCCTTCCGAACTCCGTAATCCGGTCTCATCCATGGTTGTTGCCCTTGATTGTATCTTGGCAATCTGGTCTTACCTATTTTAATTTTCGAGGGGGTCAGTTTTTGGCAACGCATTCATGTTATTTGTTTTAAAGCTTTCTTGCTCCTCGATTGCATTTTGCGCTTTTAACCTACCTCCTGGCCCCACCCGAAATCCGGCTCGGGGCCGTGCATGGTAGTGAGGAGATTCGAAATATTATGTGTGTGTGTGTGTGTGCGGGTGTGTGTGGGCTGTGTGTGCCGGGTGTGTGTGTGTCCCTTCCATTTATTTACATCCCTTTTGAAAAAGTCTATTATATGTATACCCCGTCCTTTTATATGTAGGAAACCATGTTGTGGAACATCTGTGTTTTTGTGGTCAGTTAAGTTCGTTTTTTTTTCTGTACTTCGTTTTGCGTGTTTGAGTTTGATTGTTTGTGTGGTTGAGCGCGGTTGGTGTTGGGATTGAGCATAGCGTTTCCCTTGAAACTAATTACAACGTGACATCACCCACGTGACAATCTATGGGGCCTCGTCCGGGATTCCGCTGTGACCTTTCCTTGAACCTTTTGCGCTGACTTTGTGTTGTCGTGTTGTTGGCGTCTATAAACTAGTGTTTGTGTGCTTACTTAGAATTGTGTATACGGAATAGGCCGCCTGTGGGAGGGGAGTTGCGTGGTGCGTTTGCTGTGCCAGCGGTTTTGGAGTGTTTACCCCTCGCGTGGTCAGGGGGTGTGGTAGGTAACCATTTGGGAGGGGACTTAGAACCCTCTACTGTGTCGTATTTTTTTATGGTCTTTTGTGGGGAAATGTTTTGGTTTTACGCTAGGTTATTTTCTATCCGAATCGAGTAGAGTCCGCCTGACCGTGGAACTTCCCGTCGTTCCCTTAGCATTTGGCCTCGTCCTACCGCCGTTGGAATCTGTCGCGTCGTTGGGGACAGGTGTCAGTTTTCTTCTCTTTTGTTATCTAGGACATTAATAGGTTTCTTTCTTTCTTTTTTTTTTTTCCGTTTACGGAAAAGGTTGGTGCAGTGCGTGTTTGTTTGGCCTCGGTGTTTTGGTTTGGAATTGTGTAGTGTACAACTTGTGTTCGTGGCTAATGGGGCTGCGTTGCCGTTAGCATTGCAATTCATAAAATTGAAATTTTTGAATGAAGAAATAGATAACTTATCTTGTGTGTGGTAGGATATACTGTATTACGCCGTCAATTGCTCCGGCGGTTGTTACTGCTCGGAGCGGGTTGTTACTGTGTTGTGTGCTCCGAACCACTTGTGGGAAGACTTTGGGATACTCGAGTGTTTATTTTGTTGTGAACGGTACGTGGTGCTCAGTAGTCCAAGGTTGAGGGATCGTTACTGGTTACCGTTTATGTTTTTTGATTATTGTTGATGTTTCCGTTCCTTGTGGGTTAGGGCTCCAAGGCTCTAGTGTCTGATATTTTCATTAGCCGAACGTCCGCACCGCGGGGGTGATTTACTTAGTGCCGGTCGAAACCAACAGTGCCTTACCAATCCCCCTGGGTTGTTGCTAGTGCTTCACGTCATTGACTCGGCGGACTTGTGATTTTGTTTTACCGCCCCTGCATTGCATCCTCGACATCGTGTTGGGGTCCATTAGGCTTGCCAGCTACTGTGACTCGCGCGTGAACAAGCGTTGTGTGTTGTACTGCGCTCGTCACGAAGTGTCAGTGCATTGGGTTAGTTACACTGTCTCGGATACCTTTCTTTTCCGAGAATCAATCCGGGTTGGCGAAACCATGGTTACTGATAGGGTTATGTAGTGACTCGATCTGTCCTCTGCTGCCGCTGTCCGGTCTGGAAAAGCTTCTGTGGAGAGCTCTTCTTCCTTCGCCTGCCGGGAGCGGGATGGGATGTGACGGGAGTGTGACGACCCCACTGTTATAACCACGATTGTCGACGACGCCTTGGGGATGGTCAATCCACGTCGCTTGTCGGCCCCCCCGGTCGTGTTTACCCTCCTTCCCTCATTCAGGATGTAATACTCCCCGACTGAGTCCAGTCCGTGGGGAAAAATCGTTCCACTGTTTCCACAGCCTCCAGGGTCTATCCCCCAATACTTTGGTCTCTCCACCGTACCAATCGACCTCCCTTCGCCCGACGTTCGTGGATATCCTTCCTGACTTTAGGGCACCTCTGGAGGCCCCCGGTGAGGAGGGTGTGAGAGAGCAGAGAGAGAGAGATCATCTTAGGTGGGAGGATAGAGAGGGAAGGTCCAGGAGAATGGAGGAGCAGAGAGACGCGAGGAGGAGCGGCCGAGGCCATGGAGAAGTTCGGTTGAGAGAGTTGAGAATAGCTGAGGATGGAAAGAGAGAGGAAGCCCGGGAACGAAGAGCTAGGGAGTGGGTGAAGAGGCACGTAGGAGCATAGGAGAGCGGAGAGAGAGGCAACACTGGAAAGGCGGGAAGAGCACGTGAGAAGAGCCGAGATGAGGAGAGTAGAAGGGAGAAGGAGCGGGAGACGGAGAGAGGCAACGGATCAACGCAGGAGTGCGTGAAGAGGCGCTGCTAGGATTAGGCAGGAAGGAAAGAGAAGAGAGAGAGAAACCACGACAGCAGTGAGAAAGAAGACCCGGCTGAATGTAAGTCGGGCGGCCCATGACGGCCAGACAGATCCTGGAAGCCAAGCCAGGACAGAGCCGATGCTCCTCTGTGGGGCATCTGGCCATGAAGTGCTACCGAGGAGCGCGACGTTGGGAGTGAGAGAGGAGCAACCCATGACATAAGGGGCATTGGGTTTCAGCCGCCCCGGATCCGCATTCCCTTTGTTCCAACAAGGGGAAGACCTCAGACGTGTTTACTGGAACACTTCGTGGATTTGGTAGTCCCTTTTGGCATGCTGATGGTCACAAAAAGGCAGTATACCTGAAGTCGAGTCTCCAGGGTATGCGCTATGGAGGCGGTTGGTCAAACATTCTTCCCCCAGTTCCTATGAGGAATTCAAAGCTGCCCTTCGCAAACGGCTCCACATGACGCAAGCCGTCCTACCGCGTCGGTTTAGGTCGATGAACAAGGGGCGACCGCGACGAAAACCTTCCTCCAGTTTGGGGAAACGATAAAGGAAGACGTTGAGCTATTGGGGGGTTGCCTCGGGGTTGCCCAACAGGATGCTGTCTACTGGAGCAGACTGAGCACTCGTAGTAGTGTCCAGCAGTTCTAAGGAACAATACTGGCAGGAAGAAGCCCGTCCTCGCGTCGTTCCAGGAGGACAATATCCATTGCGACCGCATTTGCGGATCGCCAGGCGGTTTTTTCTTGCTTGACGCTAGACCCTACATGCAAGTCCCAAGCCATCTGACGGACGCCCCAGAAACTACGGCTGTCCGTTCATTGAATACCTTACAGCGGTCAAGGAACAGGGGTCCTCCCATAAGTAATAAGACGGTGTTTTCAGTGTGGATCTACTGAGCAATTGAGATAATGTGTGCCCCAAGCTGAGTGCAGCCGTTTCAATTTTGTTGGCAGATGGATATGAGTCTGTGGCACACGGAAGCATCACCCCTGTCAGGCGAACCAGTGGTCCCCAACATTCGCATCCGTGGTTCAGGGTGATGTCGTAGATGCCATTAGGGATTCTGGCGCATCTGCTATCTTTGTTGACCAGAGGTCGATCCCCTGCTGATGCTGACGAGGAACCATGTGTTGGAGGTTGCGCGCGTAATGGAGGAAGGATTCAAGTCCAAGGGCCCACTTGCACTGATCCGTATGTCAACGCCATACTTTGAGGGCACGGTTTGGGAGGTTCGGCGGTGACAAGCCCAGAATTATCCCTGGCGGATTAGGTTAACGTGGTGGGCGAAGTTCGGGGGGATGGCGACAATTCGGGGACATCTCCACTGACCTAACGCCTCTTCAAGCTGTGCAAGGATGGCAACCACTCGTCCCAACAGAAGCAAGAGCCACTCAAAACGCTATTGAAGCCACTCAGGATGGGCCCAGTGCGTGGCGAGTGTGACCCCCCCGGACCATGGTGATGGATCTACAGCTGCGAGATTCCATACCCTCAATCAGGTGCTGTAAAGAACTTGAAAGCCCCACGATTATCGGACGGGGGGGGAGCCTCGGGCAGCCTTGCTCCTAATCATGAGGAAAGACGTTCTTACAGCGAACTTCTTGAGGGGAAGAAACCCAGAAGTCGAACAGTTCGGTTGTGCCTCGCATTCTCCGCGACAACGTCCTACAGTTGGGACACGATTCCCCATGGTGGACATTTAGGGGGGTCAAGAAGCACACTCGAGATGGATCAGGCAAGAATTCTACTGGCATGGCATGGAGAAAGATGTGCGACAGTATGCGCTCTTGTACGTTGTGCCAGAACAACACTCCAAATGGCTATAACACAAGAGTTCCTCTTGGGAAAGTGCTGCCACTAGTACGGGCACGCCTATTCTCTTAGGTAGGAGTGGACTTAGTGGGGGCCCAATCCTCCCCTCGCCCTCAGTTCGGGAGGGACATCGTTTCATCCTCGTCATGGTGGATTATGCACGAGATACCCCGAAAGCAGATTTATCTGAAGAGTCCATAGATGCCGTCCAAACTGTGCCCGAAAGAACTCTGGGGATGTTGGACCCGGACGGGAATGTTCAGGACCAAGTACTTTCTGACCCAAGGGTACACATTTATGTTCTGCGGTTATGCAATGAGGGTTTCTCCGCTTAGACTAAATACTTCGTTTAACACGACTCCCTATCATGCGCAAGCAAACGGTAATGGTCGAACGTTTCTAATGCACACTGGAAACAAATGTTGAAGCGGACTCTGCAGAGCAACCGACAGGAGTGGGATAGATACATCCCTGGTGTCCTCTTTGCTTACCGGGAATGTGCCACAGGAGACCATGCGTTTTTCTCCTTTTGAATTGTTTGTACGGTACGATCGGTAAGGGGACAAATGTCCGTATGATAGAACATCGTGAACAATGAGAAAACCGGGGACGCCCTAGGAGGAAAAACAGACAGAAAGTCGCGCATATGTGCTTGACTTGAGGAACAGGATTGCAGAGACTGCGATACTGGCGTTCATCTCAGCTCAAGCGAGTCTAGGAGAGGGAATAATAGCGGATCCTTTGATAAGAAGGCTCGGTGATACGAGTGGTTCGAACAAGGTCGATGAGGTGTCTCCCTTCTCTCCCGTTCAATGCATAAAAAGCTCAGTTAGCTGGCAGGGACCCTATTATAAGGTCGACGATCAGTGACCTGCACGTTTGGGACTACATCATCAGATTCAAAGGGAAGAGCAAGACTCTATCACAGCGACTTTTGCTGTAAAAGTATCAATAGAGCGCGCGGGGAGTGGGTTCCAATCTGGATTGTGCACCAGTAGTCACCTCGAACCAATCGAGAAACGCCCAGGGGTGGATTACCAGATTCCTCTGTTGCCACCTGAGTCCTGAAGAGACCTGGAAAGATGTCAAAATCTCTGCATGATTGGTCTACTGAGCAAAGTGTCTCAATTGGACACTTGTGTGGGGAGTTCTCGGCACACTCCTAGTCATCTCCTTTGCGGTGTGTAACATGGGAACTTGCTCGCTCAGCCTCTAGCAGAGGGACGCCCAGTTTGGGTTAAGACCAGGTACCCGCCCCTGCCACATTCCCAGGCTTCGGTTGTAAGGGAGGAAATCGTCTCCATGTTGAAGGATGCCGCCGCGCTGTCATCGATCCGGTGTTACTCCTCATACGAGTCCCCCTGTGTTGCTTGTGAGGAAGAAAAGATGGGGAATAAAGGCGTTTGATGTTGTTGACTTTAGAAAGCTCAACACTTGGTATGGAGATTCGTGACCGAACCATCCCTGACGTGATTACATCTTCGCCACAGTTGGAGCAAAGCTAAGTATTTTTTCCAAACTGGATCTCATCAAAAGGATTCTCGGCCGATTCCCATTGGCGCCTGACGACTGGGAAATAAGACAGCGTTTACAACACAGAAGGCCCTGTATCATTGGACCGTTCATGCCTTTCGGGCTGGGAAGCAACGGGGTGCTAGCAGTGTTTCAGCTCGCGTCATGAGGATGTTGTTGTTCTCCCCTTCAGCTCCAGGAGCCGAGAATTTCATGGATGATTTTGATCATCGCGACCCAAGAATGGACAGGCATGCTAGAGGTCTTTCGGATTCCCATTTTCCAGCAGACTGAGGGAAAAGGTTCTGCGTGCAGCAAGACCTGCCAAAATGCCAACCTGGGGAGCAACATCGATCTCGTTTCCTTGGAACACAGAAACTTCAAGATGGGTTGAGTGTATCTGAACGACGACAATCTACGAAAGATCCAGGATGCAAACACCCCCTTAAACCAAGAACTGCAATTGAGATCGTTTTTGGGCCTCGTGGGGAGAATATCCGCAAACTTATTAACCTACTTCTCAGAATTGCGCCCTTCCCCCCCCACTACCGACTGAACCCAGAACCAAGGGGAAGCCTTCCAGGAACAGATACGGTGCGGTTCGAGGTGTGCGGTGACAGGTTCAGTCGGTTAAATGAGGCGCGTAACTTTCTACACACAGTGTGCTACAGCTCCCGAGCCCTGAACTCCTTTTGTCCTGCCGGACAGACGGCAGTCAGCGACGGGGAGATAGGTCGCTGCGTAACTCCAAGGACAGGGGAGGGGCTTCAACCGGTGGCGTACTGTCAGTAGAAACTGTACGGGGGGCGGTGCTGCGGTAATTATACGACTAGCAGCAGGAGTGTTCTAGACGCTGTTGTGTGGGACCATCGGGCTCGATTCTTCCCCTCCACTACGGGCGGAAATTCGTGCTCCAGACTGATCATCACCCGTCTGCAATACCTTTCATCGCATCGGCCAGATGAGCCGAAGGTTAAATGGGATGGGCTATGTGATACTTCAGAGGACCACGTGTTCTGACTTTGAGCGCATCCCTGGCAAAAGGGGATCAATGTAGAGGCGGGATATGCCTTAGTAGGATGGAGGACATAGGCTGTTTTTCCGGTTCTTCGGTTGCTGACCGGGTTTCTCATGAAACGCGTTGTATCATGGACCGTGATTTGTTGGTGGGTTGTTTTTTTTCTACTTTGCTATATGAATCCTTTTAACATTGGCGACCAAGGTGTTTTGGGTAGCTTGTACCGCAGTAATTAGTACCGAGCCGCTTTATTAGGTGGGGGGTGTGTCACGCACGCATGTTTCTTCCAACTGTCATGGTCAAGTCCGTTTTGTCAGAGGGGAAGCAATTTGTGGAGGGGGTTAGTTTTGCGTTAGAATATGCGCCTCCCCCTAAACCTTAAGCAGACGTGTTGAGTGTCTTAAAAAAAAAAACAACTGAGTTTTATATTAGCCTTTTAAACTCTCTGCATAGCCCACCTTTAGCTGCATTGTCATGTGTTTTCGTGTGGACTGGGTTGCACGTGGGGTTTAAACGTAGGATGAAGTGAGCCTCCTCTCACCTGCCGAGTAGGTTTTTTTTTTGGAGCCGTACCGGAGCGTTCGTGATTGGGTTGGGAGCGAGAGTGGGAGGAAAGATAACGTGGATCGTGCCAAGCCTTATGCCATGCAGGTTTCTTGTAACTGTATTTTTTGTGAACGGGTTCCCATTATCCCTCGGGGAGCCCATACGTTTCGCCTCTTGAGGGAAACTGCGTTGCATTTTTTTTTTGGAGATCATATCTCCGGGCTGTGGCTTCAGGGTTTTCTACCTTTGGGTTGAACCAGTAAAACTATTGGATACTCCATAGGAGGTGCTGTTCGTCCTGTCCAGCTTTTTGTTGCGTATTCCTCGTGCATCCATATCGCAGTCGTGAATCCCTGATTCACTTCTTAGAGGCCTCGGGAAAGCCTGTTTTTTTTCTAAACTTTTCAGGCCCTGACCGGGGTTACGAGCCGCTGCAGTGCCTTACTCGCGCGAGCACATCGCGCCTCCCTCAAGGAGTCCCTTTCACAAGTCTAGTTGGTGCAGTACATTGCGTCGTTAGTTCATATCTATTTTCTATTTTTTTTGTATTTATTCCCAAGCGATTTTACTATGAATTGGTTTTCCTCCCAGCTATTACTCTTTATAAATTTTTTCAATTATTTATTTTGGTTTGTCGTTTGAGATATATTTTTTTCGGTTATCATTCTTCACTATTTCGTTTTATACCAACTTTAATTAGTCATTTTCTGTTCTAGGCCTTTTGTGTTACATTTTACGCCAAGAAGGGCGTGTTAGCCCTTTTCCCTCCAAATAGGTAGTGTTGTTGTGTTCTGGATGTGGTGTTCAGCGTGCCTGTACCTCATTCCGGGTCATGTCTTGCACGTGTTTTTGTGGTTAAGTGTCGTCACTTGTAATATGCGTGCGCGTTCAGGATTGGGTTTTTTTCTTCTTACCATTTTTGTTGTCATTCCTGTAAATATTTAGAGCGCTCCATAAGTTTGTAGTGGCGCTGGAAATGTTTCCGGCTCTGGTTAATGGGAAAGAGGTCGTACCGAGCGGGAGATGAATCGTTTTTTTTTATTATCGAGCCGACCCGGGGCGGGTGTATGACATAAACGGTTGTGAAGTTTATATGGGAATATGTATGTGGACAAAGTTGTCTGAACTGGGGGAAATGTATTTAATACTATTTGAGAACAAAAATTAGCAAGCGCTTCTGCAGTGCCTGTCCTTGTTTCTTCTGTAATGGATGTGCTGCTTACGGGTTTTTGCTTTTGCCACCATTTTCTATCGTGCCCCCCCGCCCACTCACCATCTATTCCCCGTCGCCCATTTTCTCCAGGACTTCGCACTTCTCACCATCCTCCTGTTCTTGCCCCCCCAACCCCCCACCACATTACTTCGTCTTCTACTTATCTGCTTCTTCCCACATTGGTGGATTTCCTCCCCCCTTCCCCCACTCACCGCTGCGTCACTGACCCCCTTCCCTAGTGTGCCGCTCGTCCTGTTGCTAGCGCTGACCTTTGCCATTCTAGATGCGGCCCGGTCCGCCGCCCTTGACCGGTGTCTGCACCCTGTTGGCCACGCAGACCGGCGACCACCGCAGCTGCTGCTGCGACCTAACGGCCTTGACCAACTACGCTCCATCTTCTTTAGCCCACATCCAACCCCCTCCCTTTCTCTCCAGTCCTGTTACAAGCCCCCTTCACCCCTCCTCGTCACCCCTCTCCACGGGACAACCGCAATACAAGGCACCACTGTCCTCGCCCCGGGGGGCCTAGGTCGGAACCTCGAGGATACGCACTCGCCTGCCGTGCACACATCTTTGGAGACCCCGATGGCCTACTCGCAACTCCCGCCCCCCCAGAGACCCCACCCCCTGCACATTTGGCTCCCTGTCGCCCCAGCGTGACCCCAACTCTATATATCCATACATGTGTTACCCGTCGGGTCACGCTGGTGTCCACCTCTGCCCTACCCCATGATGTCGCACCCTCACAGGTGTTGGGACTGGCGCCCCCGCCACACCTGTGTTGCTGACTGGGTGTGTATGAGTTACGACGTGCCTTCTCTCTCCGGACCATTGTCGTCCCCCCCGCCGTCTCTTTGTGCATGCCCCTAAAATGTATCATCCTTGGAAGGTGATAAGGACGCAGATATCCCCGGGTATGTTGGTGTGCATGCCCGACGGACAGACGCGCTCCCCACACCCCCCTCCCTCGCTTGGACCCGACACAGGACCTGTCTCACCCGGTTGAGGCCTCCCCCTTGCGGTCGGGATCTGTGTTACGCTACAGTCGCGCTGGCATCAACGTTTTATTGCAGACAGACTAAAGCCTCTATCTGTGGCCCCAAGAGTTTAAATCAGTTTTGTCGGCGGAGCGCTGTATCATTCTATTTTTAGTTTATGTTTGCTAACATGAATGGTGTGTTGTGCATTTCCCACATTATACTTGCTTTCCAGGCGTTTGTCGCGCTGTATGGTGTGTTTTTTTTCTCATTGTGTGCAGGGTTCCAGTTTATCTATGTCGTAAGGTTAAACCATGCATGTTTATCAATCTTTCTATGTGATGAACTGTCCCTTCGTTGTTAGCGTTTTAAAAATCGAGTGATGAAATTTAATGTTGGGGTTTGGTACAGCCCTTTGCCAGTTGATCTCGTCCCCAGTATACTACCCCATTCAAGGGTTATTGCCCAAGACGCTCCCCATCCTTGTTTGCTGGCACACTTGCTTATTCTTAATGATTCTAGAGAGACTCAAAAATTGTCTCCTTCTGAAACCGTCATCCTGATCTTCATCCCACAGAAGTGTTGCCCGTTGTTTTGTATCTTGGCAAATCCTGGTCATCCATATTTAATTTTCGACCAGGGGTACACCAGTTTTTGGCAAGCATTCCTGTTTTTTTTCCCCCTTCAAGCCTTGCTTGTTCCCCTTCGATTGCATTTTGGCTTTACCCTACCTCTGGCCCCCCACCCAGAATCCGGCCGGGGCGTAGCATGTTAGTGGTGAGAGATTCGATAGTGGGTGTGTGTGTGTGTGTGCGTGTGTGTGTGGGTGTGTGTGCGTTGGTGTGTCCCCCCCCCATTTGTCCCTGCCATTTTTTTACATCCCTTTAGAATGTTATTAAATAGTATTCCCGCTCCTTATATAGGTATGTAAACTTGTTGTGAACATCTGTTTTTTAGTGGACAGTAAAGTTTCAGTTTTTTTTTGTTACTCGTAGTTCCGAGGTTTGAGGTTTGATGTTTTGTTTGGTTAGCGCGATTGAGTTGGGATTGAGCATTAGCGTTTCCCTGGAAAATTACCACGTGACATCACACACCGTGACATGAGGACCATTCTGAAATAGGGCAGGTCATTTTTTTGTCATTGTAACAATGCTTGGCATTATGAGGACCATTATGTCTCTACTATGCGACCACATCCCTCGGTCATTTTTGTCATTGTTACACTGCTTTGTGCATTAGAGAGGACATTCTGAATCTGGCCCAATCGGTCATTTTTAGTATTGTAACACTGCTTTGTGCATTTTGAGGACATCTGGAAATATGGCCAATCGGGGGTATTTTTATGTAATTGTACACTGCTTTTGCATTATGAGGACATTCTGAAAGATGGCCAGTCATTTTTTTAGTCATTGTTGTAAAACACTGCTTTGTGCATTATGAGGACCTTCGGAAATATGGCCAGTCATTTTTAGTATTTTGTTAACACATGCTTTGTGCATTATGAGGACATTCTGAAATATGCCAATCGGTCATTTTAGTCATTGTTAACACTGCGTTGTGCATTATGAGGACATTCTGATATATGGCCAAGTCGAGTCTTTTGTTAGTCAATGTAACACTGCTTTTGTGCATTATGAGGACATTCTGAAATATGGCCAGTCATTTTTAGGTCATTGTTAACATGCTTTGTGCATTATGGGACATTCTGAAATATGGGCCCAATCGGTCATTTTTAGTTCATTGCTAACACTGCTTTGTGCATTTTGTACGGACTTTCCTGATATTATGGCCAATGGTCTTTTTTAGTCATTTTTGTACACGGCTTTGTGCTCTTATGAGGACATTCTGAAATATGGCCAGTCATTTTTAGTCATTGTAACTCTGCTTTGTGCATTTTGAGGACATTCTGGTAATATGGCCCTGTCATTTTTAGTCATTGTAACACTGCTTTGTGCATTATGAGGACCTTCTGAAATTTGGCCAGTCTCATTTTTAGTCATTGTAACACTGCTTAGTGCATTATAGGACATTCTGAATATGGATCAGTCATTTTTTGAGTCATTGTAACACTGCTTTGTGCATTTTTGAGGACATTTCTGAAGTTTGGCCAGGCATTTTTAGTTATTGTAACACTGCTCTTTGTGGCAGTATGTGGACATTCTGAAATATGGCCAGTCATTTTTAGTCATTGTAACATCTGCTTTGTGCATTTATGAGGACATTATGATTATACTGGCCAATTCGGTCATTTTTTGTTCATTGTTAACACTGCTTTGTTGGCATTTGAGACATTCTGAAATAATGGCCAGTCATTTTTTTAGTCATTGTAACACTGCTTTGTGATGATGGGACATTCTGACAATTAGGGCAAACTCGGTCATTTTTAGTCATTGTAACAATTGCTTTGGGCATTATGAGGACATTCTGAAATAGGCCTATCGGTCATTTTTAGTCATTGTAACATGCTTTGTGCATTATGTGGACATTCTGAATTATGGCCAATGGTCATTTTTTTTCGTCATTGTAACACTGCTTTGTGCATTATGAGGACATTCTGGAAATATGGCCTGTCATTTTAGTCTTGTGTAACACTGCTTTGTGCATGATTGAGGACATTCTGAAATATGGCAGTCATTTGTAGTCATTGTATACACTGCTTTGGGCATTATGAGGACATTTCTGAAATTATGCGCCAATCGGTCAGTTTTGTCATTGAACACTGCCTTTTGCATTTTGAGGACTTATGAAATATGGCCAATCGGTCAGTTTTAGTCTTTGTAACTACTGCTTTGTGCATTTTGAGGGACATTTGAAATATGGCACAGTATTTTTAATCATTTGTAACACTGCTTTGGGCATTATGAGGAAATTCTGAAATATGGCCTAGCGGTATTTTTAGTCATGTTACACTGCAGATTGGTGCCATTATGAGCGTCATTCTGACTCCCCTCCCCTCCCGCCCATGGCCACCAATCGGTCATTTTGAGTCTTATTGTAACCACTGCTGTGCAGCATTATGAGGAGACATTCTGTAATATGGCCAATCGGTCATTTTTAGTAATTGTAATACACTGCTTCTGTGTATTATGCGGACATTCTGCAATATGGCCAATCGGTCATTTTTTTATTGTAAACACTGCTTTGTGTATTGTGAGGACATTCTGAAATATGGCCAATCGGTCATTTTTTAGTCATTCCCCCCGCCTTTACCCTCCTCGCGGCCCCGTGTGTATTATGAGGACATTATCCCCTCAACCCTTGGCCACATCAGTCATTTTTTAAACATTGTAACCACTGTCGGTAATGTATTTATCCTAGAGTGAGGGAGGAGGTTTATCTTAGTGGAACAACGCTAGTAATGGAAGTTAAAAGTTCTATGTATTACAATTGATTTTTTATTGTACAAACTGCATTTACTTATTACGTGGAAATGTGATATAGGCCTACCAATTTCCACAGACATTTATTCAAGTAACTCTGGAACTAAGCAGGGGCTGGCGCTTAATAAGAATGAAATCAAAAACAGTTTAATCAGTATTATCACAGCTTTCATTGTGAGTAATCAACAAATCGATACCAGAAAACATAGATTACAGGCGTTGCTGTCTTTTATTGTGATTTGTGGATAAGTTTAACGCGCGCCCTGCAGGTTCCTTGTGTTCGAACAGTAGACAAACTGGCTTGTAAACGTCGCCCTCGTTGGCTGGTGAGATGGATAGGGTTAAGTCACAGAGTGACCAAGCCGCGTGGCGGCCTGTGCAAATGATTAAGATATTGTCAGTGAAGGTAGTTTTTGATGTGTGTCTGGGTTGCTACCTGTCTACAAACGAGTGTTTTACCTGTTTATTCGATTGTTTCATTATCTGAATGATTGAATGGTCGCGTGGCTTATTGGCTGAGTAATTAAGCAGATAATTACTCGGATGCTATGTGGTTGTTTGTGCGTTCATGGGGCTATTTTTGTGCGCAAGTAGCCACTGGTTGGTCAGTCTGTTTGTTTATTTGGTTGCTGCATCTGTTAGTCTGTGAGTGTCCATTTGTTCAATTATTTAGACCCGTGGGTCCATTGCAGGCTGAAAAGCAACAGCCATAATTGGGCCAGGGTGTAGACCTAACGGGTGAAACGTGAGGAGCCGTAGCGTGTAACACGCACTGTCCTGAGGTGGGTGTGTCTACTGAGAAAGAAAAATAGCTGTAGCTGGTTGGTTAATGTGTAAGATGTATGTGGACACTACGCAGATTATTTTTTTCCATACAATTGTGTAACTGCTATACGGCGCAAGTGATGCCTTGCTATTGAAAATGAGATGTTAATTGATTTCATTCATTGTTCATAGCTCCTGCCATTCGCAACGGGGAGTTCCTTTTGTGTGTGTCTGCTTATATGTGTTCATTTATAACACTGTTACTCGCTATGAAATTATGATCATGTTTTTGACTGTTCGTAATTCCTGCCGTTCGCAACGGGGAGCCTTTTTGTTAATGCTATGATCATGAAATTATTAAGCTTATGTTGTTGATCCTGCCGTTTGCAACGTGGACCCTCTTTGGTTAATGTTATGATTATGAAATGATTATGTTATTGATTGCACAGATATGTTTTACCTCCTACCGTTCGCAACGGGGAGGACTTTTGTGCTTTTTTGTTGTAAATCTTGCACCTTAATTTTGGTAATGTCTGTGTGATGCAGGGACAATGTTAAGATATTCTTTGAAGCTTAAACTTATTGTTTTAATGTATGATTTCACAATTCCATTGAACGTTTGATACTTGTCTTGGCTTAATTTGAATGATTTGTGTCTTATTAATGTTTGATCTCTTCCCTTTGAAACTATTCCTCATGTTAAATGATTATGTTTTCTGCATATGTTTTAAAAAAAATCATGTTTATGATCATCATTGTTTATGTCTTAATAGGTCGGTGTGGTTGGATCGATCCAACTATGCTTGAAATAAAAGAGAGAGAAAACCAACGAGCTGGTATTGGTATGGAAGATGATGTGCCCACTCGCTCTCTTCCCCATCTCCTACTCC
>CM031597.1:145927415-146030693 GCA_018398815.1 Conus ventricosus
TCTTCCCTCCTCATCCATTCACCTTACAAAGTAACACTGCTTTGTGCATTATGAGGACATTCTGAAATATGGCCAGTCATTTTTAGTCATTGTAACACTGCTTTGTGCATTATGAGGACATTCTGAAATATGGCCAGTCATTTTTAGTCATTGTAACACTGCTTTGTGCATTATGAGGACATTCTGAAATATGGCCAATCGGTCATTTTTAGTCATTGTAACACTGCTTTGTGCATTATGAGGACATTCTGAAATATGGCCAATCGGTCATTTTTAGTCATTGTAACACTGCTTTGTGCATTATGAGGACATTCTGAAATATGGCCAATCGGTCATTTTTAGTCATTGTAACACTGCTTTGTGCATTATGAGGACATTCTGAAATATGGCCAGTCATTTTTAGTCATTGTAACACGCTTTGTGCATTATGAGGACATTCTGAAATATGGCCAGTCATTTTTAGTCATTGTAACACTGCTTTGTGCATTATGAGGACATTCTGAAATATGGCCAATCGGTCATTTTTAGTCATTGTAACACTGCTTTGTGCATTATGAGGACATTCTGAAATATGGCCAATCGGTCATTTTTAGTCATTGTAACACTGCTTTGTGCATTATGAGGACATTCTGAAATATGGCCAGTCATTTTTAGTCATTGTAACACTGCTTTGTGCATTATGAGGACATTCTGAAATATGGCCAATCGGTCATTTTTAGTCATTGTAACACTGCTTTGTGCATTATGAGGACATTCTGAAATATGGCCAATCGGTCATTTTTAGTCATTGTAACACTGCTTTGTGCATTATGAGGACATTCTGAAATATGGCCAGTCATTTTTAGTCATTGTAAACTGCTTTGTGCATTATGAGGACATTCTGAAATATGGCCAGTCATTTTTAGTCATTGTAACACTGCTTTGTGCATTATGAGGACATTCTGAAATATGGCCAGTCATTTTTAGTCATTGTAAACACTGCTTTGTGCATTATGAGGACATTCTGAAATATGGCCAGTCATTTTTAGTCATTGTAACACTGCTTTGTGCATTATGAGGACATTCTGAAGTATGGCCAGTCATTTTTAGTCATTGTAACACTGCTTTGTGCATTATGAGGACATTCTGAAATATGGCCAGTCATTTTTAGTCATTGTAACACTGCTTTGTGCATTATGAGGACATTCTGAAATATGGCCAATCGGTCATTTTTAGTCATTGTAACACTGCTTTGTGCATTATGAGGACATTCTGAAATATGGCCAGTCATTTTTAGTCATTGTAACACTGCTTTGTGCATTATGAGGACATTCTGAAATATGGCCAATCGGTCATTTTTTAGTCATTGTAACACTGCTTTGTGCATTATGAGGACATTCTGAAATATGGCAATCGGTCATTTTTTAGTCATTGTAACACTGCTTTGTGCATTATGAGGACATTCTGAAATATGGCCAATCGGTCATTTTTAGTCATTGTAACACTGCTTTGTGCATTATGAGGACATTCTGAAATATGGCCAATCGGTCATTTTTAGTCATTGTAACACTGCTTTGTGCATTTGAGGACATTCTGAAATATGGCCAATCGGTCATTTTTAGTCATTGTAACACTGCTTTGTGTATTATGAGGACATTCTGAAATAGGGCCCAATCGGTCATTTTTAGTCATTGTAACACTGCTTTGTGTATTATGAGGACATTCTGAAATATGGCCAATCGGTCATTTTTAGTCATTGTAACACTGTTTTGTGTATTATGAGGACATTATTCAAATATGGCCAATCAGTCATTTTTTAAACATTGTAACACTGTTTTGTGTATTATGAGGACATTATCAAATATGGCCAATCAGTCATTTTTTAAACATTGTAACACTGTTTTGTGTATTATGAGGACATTGTTGAAATATGCCCAGTCATTTTTAGTCATTGTGATACTGTTTTGTGTATTATGAGGACATGTTGAAATATGGCCAATCAGTCATTTTTAGTCATTGTGATACTGTTTTGTGTATTATGAGGACATTGTTGAAATATGCCAGTCATTTTTAGTCATTGTGATACTTTTTTTGTGTATTATGAGGACATTTGAAATATGGCCAATCAGTCATTTTTAGTCATTGTGATACTGTTTTGTGTATTATGAGGACATGTTGAAATATGGCCAGTCATTTTTAGTCATTGTGATACTGTATTGTGTATTATGAGGACATGTTGAAATATGGCCAGTCATTTTTAGTCATTGTGATACTGTTTTGTGTATTATGAGGACAGTTTGAAATATGGCCAGTCATTTTTAGTCATTGTGATACTGTTTTGTGTATTATGAGGACATGTTGAATATGGCAGTCATTTTTAGTCATTGTGATACTGTTTTGTGTATTATGAGGACATGTTGAAATATGGCCCAGTCATTTTTAGTCATTGTGATACTGTTTTGTGTATTTTGAGGACATTTTGAAATATGGCCAATCAGTCATTTTTAGTCATTGTGATACTGTTTTGTGTATTATGAGGACATGTTGAAATATGGCCAGTCATTTTTAGTCATTGTGATACTGTTTTGTGTATTATGGACAGCTTCCCTTGAACGAAAAAGATGAGTTTTTTTACAAGAATACACGAAATTAAACCTAGTATAATTGGTCTCACTGAAATAAAACCAAGAATGATAAGAATTTCATCGAATCAGAATACCATATTCCAACTACGATATGTTCTTAAATAACAAATAAGTAGAGGGGTAGCATTATATACAGAGAAATCCTTAAACGCACGTGAATGTGAAGAACTAAACACATTTGAGTTCCAGAAAGTGTATGGTGCACATTTAATACCATGATAGAAACACAGTATTACTTGGCTTCATCTATAGAAGTCCTAATGAGAGTTCTGAAGCTAATGATAAAAAAAATGTTTGACCTGTTAAAATCTGATATAATGTTAAGTCTGATATAATGTTAACATTTGACAAAGTATTGGTTATGGGTGATTTCAACTACCATTTGTCAGATGGGATGGAAAGTGGTCAGGGGGGGAAGGTGAGCAAATTGTGGAAAGAATCAATGATGCATACTTGATGCAGAAAGTAAAAAAACCCAACAAGGAGGAGACCAGGACAGAACCCAACTTTGGATGACTGGATATTAGTGAATGAGGATAATCTTATTTCAGATTTTACACCCCAGGATCCAGTTGCAAAAAGTGACCATGATGTATTGTCCTTTGAATTTTATGCATTAACAAACTACAACATGAAACCAAAGGCAAGATATATTTTCAATCTAAACAAAGGAAATTATAACCAACTGAGAAGTATTATAAGTAACCACGATGGACAACTATGGACCAAATGAATGTAGAAGATACTTGGAATCACCTCAAAGGAGAGTACTAACAACAGGTAGGAAGAGTGCATTCCAAAAGTGAAAATAGGTTCAGTAAAAAACAAAGCCGATATGGATGGATGGAAAAGCATTTAAAACAATCAAAAAGAAATATAAGATGTTCAAAAGATACTTGTGCACCCAATCAGGACAGGATTACTTAAGATATATTGAATAAGGAAGTTAAGCAACAGACCTGTTAAGAGAAGCCGTAAAAATTACGAAAGAGAAATAGGTAAAGAAAGTAAAAGTAACCCCAAAATGTTCTGGAAATATGTTAAAGCAAAGATAAAAATAAAACACTGGAATAGGCACATTGAAAAAGAAAGATGGAAGTTTGGTAGATAACGATAAAGAAAAGGCAGAAACGCTAAACGAATTCTCTCTAGCGTTTTTACACGTGAGGACCTAAGTAGCGTCCCAAACTTACCAGAGTGTTCCCGATCTGATGGTGTATCTATATGTGATGTAAGGGCAACCACGCATGCAGTTAAAAGCAAATTGAAAGAGCTAAACCCTAACAAGTCTCAAGGTCCCGATCTCATTCCACACGAGTGTTAAAAGAAGTAAGTGATGAGATAGCTATCCACTATGTAATTTATTTAACAAATCCTTAGAAACGGTTGTCCTTGCCTAAAGATTGGAAGACTGCAGAGGTCACAGCTATATTTAAAAAAGGTTCCAAAACAGACCCCGGTAATTACAGGCTGGTGAGTTTGACTTGTATTGCATGTAAGATTTTAGAGAGCTTTGTAAGGGATGTGGTTTGTTGCTCATTTTACTGAAAACGACTTATATGCTAAATGCCAAAATGGATTTAGGAAAAAGATCATGTGTCACACAATTACTAGAAGTAATAGACAACCTAACAGAATTGGTAGATAATGGGGAGCCAATTGATATAATGTACTCGGATTTTAGAGAGGCATTTTTATTCTGTCCCCACGAAAGGCTGCTAACTAAACTAAAAGCATATGGAGTAAATGGTAAGTTCTTTAAACTGGATCAGAGGTTTTCTTAAAGGAAGACCACAGTTAGTGAGAGTGGGAGAAAGAGATCCAAGACATCTGAGTCCTAAGTGGAGTTCCACAGGGTAGTATCCTAGGGCCCTATTATTCACTTTTTTCATTAATGATTTACCGGACATGACTCAAACCACATGCAAAATATTTGCAGATGACACAAAAATATATGATAAGGCGACAACAGCACAAAGATCAACAGGACATAAACAAGCTACAAGAATGGTAAGATGATGGAACCTTTACTTCAATGTAGCAAAATGTAAGGTGATGCACACTGGCAAAAAGAATAAACAGTTTGAATATACTATGATTTGAAAGACGAATTGCAGAAAATAATACATGTGATGAAGAAACAGATCTGGGAGTAACCTTTGATAAAGATCTATCCTTTGATCCTCACATCCAGAGAGTTGTGAACAAAGCAAATCAGATGATGGGACTCATCAGGAGAACTTTTACCTTTTGGAAAAGGAGACATTTTCAAGTTATTTAAAGCATTTGTTAGGCCCCATCTCGAATACGCTAATGTAATTGGAGTCCCCATCTCAAGAGACAGTCAAAAAAAAAAAAATAGAAATGTACAAAGGCGAGCTACTAAAATCCTGAAAGAATGTAGTAATTTAAACTATAAAGAAAGATTACATTTCTCCAATTTCACTCACTGAAAGGAAGGAGGATCAGAGGGACCTGATTCAATTTTTTAAATATTCCATAATTTGATGATGTTAATGTGCATGCGCTTTTCAAGTTCTCAGAAGTGGATTGCACGAGAAATAATGAAGGCAAGATTTTTTTTACGACATTGCCATACTACAAAAGAAAGTCTTGTTTTACCTTCAGAATTGCTAATTATTGGAATGCACTGCTACTAACACCAAATATGCACCTGACATCAACAGCTTTAAAAAACTCCTAGATGAAGACCCTAAACTGAAAATGTTTTCTTAGTGTGGATTGAATATAATGTTATTTATAAGTAGGCATGCAACCAGACCGAAATTAAATTGAAAAATAATGAGGGGACGCAAATAGGCCGTAAGGCCTAAGGCTAAAAAAGCCGGTCCCTATCACTACTACTACTACTATTACTACTACTACTACTACTACTACTACTACTACTACTACTACTACATGAGGAGATTATCAAATATGGTCAATCAGTCATTTTTAGTCATTGTAAACATCTCTTTACTCTCAAATCCCAACAGCAGTTCAACATACAACTGACATTCAGGTCTCAACAAAAATGCAATCAGTTATGAGAAAGTCCATTTCTTGCCGAGTCATTTCTAGCCATCGTTCATGGATAGTTTGATAGTGACTATAGAATTACACTACTGTGTTGTAGCCATCGTTCATGGATAGTTTGAGAGTGACTATAGAATTACACTACTGTGTTGTAGCCATCGTTCATGGATAGTTTGAGAGTGACTGTAGAATTACACTACTGTGTTGTAGCCATCGTTCATGGATAGTTTGAGAGTGACTGTAGAATGACACTACTGTGTTGCTAAATTGAATTGTCAGTATGAATGATATGTGTTGACGAAAATGTATGCATGATTAGGACAGATGGTAAGAAATAAAAGATCAGTCAATCAATCAATCAATCAATCGATCGATCGATCGATCGATCAGTCAGCCAGTCAGTCAGTCAGTAAGTCAGTCTGTCTGTGAGTCTGTCTGTTTGTCTGTCTTTCTCTCTATCTGTCTGTCTTTCTCTCTGTCTCTGTCTCTCTTTCTCTCTCTCTCACCGCACGCACCCATGCACTCACGCACACACGCACGTGCAGGCACACGCTCGCGCGCGCGCGCGCGGACACACACACACACGGCACAGAGAAGGTAAGCTGCTCGAACGGCCATTGACTGATCAAAGCTTTACAAGAGAAACACAGCTCGAACGGCCATTGACTGATCAATGCTTTACAAGAGAAACACACAGCTCGAACGGCCATTGACTGATCAATGCTTTACAAGAGAAACACACAGCTCGAACGGCCATTGACTGATCAATGCTTTACAAGAGAAACACAGCCCGAACGGCCATTGAATGATCTTTTTTTTTTTCAAGAGAAACACACAGCTGGAACAGCCATTGAATGATCAGTTCTTTACCAGAGAAAAACACAGCTCGAACGGCCATTGAATGATCAATGCTTTACAAGAGAAACACACAGCTCGAACGGCCATTGACTGATCAATGCTTTACAAGAGAAACACACAGCTCGAACGGCCATTGACTGATCAATGCTTTACCAGAGACACACAAAGCTCGAACGGCCATTGACTGATCAATGCTTTACAAGAGAAACACACAGCTCGAACGGCCATTGAATGATCAATTCTTTACCAGAGAAAAACACAGCTCGAACGGCCATTGAATGATCAATGCTTTACAAGAGAAACACACAGCTCGAACGGCCATTGACTGATCAATGCTTTACCAGAGAAACACCACAGCTCGAACGGCCATTGACTGATCAATACTTTACCAGAGAAACACACAGCTCGAACGGCCATTGACTGATCAATGCTTTACAAGAGAAACACACAGCTCGAACGGCCATTGACTGATCAATGCTGTACAAGAGAAACACACAGCTCGAACGGCCATTGACTGATCAATGCTTTACAAGAGAAACACACAGCTCGAACGGCCATTGACTGATCAATGCTTTACAAGAGAAACACACAGCATGGGGATGGGGGAGGGCAAGGGAAGAGCCGGGAGGACGGAAGGTAGATGGGGATTCAGTGAATGAGGGGGTGTTACCCAAGTTGAGGTATGCCTACTCTGTCGAAGAAAAAAATGTGGACTTTGTTCCCTGGATACAGTAGCTTGTAATACCGTTCAATGGATTTTTGAAAATAAAAAGAAACTGCTAAAGAAATTGGAAAAAAAAAAACAAGAAAAAAAAAAACAACAACCAACAAACAAACCCAAACGCGCTATTAGATAAAGTTTAAAAAGTATTTATAATAACTCCGCCGAACAACGTGGACAAATGAATCAAAAGACAGAACACAATGCGTTTCGACCTCTTGGGTTTTCTTCAGGACAAGGAAAATGAAGAACAAGGTATCACTTATCTTCGTCACAAGATGGGCGTTGAATGAAAACGAGGCCTTCGGGAAGGAGATAATGCGAGTTGAAATAGTAATGATGATGACAACACTGAGAGCAATAATAATAATGACTACGATGAAGATGAAAATATTGACCAAAAAAGAAGAAAAAAAACAATTAAAAAGAGGACTACTACCACTTTTGGTGATAATATGACAATAGCAGTTGTACTATGCTAAGGGAATATTGTTTTGTGGATTTTTTTTTGTTTTTTGTACAGTATGGAAGGCTATTTGTCGAAAATTATTTTATCTGTGCTCCCCTACTGCATATGAAATTAACGTTACTGTATTACCTCAGCTTCGACCTGCTTATTGTTCTATGTATTTAGGCTATTTGTATTGTCTTTATTTTGTCAACGAACAGTCTGTTCCATTTTTCGCTTTACTGATCGCTCTGGTCAACCTTGCGGACGAGTAGTTCTTGCGAGAACAGAAGTAACAAGCAAGAAGTTACAACTGGCTTCATAATTACACATGTAGCCTTTATGACTTGGTCACGTGAGCCTCTCCGAACCCAAGCCGAACCCTGCAGCACAAGCGCTCTGACCCGAAATCGCTTGGAATGCTGGGAGTTACAAGCTTCCTCGAAGCAGCAGCAGACGGGCCAACCCATCACATTATTTTTTGCGTCGTTTTGATAGCGTCTGTGGGTTGAAATTGATGTTCCCGGTTGCACACGTTCATTGATTGGTAAGATTTTGAATGGAACAAAGTTTAATCATTCCTATGAGTCTCGGTCTTTTGGGTTTTATTTAGTTAAGTTGAGCGTGTGTTTGGTGCATGCAGACGGCCATGTTCAAATCGAAATCTTTGAACTTGAAGCAGAAAAGGTCTTCTTCTTCTTCTTCCTAAAATACTGGTTCATTCAAAAACGAGGTAATTTGAAACTAGTGATTGAAGAAGGTATACGCTCAAGTTTAGCTTGCGCTCGACGTTTTCTTGATTGTCGCGGTTCTTCGTTTTTGGTTTATAAGATAATGTCTAATTCAAAGCTGGCTTGAGGAACATCGGTTGTGATAGGTGATCATCAGCCAGTCGGAGACCGGCGGACAACAGACGGACTTCGCAGTAAAAGGCAGCGGGTCAGCCACGCTTATTGGTTGGTGGAAATCAGACCCAAAGACAAAAGAGCGAGCAGCTATGATGGTCGCTACGGTTTAAAAAAAAATTGATTGATTTTTGCTTTTCAAAGAGAATTGGGAATGTTTCTGTCAAAGTCGGTGAAAATATGCAAGATGAGAAAATACTAAAGTGACGGACGGGGGGGGTGTGGAAGTTCATGTGGTAGTGGTAGTGTGTAGGGACGTAATCAATACATAGGCCGTTAAGCCTTTCAATGTCCCTCGTGTTATTTTACTTTTATGACAGGGTTGAAAATGCATGCAATATAAATTTTCCTTCTTATTCATCAAAGCTTCTAAACTGTACTTTAAATTTCAAGTCTTCATCCAGCAAATTCTTAAAAACGTTAGTATTTTTAGCAAATTTAAGTGCAGTTGGCAAACTGTTCCAGTTAGCAATAACTCTGTTACTGAACTTGAATCTCCCCATATTAGTATGAAACTGCTTAACAAATATTTTGCCTTCCGAATTTCTTGTTCTATCTGTTTTAACAGTCTCAAAAAAATAGTCCCACTGTATGTCCGTTTGCTGGTGAAATATTTTGAACACTTCAATCAAATCCCTCTAACACGTCTGCCTTTTAAAGAGTGCAAATTTAAGTAATTTAATCTATCTGTATAAGACATGTTTGTACATTCTTGCAAGATTTTAGTAGCTCTTCTCTGTACTCTTTCGACTGCTATTGACTGTCTTTTCAAGTGTGGGTACCAGATTATATTGCCATATTCAAGATGCGGTCTAACCATAGCTTTAGGCCTATATAACTTTAAAAACGTTTCTTTATTTAGGTAAATTAAAGTTCTTTTTATTAATCCAATCATTTGGTTTGCTTTATTTATACACTTTTGAATGTGAGTATCAAAAAGTAAATCTTTATCAAAGATTACACCCAGATCCTTTTCTTCCTCACATTTCTGTACCAGCCTATTTCCACCATCTATTTTCATGTTGTATTCATGTTCTGGATTGTTTTTGCCAACATGCAAAACTTTACATTTTTCAACATTAAAATATAGATTCCACTTGTCTGACCAGTTTTGGAGGCAATTTAAATTTTCTTGCAGACTACTATAGTTATCTGATTTGTCATATATTTTTGTATCATCAGCAAAAATTTTACAAAAACTATTTACCTCATCTGGAAGGTCATTTATAAAAATAGTAAACAGTACAGGTCCTAAAATGCTCCCTTGGGGAATACCACTCATAACATCTTTCTCTGTTGACATACAGTTACCCACTCTTACTCTTTGTTTTCTATTTGACAAAAAATCTCTAATCCAGTTTAGCAACTTACCTACTATACCGTATGCTTCCATTTTTTTCAATAATCTCTCATGCGGAACCGTATCAAAAGCTTTACGGAAATCAAGGTAAATTATATCAACAGAGTACTTATTCTCTAGCATGTTAACTAAATCTTCCATAACTTCAAGTAGTTGTGATATGCAAGACCTTTTTTTACGAAAGCCATGCTGGCATACTGCAAACAAATTATTATCAGTGAAGTGAGATACTATGACATCTCTTATATTGTTATAATGGATTCTAGCACTTTGCATGCAATGCAGGTTAAGCTTACCGGACGATAGTTGCCTGGCTCAGATTTTGACCCTTTTTTAAAAAATAGCAGTAACTTCTGCCGATTTCCAGTCGAGGGGTAATTTTCCTGTCTCTAATGATTTATTATAAATCTTACTGAGCGGTACAGCTAACTCCTTACTTAATTCTTTTAGAACTTTAGGTGGTATTAAATCAGGTCCCTGCGCTTTAGACTGATTCAATTCAAACAACTTCTTCTCTACTGCAGCTGAAGTAATTATTATATCTGTAACTGAAATACCAGTCTTGCCATTGCAAACAGAAAACCGTTTGTTAGATGTCTACTCTTAGTTTTTGGTCAAGATCATAGGGTTAGATGTCTACTCTTAGTTTTTGGGTCAAGATCATAGGGCAGTTTGCGCATGCATCATTTGTAAACAAACATCACAGGACATGTGAATCATGTATTTTGATAAATGAAGTCAAAACTGTTCATAAAAAGGAATACAACAGACCCAGGGAATTATAGACCAGTGAGTTTAACATGCATTATATGCAATATTCTAGAATCTTTTATTAGGGAGGGTATTGTTAAACATATGACAAAGTAAATTATATGCTGAGTGCCAACACGGATTTTGTGCAAAAAAATATTGTGTGACTCAACTTCTAGAAGTGATAGAAGACTTCACAAAGGTGATGCGTTAAAGACAAAGGAGATGCGTAAAGGAGAGGAGATACATGTATTTAGACTTTAGAAAAGCATTCGATTCAGTACCACACATGAAAGACTCTAAAAGAAAGTGGAGTCTTGTGGAATAGTAGGAAATGTACATGGTTGGGTTAGAAACTTTTTATCAAAAAGAACTCAAAAGGTAATGATTGGTAGTTCTTTCTCTCATAGTGCTGATGTTATTAGTGGGATACCACAAGACAGTATTTTGGGACCAGTATTATACAGTGTTTATAAATGATCTCCCTGTAGAATTAAAGAATACATGTAAAATTTGTAGGTTAAGACGTTCGCCTGCCAATCCAACGCGTGAGAAGTGCATGGGTTCGAGCCCTGCCTTTCTCGCCCTTTCTTTCCAGTTTGAATGACAAATCGAACTGAACGTCAAGTCCTTCGGATGGGGACTATAAGCGAGTCGGACCCGTGTGCCTTCCTGGCCCCTGCACACGTTAAAGAACCACGGCAGTCGAAAATCGAAAAGAGTAGGGGGGTTCCCCGCTGCCCTGGCAAAATTGATGTAGATTGAAGATAGCTGCCTGGTATTTCTTACCAAGCCACAAAAATCGTCACTTACTGTTGTCGTGTGCCATCGTGTACCGGTGGAAGTGGAGGACACGTATAAACATCGCATGCATCCTATGTGAGAAACTGGAGGAATAAATGAGATAAATGAAAATGAGTGACTGAGAAACTGGAGGAATAAATGAGATAAATGAAAATGAGTGACTGATATTTGAATGGTACGGGAAACGACTGAATGAGCGCCAGTAGGCTGCTCTTCGGCCGGCTCTACCTGGGTAGGCAGCCCGTTGAGTGAGTGAGGTAGTGTGTTATTGTAAAGCGCTTAGAGCTTGGTCTGTGACCGAGGATAGGCGCTATATAAATACCCAATATAATATAATAATAATAATGTAAAATTTTTGCAGATAACACGAGACTTTTTAACTCTCTGAAGGAATTACAAAAGGATATTGAAACATTAGTACAGTGGTCTGATACTTGGAACCTATATTTTAATGCAGAAAAATCTAAAGTACTTCTTATTGGAAAATCAAACCCACAAAAGGATTATGTAATGAAAATTGGGGACAAGGAAGCAAAAGTATCTAAATGTGAGGAAGAGAAAGACCTAAGTGTGACTTTCGACAAAAAATTGCTGTTTGACAAACATATTGCGAATAGTATTAACAAGGCCAACAGAATGATTGGAATAATAAAAAGAACCTTTACATTTATAGAAAAGGGCAGTTTTTTACAATTATATAAGACACTAGTTAGACCTGTTCTTGAATATGAGCAAGTGACAAAAGGTCGTCCAAAAAAGCCAACAAAAAGTGGATTTTTCAAAATAGTTTTTATTAACAGCAATTTTGTCCAAAGGAAGACTTATGTTTAAGGGTCATAAAAACATACATACAAAGATAACTCATGCACCGATGTTCTGCTAGTAATGTGATAAGGCATCATAACAAGCATCTGACGGTTGTTATGCTGGACATTCAATTTTATCAATATTCCTATTTGAATGTCTGTTATGCAGCATAATTGTTTCAGTGGAAATAAGACTGAATATTACAGCTAAATTTCATTCCAAAAGAAAAGGCATCTGTGCAGTTTAAGATCAAGTTTCACATGAGATGGTATGTCCAACATAACAACCGTCGGACATACTGATTTGTTCTTTATTGCTGTGTTGGAAATAAGACAGTAACTGCATCCTCTGATGATTTTCTGTGTTTTTGAGGGTGCATTTCATGTAATGATATCAAGTATAGGACCCACAATAGCCTTGTTACCATAATATGGCATTTTTATCTGACAGTTGTTATGATGTTGCATTGGACATACCCAAGTATTTCCCAACAATGCAAAAATAACAACAGTCATTAAAAAAATGGACATACTTTTCCTTTGAGTACAGTTCTATTGTTATTGTTACATTTTACACATAAAGGCCTATAAAACAAGCTAAATAAGTCACAATGATCATGTAGACACCTTAAATAGAATCCATCTGACAGTTGTTATGGCCTCACTGTTGGACATACTCAACAAACTGCTCATGTACTGACAGGAATTAGATTATTTATGATCAGAATGAATAGAAACAGTTTGACAGTAACAATAATAACGTGTACATTTAGGGCACCTGCTCTCTCAGATAAGCTCAGAGCGCTTACAAATCATATGAAAATACATTTTATGGTTAAACAACATAATTACAAGATGTAAACAGATTTTTGCATATTCTGCACCAGACTTTCTCTTCTTTTCCTCTGATGAAGAAAGTAGGATGCGAAGACCTAGAAAACACAAACTTCTTTGTCAAACAAATAATACAAAAATACTTTTAGGTAATTTTTGGAATTAACTGCATAAAAACAAGTGATCAAAATAAAAATGTTCATGAACAAAATCAATTTGGTATGCTTCAGGTGATTTCCAACCTACCTCTTACACACCCCACCACTTCTTATTCAGGTTAAGAAGCCATAATCAATGAGCTGATTTATTTGCTACTATTGCCTTGGGGGGGGGGGGGGGGGGGGGGGGGGGGGGGAGGGGGGGGGGGGCTGAATTTTTCCCCAGTACTTCTTCTTCTTCTTCCTAAAATACTGGTTCACTCAAAAACGAGTAGGTCACCAGCGCGCATGTTAAAAAGTAAAATAAAATAACATAAAATAGTGCGACTCAGACTGTTGGCCCCTGGAGCAAATTTGCCAACAAGGGGTCGCACTCGATATTCAAGAAGTTAAAAGCAATGGCCAAATTCAGGCCCAGGTAACCATAAATATCTGGGGAAGTTAAAATAGAAAATCGTCAATATGCAGATCTCAAAACTGTCGTATCAATTTGTTTTGTTTTTTTAATGAGACTGCATTTGTGGCAATCTTGATGGCACCCGGCAGTGAGTTCCACAGCCGTACAGAACTAGAATAAAATGAATGTAAGAGGCTGTCAATATTTGATGCAGGTATGGTATAACATTGACCGCCACTCATGGTGCTGCTTTTATTCAATACTAGTTGTTCCATTGGAATAAGTATTAGTTTAGCTCTGCCTTTGAAGATGTTAAGTTTGATAAAAGCTCTTCTCTCTTCTAAGGGTTTCCATTCTAATTTCCTCATGTTCTTTCTAGTTATTCCCCTTTTCTCTGATGTGTTCCCTGTTACAAACCGTGCTGCTCTCTTCTGAATCTTTTCGAGGTTATCAATGTCCTTTAGATGGTAAGGATCCCAAACTGAGCAACCATATTCCAGTACTGGTCTAACCAATGTTTTGTAGCAGTGGTCTTTAACCTTTTGGGGGCACTCATTGATATTCCTGTATAAGAAAGCTAAGATGTTATTTGCTTTCTTACATACTAAATTGTAATGTTCTTTCCATTTGAGACGACTATCTATAATCACACCTAAATATTTTGCAGCATTGGTTTCTTTAAGAATAGTATTATGAATAGAATATTCTGATCTAGTTGGTGAGTGTTTGTTACATATACGCAACACTTGGCACTTTTGGGGATGAAATTCCATTTTCCAAGTTCTTTCCCACTCTTGTAAAGCGTTTTAGATCTTCTTGTAGAATGCGTGTATCATTCTTGCTTCTGATTGTTCCATATACTAAGCTGTCATCTGCAAAAAGCCTTATAGTAGTTCCAGGAGAGAGATTTCTACTTATGTCATTTTTATAAATAAGAAAAACAAGGGCCCCAGAACAGTTCCCTGTGGTACACCTGACAAGATGGTTTACAATGCATGGGATGACGACCCTTCCACAACAACTTTCTGCGTTCTCCCAACGAGAAATGATCTAGCCCATTTTAGCAAAGAAACGCCAATGCCGATGTGTTCTAATTTAAGCAGCAGGCCCTCATGGTCAACCTTATCAAAGGCTTTAGAAAAGTCTAATAAAATTGCATCTATTTGCTGTCTGTTGTTAAGACAGTTATTAAAATCATTGAGAGTTGTTATAAATTGAGTCTCACAACTCCTTTGCTGTCTAAAAACCATGCTGGGCGTTATTTAAGAAGTCATATTTGTCAAGATGGTCCATTATGCTACTATATATTATGTGTTCAAGTAGTTTTGCTGATATGGATGTAAGAGATCACAGGTCTATAGTTCTCTGCTTTTGTTTTGTCACCCTTTTTGAATAACGGAACAATGCTGGCATCTCGCCACTCATCAGGTATTACTCCCTGGTCCAGTGAAGCTTGGTAAAGTGGTTGGTATACCTCACTCAATTCATTGGCACATAATTTTCAGAGCTTGCCAGGAACGCCATCAGGACCAGTAGCTTTGTTTTTATTGATGTTGGTCAGTAACTCCTGCTTTGTTTACTTTGATGTTTTGCATTTCAGGGAGTTTATCATCATCCTTTAGTCTAACGTTAATTAAAGGCTTGGGATTTGAGAAAACCAAATAAAACTGCTTGTTTAGTAAATTTAGACTGGATGAGAGGGGAAAAAAAAACCTAACTGAACCCAGTTAGTTGAAAAAAGGGCCCAGGAAAAAAAAAAGGAAGGAGAGAGGGGGTGAGGGGGGGGAGGCTGGGGGAGGGGATACATGGAGGGACTGGGAGGAAGGGGGCTGGTGGAATCTGGTTGCTGGTCTCTACTCCTCCACATTTTATCAAAAAGCATTATGGAAATAGCCAAAAATGTGCACTTTCAATTCTTCAAAATAAATATGTATTACAATGAAATAAAACTGACCATTTATTAATCACAAGAGATACTGATGGTCGTTACGACAGACATACTGAGTGATAATGTCTTCAACTATGAGAGTAACAACTGTCAAATAATCGCCAGATTTCCCACTAATCCTATGATCTGAACTTTAGTTCTGTCATGTATTTAAAGAAAAAGCAAAATAGAAATTCCAAGCTGTTTTCTGCCCCAGTTTTACGTATAATTGATACATTGATTAACTTAATATCCGTCGGTCGTTATTTCGGACATCGCTAAAACGATGTCCTAATCATGCGTCACGCACAAAACATCGCCCGAAAGTTGAGGGAAATCCCGTTAAATTGCCCCACTCTACTTTTGGTTCACTTAGAATTTTAATCATTTACAGAAACACATTTGAGAGAACGCTGAAACCAATGTTTCTATCATTTTCTTGTGACGGTCGTTATGCATTTGACAGTCGTTACGATTTCTGACGATCGTAACGATTGTGGACAAACAACATTTCCACACCTTCTCTGCTTCGAAGCGCCATTCTTGACGAAAGCTCCAGCCTCGATTTGAAACCTTTTGCCTTGGGTGCTATTTAAAGCACGGCATGGGATCTGTAAGTTCGTTGTTAGTAGAATTGCGAGAAAAAATACGGTCGTTATTTTCTGACATACTGCTTATTACCGTATGGATTTCGCGCTCGTTTGCTGCCACTGAATCGAATTTGGTTCGGAAAACACCTTTCTCCCATTCGGTTAGTGTTGTCCGAGATGCCGAGTTAATGAACACGGAACCGAACCGAACCTGATGTGAACGATCGAGAGTTTTGCTGACCGACACGATTTGACATACAGCGTAACGACTGTCAAACGGATTTTTACCGCTTGACAGCATCGAAAACAATCAGAAATAGAACCGGTTTGTGATTTTAACATGTTCGCCGTTGATTTTTCTGCATCCTTTATTCATATTGTTGTGATGGTATGCAATTTAGATATGTATCCAGGCTTCGACACCAACCGCATCACTCGTCCGCCATCTTGAACGGGAAAATTTATCAAAGAAAAGCGTACAACTTGGGCATTTTCAAATGGAAGGCAGACACCCAAACTCACCATGTTATATTATGTATCTCTTCAAGGTATTATAAAACATCAAGCAATAAATAAAAAAGCATTGGTATTTTTTTTATTCTTTATTTGTGCGATAAATATACAAGGGGTCTGGACGATCACCTTTTGTCACAAGCTCATATGGGAATACTGTATGTTATCCAATGCTAAAGAAATGATCAGAAGCTCTGGAACAGGTTCAGAAAAGAGCAACAAAGATGATCCATAATATAAAGGATTATTCATACCAGGAAAGATTAAAATAAGAGGAGACTTGATTCAAACAATAAGATATTTAATGACCATATTGATGATGTTGATAGTGCATGCATTTTCTGTGCTCCACAGAAAAAATACTACAAGGAACAGTGAAGATAAGATACTTGAACAATATTCCAGAACTGATGTGAGAAAATGTACATTTACTAACAGAGTAACCAAATTTTGGAATGAATTAACAACTAACATCAAATGTGCACCTAGTATTAATGTATTTAAGAACCTCATAGATGAACATGAAATTATAACAAATAAAATATGAATTCGATGAATAATAAATTAAACTGAGCTAGCCTATGACTGGACCAACAGACATAAAAAAAATATGTATACAGAAGGGGCATATAATAGGCTAAAAAAAAAAAAAAATATATATATATAGAAGGGGCGTATAAAGCCTAAACAGGCTAAGTTGTTTGATACAACGCCCCAAATCCTGATCCAGAACCATAACACTGTGTCTGCATTACAAGCCCACCCTTTCACACACAGTGTAACCCATGCATTTTCCCTTGCTGATTGAACTGTTATTGTGAAACTGAACAATGTGGCAAAATGGACCTGTTTTTGAAAAAAAAATCAGGAAATGATTATACATCTTTCCATTGTGAATAGTTGCCCTTTTTTTCTGTTTATGGGCCAAGCAAATATATAGTCAAGAGATTTGATTTAAAGCACATGCCAGGGCAATAATCAGGATTATTGACAGTCTGCAGTAAGCCTGTTTTTTGTTTTGTTTTTCAATGAACAATGGGTTCACGAACCTAGGCTGTGAACTAATGGCAAGCCATTGTTTCTCGCTTAGAAGTTAGATGGAAGCTCACAGTCTGGTTTGCAGAGTTACAGTGAACCAAGAACTGATTCTTAATTGTAGTTTGAAATATTCTTTTCACAAGGGAGGGAACACATCTACTGAACTTCGAACTGTTTTAAACTTTCTGTGAAGTCGATTTTAGCAATCTTGTCAGAAATTAACTTATATTCACAGCATTGTGAACTTGACTGTTTTTGCCATACTGGATATACTGAATGAAAATGTTTGCTTGCGAATCGAGAATAGAAATTTATGTCAACTAATCACAAAGCATTAAAAAAAGAGAAAAATTTCTGTCTTATCTTCTGTACCACCTCAGTTGCTTTGTACCTGAGCTGCTCATTCTGACCCACTGTCCACAGCCAGACTGGCCTGTCCTGCTGCAGCCCCGGCACTGGCAATCCGCAGGGAGCAGTCAATGTCAAGTTGTCAAGAATTAACCCACCAGAGGAGACTTCATTGCTGTTGTGTCACCTCAGTGGTGTTCAGTGGTGTCTGTTCTGATCCAACATACTCGGGACCAGACCTACTAATTACTGAGCCCATGAACTGGTTTCAGTCACTGGAGAGTAGACACAAATTGATTTCTACTGCAGGAAAGCTTTCATCTGGTAACTTCTGTTTGTGCGAACCCACAGAGTGTTACTCGGAACCCCTGCAGATTTCCAAATGTCATCAATTTCTGTGCAGTCATCATCAGCAATTGATGATTTTAGCAGGCTAACTATGGGATAGGTACATGGGACTCTGGGACTGGTGGTTCTACAGGATGAGAGCAGTGGTTGGTTAAGGTTTAGTATAAATAAAAAAAGCCAAGTTCTGGTTAAAAGCAATGTAGTAGTAGCATGAGAATGTCACCTTTTGTATGCATTCAGTAAGGTTCTCACTGTTCACGGGTATCTGACTGAAAAATTTAGGTTCAGTCTTAAGTTATGAACGGTTCAGTTCAGATTGTCTCAGGAGTGATGGTGAAATGGTGGGGGCTTGGCCAAGCTTTAGTTACACTGATTTTCAACAGAATTATCTCATGGGTGATGGTGTGTGTGTGTGCGTGTGTGTGTGCGTGCGTGTGCACCTGCTTAGTTGAACCTTTACTGAAATTTAAGCATTGACATAAAATAAAAACCACCCTTTTTTTCTAGACTAGAAGTAACTGGGGGCTCGTGACTTGACCTTTGTGGGCTGATGTAGTCATGGATCAGGAGGTCCCAGAGCTTTGAGCATCACACAGAAATGCTGACCCTCTTCAGATGTTTCTTTGTTAAATTTTCTGTTTTTAGGGAGTCGCATGAGAACTGCAAGAACAACTTGCTAATTAAATTGCATAATACTGTTGCTCTCTCGCTTCTCCATTCATAGTATGTTGTTACTGGAATTAAAATAAATTATAAGATAAACTGTATTCATTTTGTATATGTGAGCGAAGTAGTTCTATTTTGAATGTTCATTAATTTTTGCTGTTCATTTGTATGCAACTATTGCAAGTAAGAATTTGATGTTAAAACATCTTTTCAGATTTGGTGCCTTTTTTTTTTTTTTACTTCTGACTTAGCTATTTTATTAATAATTTGATTTTTCACAATTCTATTTTTCATGGCGGCAGAGTTAATATTCATTCTCTTCACTTGAGTTTCCAGTTTACAAATTCTTTTACTTTGATGGAAACTGGTATGCTATAGGTGACACAGGAGAAAAAGTAAATTGTCAACTCTCCGCTATCTGCTATAGTATGGTATTCTCATCAGGAGGGGAAAAAGTCTTTCAACTTTTTTTTGAAAATGTCCGCATCACAAAGGTATACGATAATCGACATGAAATCTGCGTCATTATTCAATTTTAGTGTTGATAACATACCTAGCATGCATAATCGGGAGTCCTGAAGATGCATAAATGATTCTCCTTTTTCTTTTTTATTGGCCGTCTTATCTTCCATGCCACTTCAGGATCATTTCTTAAACACCACTCCGGCTAACTTCCACTTGACCACCTGGTTTGTTTTGGCCTACTCAGCACTACTGGAAAAAAAACCAAAAAACTTCATTGATTCGAGACTTTTTGTCTGCATTTGAATAAACGGGGCTTAACCAAGAAAATTGCGTTATATGGATCCATTATCAATAGCAATTAAGAGAATTTTCATCGTGATAGTTGAAACTTGAAGCGATCGTGTTTGTGGGATGACGAGGTTGAGTTAGTTACTTCCCTTTAATTTCCCTCGGCAAAACACGATTGTTCACTTTTTCGTTGTTTTTCTCACCTAAACCACGAATGTGAAAATTGGAAAATAATATAATAGTAAGATAAAACATAACCTCTGATGACTTATATTACTAATGATGAAAATGTCATTTATACGTACACTTTGTAAAAATAAGTGAATGAAACTCAATTTCGAGTCAAATGAGAATTTGTATTTGAGTCATTTTTGACTGTTTTGCAAATATCTTTTAATCTAATGAAAACAAATAAAGAAGAATGATATCAATACACCAAAACATCATTTCTGTGCGATGTGTTGCGATTCTTACCCATTTCCTTGCGAAAATTCTGAAGATCTTGTTCTTCGAAGTTCTGAGATTCTAAACACTTTTTTTGCTAGTGTTTTTACACGAGAGGATAAAAGGGACATACCAGATGTAATACCAAAATGTAAATCAAATGGTAAAGCTGTCTATGATGTAATTATTACCCCGGAACTGGTTAAAAAGAAACTTGATAATCTAAATCCGAATAAAGCGCAAGGACCTGATGCTATTCCATCTTGCGTTTTAAAAGAACTAAGCACAGAACTAGCAGAGCCTCTTAGTATCCTTTTTAACAAATCTATAGACCAAGGAACTCTACCTCGAGACTGGAAAACAGCAACAGTAATACCTATCTTCAAAAAGGGAACAAGAACTGACCCTGGAAACTACAGACCTGTAAGCTTGACAAGTGTGACTTGTAAGGTACTGGAGTCAATCGTAAGAGATGTTATTGTTGATCATATGATGAAAAATGAGTTGTATGCCAAATGTCAGCATGGTTTTCGTCAAAGTAGATCTTGTATTACACAGTTGCTTGAGGTAATGGAAGACTTTACTAAGTTAATTGATAGTGGAGATAGCATTGATGTTTTGTACCTGGACTTTCGTAAAGCCTTCGATTCGGTCCCACATGCCAGACTACTTAGTAAACTCAAATCGTATGGTATACTGGGAAAAGTTTTAGATTGGATTGAAGACTTTTTGAGAGATAGAGTTCAGAATGTTAGAGTTGGATTTTCTGTTTCTAGTAATGCTAATGTCATTAGTGGAATCCCCCAAGGCAGCATACTGGGACCTATATTATTTACTATATTTATAAATGACTTACCAGACGGGTTAAAAAGCACATGCAAGATTTTTGCTGATGATACTAAGTTGTACAGTTCACCATCCAAACACCTTACAATGCAAAATGACATTGAGCTACTCATAAAATGGTCTAACTCATGGAATTTGTACTTCAATGCATCCAAATGCAAAGTATTACATATCGGCAAAAGAAACCCTAAATTAAACTACAGTATGAAAGTTGGGGATCAAGAAGTTCAAATAACGTGCTGTGAAGAGGAAAAAGACTTGGGAGTAACATTTGATGAAGACTTACTCTTTGACAGACACATTGCACAGACCGTCAAGAAAGCCGTGCAGATGATTGGTATTATAAAGAGAACTTTTACATACTTGGACAGAGATACCTTTCTTAGACTATACAAGGCAATGGTGAGATCGATTCTTGAATATGGCAATGTGATATGGTCTCCAAGACTAAAAAGGCAGTCAATAGAAATAGAAAAGGTGCAGAGAAGAGCAACTAAGTTAATACCGGACATTGCTGATTATCCATATGAAGACAGATTAAGGTACCTAAGGTTACCATCCCTCAAAGCTAGAAGGATAAGAGGAGATCTAATCCAAACTTATAAAATTTTCAATAATCTAGATGATATTGATCAAGCATGTTTTTTTGAACCTGCACTAACTAACATAACCCGTAACAGTTGTGACAAAGTACAAATACAGCAAGTTAATACTAATATAAGGAAACATTTCTTCAGCCAGAGGATAGCACCAATTTGGAATAAACTAACTCCGAACATCAAACGTGCACCGGATATTAACTCTTTTAAAAATCTTATCGATAAGCACGAAATAATAACAGACATCATGTTCGACTTTGATGGTCGAAAATAAAAACTGGGCTCGCTGTCGACCTGACCAATGACAGAGCATATAAAGAAGGGGCATATAAAGCCGTGAGGCTATGATGAAACAATCATCGCCCCTAAATCTGAATCTGAATCTGAATCTGAATCTGAGTAGATGTTTATCTTTCGTTTTGAAGGTTCACGTGCAGACGACAATTTGGTCCGCGGGTCACTCGTTTTGAATGACTGAATTGACTAGGACAGGCAATGAATACATAAACCTTGTACATCAGTCGCAAGGGTACGGTCTATACTTCATTATGAGTACAGGAATCATGTGTCTGTGATCGTTTTTTTTTATCCGAAATTCGTCAAAATTACCGGAAATGTTACAAAAACTTCGTCCCGTATTTTCATTTTTACAGTGTTTGAATTTCCCCTCTGACAGTAAAATTCTACATTAAATTCCCTTTATTTTGGTACCTAATATAGGCATGTGCGTTGTCTGTACTCTTCAATATTTGTTAAGAAAGTGCACTGTGTCAAAGTTGACTTGACCGAAAATGGCCGCGAGCGCCGGACACGCGACGGAAGTAAGCGGATCACACACCTCATTCTCTCTTTAGTATTTATTTCGTCATACTTAAAATGATACTCATTCAAAAGAGGAAATATTGAACTTTATTTTGACATACTGTTCAAAACACAACATGCAAGAATAAGAGCTTAAGGGTGCATGGAAAACGAGCAAAATCGGTGTGCAGTACCAGTTGATGACAGAGCGCTGCTTCGGCTGCCGCTACCTACTTTAAGTGGATGAAACTTTATTGTTTGGTTCCAGTCTCCCCTGTTGAATCTGTAGCAAACTCGGCTCTGGGTCACATGCGGTCGGGACAGAAAAATTCCACAAATAAATGGCTTATTTGGGAATTAATCCCTCGACCTCCCAGCCGGGAATCCATGGCACTATCGCTGTGTATGCTTGCAGCGTGAGTTCCCCCCCTCCTGCACACAGCCACTCACGCTAAAACCCCAGCCTACGTAGTGATTTTGGCATTTTTGGAATTTATTTTGTATTTGGTCCATGTTAACATCATGTTTGGTATGTCCGAAAAAGAAGAAATCAAGGACTTTCAGATGAATGTACTTTCAAAACTCTAAGAGATCCTGCGTTGAGACAACGCACGGATAAATGAAGTAACCAAAACACACAAATAAAAGCAAGCGCAGTTTGACGAACAGTGTTTAGTAATGGCATGCAGACAAAATTAATACAAAAAAGCGCTCACCTAATACAGTTATGGTTATGATACTTTTCGCTATCAGTTATTATCCATTTTTATTAAACAATTTCACAGAATTTGGGCTAGAGAAATTTTGTGAGTCAAGTGCCTGTGTGTGTTGTCGGTTGATTTGTCATTGTAATCAAGAACATCTTCAAATAGACCTCCTCATCTTCCCTATCATCTCCACTGTCGATTGACTCTCCTTCGCTATCGGAACTGTCTTGAATACATTGAAACGGTAACTTGTTCTAAAGAAATAATTTGTCGGTGCTGAGCTGGCATTTTGACTAGACTAGCAGACGAAAGGCCGGTACCAGAAATATGGTCAGTTCAAGTGGGAAAGGGGTTCTTTGACTTAGCCGCAGAAAGCGAACGTGAACTTTGCTAAGAACTAGGGCATGTCGGGCTACCAGGAACCCTCTACTAGAGTTACTTCTCTTAGACCGTTACAGTTTAAATAGTAGAATTTTAAAAAATAAGAACGCACGGAGGTGTGCGCGCCATAGGCAACGGAGCTGTCCGTCGGCGCACAGCACCGTGCGTGCTGTATGCCGCAGAGCTATGAGCAGCGCACGGAGCCGTGCGAGCCGTAGGCTAAAAGTTAAAGGTATACATATTATTGAAATAATTAAAAGTAAGAACCTTCAAGTGCACACTTTTTAGTTTTTATTCTAATTGGTTGAAAAGTCCAGGTTAGTTTGAATCAACTTTGCACTTTTTTTTTCCAGAGACACATAGTGAAGTCAGTGCTGTTTAGAACTTACAGTGGAACAGGTTAGGTGAGGCAGTGCATTGAAAGATTTGTCAATTCTGTGATCTTTTACTGTCACCAGGGTTAATGAGACAGTTTTGGAAAAATGAGGAACCCTTTTCCCAGTTTGGAAAGTCGAGAAAAGTATGGCATTGGGTTGGGAAAGATAGAGGAAAATCAAGATTTCTTTGCCAACTTAGAGAATCCAAACAGAGGTATAAAATTAAGCAGATTTATGAAAAAGAATGAAGCAAGAATAAGAAATGAGTCAAAAAACAAATAGTTTGGTTATCCAAAAACTGCAAACATGCACAAAGATTTGTGTCTGGAGATGGCACGATCAGAAGTTAAAACAAAGGAGAGCTGGTGCGTTTGTCCAGTCATGAACTTGCAACATTCTTGGTTTTCTCAATTTAAAGACTTTGGAAAATTTGGGTGGGGGGGGGGGGGGGGGGGGGGGGGGGGATGAGTGGGGAGGGAGGTAGATAATTATGTGAAGGTGATTTGAATTGAGCCTGTGTTCTGTGCCCTGTGTTTTTATATTTTTGCTGGGGATGCAAGCACGCCAACAGTCTGAACCTTTAGTTTAATGCATCCATGTGGGCAGCAGGAAGCTTTTTGCTACTGTTCGAACACCACTTTGGTAGGAGACAATGTGTCCAGAGGATCTTTTATGTGTGTGTCTAGCTTCCATAATCAAACCTTTAAGCACGTTAAATTGTGGTTTTCACATCATTGAACACACACAATTCTTATGATTTTGTTCGTCAGCTTGAATATCACCATCTTAACTGAACTGGGAAGATGCAGACTCGCACAATTACCAGGACTGGACAAAAGCAGTCAGCGTAGACAAGAGCAAACATGGATGGGCGAGTGGATTTTATCTGAAAGTCCTTTTAGGCCATTGGAAATTAGCTGACTGCACTGATCATTTATTGGAGAAAATCGGATGTTTTTATTTTAAAATCTAAATGTGCTGTCGACTTCATCATTGGCACTTAATCTGCCTGAAGGTGATACATTTAGAATGCCCTGCTGTCTCCGCAGACATAGTTATTTCTATCTGCATTTTGTCTGCGTTGAAGAAGAGGGATTTCTCTGTATAACAATGACGTTGCATCATTTAAAAACACTGCTGTTTTTTCCTGGGATTTCCTGCTAATCTTTTAAGCGTAAAGTTGGGGTTACTTTTGATCTTAATGCTTGCTATTGGTTGCAGAAAGAAAGGAAAAAAGAAAAGTTGTTTCAGATCTTGGGCAAGTGAAAACTTCGGTGGGCTAGTAAAAAAATTTATCCACTGGCCCCATTGGTTTGTGAACAAATTAAAGTGTTTCCAGCCCTGCTTACATATTGGTCTGTCATATTCGGTGTTCATACAGTTTTGAAGTAAGTGCTTAAGACTGTAAGATACACCGGTGTTAGATAAAGAATTCAAGGTATGCATGTGTAGTGTGAAAATTGACCAGTCACATGAACTGTATGAAAAGCAGATAGTTGTATGTATTTTGCCTTTATTTATTATAAAGCTTCTGGTCGTGCAGGCATGACAATAGGTATGTTTGTATGTTTTATGGGAGGATGGGGGAAGGAGGTTAGAAAGGGGGAAAGGGAACTCCGAAGCATAGTGTGTATGATGATGCAGGAGTGATGAAAATGGTGGTCCAGTAGTCAATTGTGGTAAGAAAATTGTTTGGGCTTGCATGATTTTCTAGATTTAGCGACAAGTTTTTGCCTCTACCTTGGCTTTTCATAGTTGCTGTTGGTTCTGCTGCCCTTCCCTCCTCACCCGTTGCTCTTTCCTCTCCCTGCATTCCAAACGAAAACTTGACATTCACTCGTACCCTCCACTGTAGAGTTTGTCATCTCTTTTTCAAGAACCTCGATTCTCTCTTTATGACTATATTATTTCTATCCAAACTGAATTAAAGCTGACTGAAAATTTCCAAATAACTTTTCAGATTGCTGATGCATAGTGAATAGTGTTAGCCCAAGATTCCATACACAAACTTTTCTTTGTGTGTGTGTGTGTGTGTGTTTTTGTGACCTGCAGTACGTAAATCAACTTAATTTTTAGGCCACAGTGGTTTAGTTTTGGCTACAAGCTCTATTGGGTAGCTTGACTGGCTGTTGGGAGAAAAATCAGTTCATCTGTGTCGCGTGTATTTTAGTAAAAGGATGCTTTTGAACAGAATGTGCTTTCTCTTAATCCTTGTAGAATTCGAGCAAGTGTGTATGCAGTTTGATTATAACAGTTAGGTTATTTCTTTTTATGAAGTTGTTTATTAAAGATTGTTTTTTTATGTCATATATCTTTCGTGATTTTTTTCTTTTTTAAAGCTGCAGTCAGTTTGAAGATCTGTTGTTGTTTAAAGCTTAAACAAGTATGGGAGTATTGATTTTCAAGAGCTGTAGTCTGTAAGTACTGTAAATGAATATCTTGCCATTTCTTTCCCCAGGTTTTCATCTGTGACAAAGTTCTTGCAAAGAATCCAAGATGGATGATGACTCCTCGACCAAATTCATTGAATCTCTGACCAAGTTTTTGCAGTCACTGTGCAATGGGTATGTAGAGTTCCAAAGAGGGGTTGAACTTGTAGGACACATTTACCTCAACATTGACACTGGAGAGAAAGTAGACTATATTTTGCATGAAAAAGTCAGTAAGAACGATGAGAATTCTGTTACATTTGTCAGCAATAGTTTCCATGCTTTGCCAAAGGAAAAAGACAAGAGCAAGATGCCAGCAGATGCCAACACATGTAAAACTTCCGATCCAAGAGCTTCATCTGATGACGATGATATTTTTATCGTAGACCAACCTGACAGTGTGTTAGGGAGTACAAACTCTGGAACAGTTCCGTCTAGAGGTGTGAAGCGGGCCTATTCAGGCAGTTCAGATCAGAGACGAACAGGTTTGCCGTCGCATCGTAGTCCAGGTGGTGGCAGCAGTCACCGGTCTCCTCAGTGGAGGAACAGGCAGCAGTCCATGCCAGCAGCTACTGTGTCTTCTCAGAGCACATCACAAGAAAACATCAGTATTGGGGAGGTGAAACTAGAGCAGCTGTCATCAGATGAGTTGTTATCATTAGCCTCTCAAGTTGGTGATGGTGCATCATCTTCACAAGTTCAGGGCAGACCAGGAGGTGTGGGACGAACTGATCACGCATCTTTCTCTTCAAATGATGCACCAGGACAACCATGGGTTAAGCAGGAACCTATGGATGAAACTCAAGGAGGACTTGACACAGGTAGTGTATGTGGATGTGCGGGTTTGAATTGTTTAAATCTATAGAATTGTTACTGTATTTTTTTTTCTTTCTTTCTTGTTCAGCAGATACTTTGAAATTTTGTTTAAGTCTTGTGTGTATATTTTTTTTCTTTCTTTTTTTGTTCCGCAAATACTTTGACATTTTTAAGTCTATTTGAGGGGGGGGGGGGGGGGGGGGGGAGGTAATTGATATTTGGCATCATATTCTATACCATGCCAAGCAAAGAGTTTGTTACCTCTCTGTTTGGCCAATTTTTCAGGGCTAATGCTGTAAAGTAGATACCTCTCTCACCACCTTGTGTCACTGGCAGATGATGCGGTATCTCTTTCTCTTTACTTTCATTCTTCAGCCTTGCTGGTTACACTTACACTAGTTACAGGTTTATGCTCTCTGTGTCTCTTTTGTAACTGGCAGTGATTTGAAAGGGGATGGAAGCAAGAGTAAATAAGTTCGCGATAAAAGGTAATTTAGCAAACATCTGCTGAAGATTCCATTTTTGACAGCAGGCACATGCACTTCACCCACACCTATCGGCATTATGTCAATTCAATTCATTTCAATTCAAGACACTATATTTTCTTTCATAAGAACTTTGTGTTGTGGTGGGAACACATAAACACATGACATATGAGTACACAACATTGAATAATGTAAAATGTACAAATGTCCTGTCAACCCTGTTTTTGTTCCAGTCATTGTTGATGCCCCGTCAGTTCCTAAACCAAACACCTTGGTGACAGGAATCCCTCTCTTGTCAAGTTCAGTCTTGATCACATCAAACATGCCCTTGCCTGTGCCATCATGCAAGCGCACATCAGTCAGGAAGAATGTGCTGGGCTGCAGAGATAGTGGATCAACAACTCTAATGTTGATAGCAAGTTTGTGGTGAACCACTATATCGGTACTTTCATCCACAAAAATGGTGATGACAGGGGACTTTTTCGCCTTCTCTGAGATGTTATCAATTATATCAGACAAAACTTTCAGGAAATCGTCAGCTGATGAATCACTAGTGTAGTCGATTTTGTCTCTACAGCACAAGTGCTCAACATTCGGTACTTTCAGGTGCAGTAAAAACTGCATCAGTGAGCGAAATTTTGAAAGTGGAAGTCCTTCCTTGCATAGCCAAAACATACCTGAAAAAAAGATTAAAACACAGAAAATAAAGAGACATCAATTTAATTGTAACAATGACAAAACGTTGTGAATTTTCGAGGAAATACTCTTGTCTTCCTATTTCTCTGAACTTTGTTGTTATTTTGTGTAGTGTGTCCGACGAAGAGTATTTCCTTGAAAATTGACACGTTTTGTGATTGTTACAATTAAATTGGTGTCTCTTTATTTTCTGTGTTTTGATTCATGGATGCGGTTTAATGAACGAGGCACTTGCAGTCTATTTGATTCAGTATTTTGTTTTGCTCTTTTTTCTTCAAAACATACCTTTCAAACCCACTACCACGGCTGCTTCTTTCTTGCTCAGAGCAGTCTTCTGCCTCTCCCGCATGTTCGCTGCTTCAGCTGGTGCATTCATCAGAAGCTGATGATCAATGCCGTCTACATGGCGACTGAGTGTACTTGTACGGAAATTGTCCGTTCCCACAGACAAACTGTTATTTTTCCCGTGTTTACGGCACACACAACAGTACCTCTTGCCGCTCTCATACCTAAGCCACGGGTAAAGGGTCAGCCACGTTGACTGGAACGTTTTCTTAGAACACATGGGTCTACTTTCACTTGGCCTGTCACACTGCTGCTCCACATCGGGCTGAGATGCGCCGACTGAATCTTTCCCCGATTCCTGACTGGTAGACGGCTGCGGTTGACCGAACACACAAGACTGCCTGCCCTGGCAGAAGTTTTGGCTTCTTTTTTGGAGGCATGACCGATCACATAAAAACTTCCAAAACTGGCGGAAAAAAAAACTTTCACAGACAGATCGCTATCCAGAAAGCAAACCGAAAGCAACCCAAAAGGCGACAGTAGACTACACATGATTGGCAGAAAGTTGCATGGTTCGCTAGCAGCAGCCAATCAAATCAGCGGACAAATGAAGCATTGTCTGCCGCGGTCCTAGCGCGTCAGTCTCCGCGGTAGGCCTAAATGTGAGCACGGTGGCGCACTGGTACCGTAAAGCGATGCGCCCTTTGACACACGGCAAGCAGAGTCGATGCGGCATTTGCGGAAGCGATGCGGTAATGCCGCAGGGCGCACTAGTAAACCGAACCTTGCATTACAGGCATCACCTTATATTCCCCCAAAGGTATTACAGGCATCACTTTATATTCCCCCAAAGGTATTACAGGCATCACTTTATATTCCCCTAAAGGCATTACAGGCATCATCTTATATTTCCCCAAAGGCATTACGGGCATCGCCTTATACAGGGGTGGAAGACCTTCGGTATTGATACGGAATTCTGTATAGCAAATTTTTCCTTTTTTTTGTGTGTGTGTGTGCGCATTCCGTGTTCTGATTCAGGTTTTCGCGCCATCATATTTGAAATTCGCCATCTTGTTTTCAGTACGTGAAGACCATATCATCGTGCTTTATATTTGTCAAAAAGGGAGTTGATTAACGACGAAGCAGAGGCAGGGAAGATTGAATATGACGTGAAGAAAAACAAGTGGAGAAAACAAATGGATGGATGAGATGGACGAATTGAATCGTTTGTTCCAAAAATGGCTGCGGAAAAACAAATGAAGTGGGCACTGCTTGGTGTATACTGTGCAGTCGGAAGCTTGTATACAAGTCAAATGGAAAAAAGTTGATCAAAGTGCATTCCCTGGAGACGAAACATGTGGAGAGATTGGATTTGCTGAAACATACATCAACTCTTCCTGCTGCTGCTCCAGTAATGGCTCCGGTGTCTAAAGTTAATTCCATGCTAGGTGCCAAGATTCGGACTTGTGCATTTTTAGCGGAACACTGCATGCCTCTGTCACTGGCGCCTGATTTAATCTCCTTCAGTCAAAAACTTGCCAAAGATACTCAAAACCTGGAACAGCCTTTTTATGTGTAGGAAAACCGCAACATATACTATGAGTATGACACATGGAGTTGCAGCAGCCTTTAGGGAAGATTTATTTTACAAACTGCGTACGAGACATTTTTCATTGAACATCGAGGCCACGAACAACGCCAACAACAAAGTAGTGAATGTGCAGAACATTGTTAGCTGCCTAATGGACAACTGTAGTGTGATGTCTGGAAGGAAAGGTGGAGTGGAGACGCTCATTTATCAAGAACATCTGCATCTCCTTGACGTACATGGAGATACAGTGCACATCGTTTCAAATGCAGCCAAGGACTGCAGCCACTAATTTCCAGTTCCATACTCACCTTGGTGCTTTAGCTGATAGACTTTTTCAAGTTCACTCATTGCAGCCACTAATTTCCAGTTCCATACTCACCTTGGTGCTTTAGCTGATAGACTTTTTCAAGTTCACTCATTGCAGCCACTGATTTTCTTCTCAAGATTTGTTCAGTTGGGGTTACTGATTTATTGCTTCCAGGTTCATCGACTCTTACTATTGACTTTCATTTTTCGGATGCCCCAGTGCCACCAGCTACTGATTTCTATTGTAAGACTTGGCCCACTGCAGCTTTTGATTTTGCTCAGTGTTTGTTCCAATCCAGTGCTAGTGCAGACATTGACTCTCTGCTGAATTTAAGCCATGTAAGACTAAAAAAAGAACACCCCAAAACAGGAATCCTCATTCTGGAACTTATGAATTAAATGATTGAAATTTGGCCACTATCTTCTATTGACATCACTGGTGAGTAATAGTTAATTTATACATTGCATCCTATTTTGTTTTGATGGTTCACTGAATTTAAGATGTATTCTAAGTACTTGGCATGACATTTTCAGTTTGATATTTAAGCTGTAAGTCATATTTTGTCATATTTGGAGTCTATTTGTATAGAAGTTAATTATTAACTTCGTATTCAAGGAGAGGCCACAAAAGTGTCTTGGCAAGACAAATTTTCTTCAGACCCCCAGCAGGGCATTGCCCCTGCATCCCACTGGGGGCCTAAAGCGGCCCCTTGGACCCCCCCGGCCTTTTCAGTATAGCTATGATTTTCTGCTCCTAATCCTGTTTATATTCTCCTAAAGGCAGTACAGGTATCACTTTATCTCTGTCTACCTCAGCTAGAAAGATACATTGGCACCACCAAGGGGCACCACCTAGTCAAGTCAAGTCAAAATTATCTTTATTGAGGGTTAAAAGAATAAGCTTTGCAGCTTTTTTTCATCCTGCCCTCACAAAAAAAGCATAAATATTAATCACAATAGTGAAAAACCAGAAACTCGAAGCAATACATACGTATAAATCAGAAATATACAATGTAATGAAAACAATGAAACAATTAACAACCATTAATCAATATTGTGACGGACAATGGACAACATGTCAAACATGGCAATAAAGACATTTGAGAGAGAGGGGGAGAGAGAGAGAGAGAGAGAGAGAGAGAGGGGGGGGGGGGGGGCTGACAGATAGCAGAGAGACAGATAGCATTGACAAAGAATCCAATAGACAGACAGACAGTCAGAGAGAAAGAGACAGAGAGAGAGAGAGAGAGAGAGAGAGGAGAGAAGAGAGAGAGAGGGGGGGGGGGGGGGGCTGACAGATAGCAGAGAGACAAATAGCATTGACAAAGAATCCAACAGACAGACAGTCAGAGAGAAAGAGAGAGGGAGAGAGAGAGAGAGAGAGAGAGGGGATCTGCAGCAAAATAGATAATCATAAATTACTTTATAATTTGTCCATCAAATATTTTTTCAGTGCTTTTTTAAACAGTAGTTTAGAAGGACATGTTTTTAAAGTAGAAGATAAATTGTTCCATGCCGTTCCTCCAGAATATATGAAGCTAGATTTGTAAAGATTGTTACGGGGTCTAGGAAACGAAAGTTTGTGAACATGTCTGTTTTCATTATTTTCAAAGTTTCGGATAATTTTCTTTGGAGCTATTCCCTTAACTACTTTATACATGCATAAGCATTTATTGAAGAAGAGCCTGTCATCACCTGTCAAGGAATTAGATTTTAATTGCACCAACTTTATAGCTCTCTTATGTAAACGATTGATTTGTTTCAAATTTGTTTCTAGAATTATCCCATAACGTAGACGCATAATCAATGAGAGATAAAATATGTGCATGAAAAAATAATTTCCTCGACTGGGGGAGGGGGAGGTAACCAAGAATTGTAAGGTGTACTTTCAGGCTCGGGCCAATACTACACTGTAGCAGCCTTAACTGTATTGAGCTTAAAGTTAGAGCAGCAGCCAAATCGGCAAGAGCAGCAGCCAAATCGGCAGTACTCCGGTACTCGGTTCATGTAAGCCACCTCCTGGAGGTAGTCGTCTGACTTCAGGAAAATCTCTTCATGGACTTCAACTTAGGAATATCCACATGAATGTGGCTGACAGGTGGTTCCAAGAGCATTTCTTTCATTGTGGCTTACTTTGCCATACCCACAAGTACCTCTTGCCCCACAGAATCGGAGTAATTTGCCCTTCTCCTATTCATTGAAATTCTACTTGAGTTTGTTGACGTGGTACGGCCAAATGTTTTTCTCATTTTCCTCTTGGGGTAAAGGATGTTGGCCAACAGTCTGTCTCATCCTGCCCTTGTAGTATTGCTGTGCTCATAGGGGGTCCTTTCGAACAGCAAGGCATTGCAAGCAACTGTGTGAGACAGAAGGTGGTGATTGGGTTGTCTACTTGAAGCATTGCTCCGTTAGCCAGAAAAATAAGGCCAACCAGAATTAACAAACTTTATGTAACATTGAATTACTTTAGCAGAGTTTGGTATGTTTATTGAACCAAGTAGGCGGTACGTGACTCTCTTTAAACTGTCTTGAGTTGAAATCTTTTCAAGGCCGCCACCTGAAAATTTAAAAAATCTTTTCTTTAAGAAAACCTTCATAGAAAGTTTGAGAAATGATATTGAATGTCACAAATCATTGATTGTTTTTTTTTGAGGATTATGAATAATGAGGATTTTCCTTTAGGATATATTGGGGAAAATCGTGTCCTCTCCAAATCTCAGAATCAGCTAAGAGGGAAAGCTGATCAAGAGGAGTACTCCGAGTAGTGAATTGATGTGGACCGAGCTATTGGCCAGGAAATTAAGGGTATTCCATCATCTACCCAAAGTGTGTATCCTAGAAATTTCAAACCCTGCCCCTTGAAGTAAACTTGAAAACATGCATTTGTCAAACAGTGAGCTCTTTCTTAACCTGGCATGTTAATCTTTGACAAAATGTAAGAAATTTTTGATTGAATTTGCATTGAAATGAGTAAATCTTTTCTTTTGTACATTGTCACAATGTCGGTGTAGACTGAAGTTTCTGGAATACTGCAGTTAAAGCAACATTGCCGGAATACAACAGCCCCTCCCCACCTGAGAAAAAAGAAAAGGGAAACTACAACATGTGAAGAAGTGATAATACATAATTTCTAGACTTCATGTATAGTTGTGATAGCTTAAAAAAATGAGGGTCAAAATGTTACACAGATGTTTCAAAAGCATCGGTTCTAATTCATTTTCGAAATGTCCAAGACTGACTGGGAAAATTTTGATAACGATAACCTATTGTGCTGTTCAGAAATGTATGCCAATTGGTTTTCAGGGATGTGTGAAGTGTTTACACCGTACTTCTGGCGTGCTTCTAGACGCTTCAATAACCCTTATACATTTTTTTTCTCTTTTGAGTGAATAAAAGCAGAACAGAAGGGAGTCTGATCCACTGTTGACATAGAGAAAATCACTCTGAGAATGAACCATTTGGTGTGAAAAGAATAATGCAGTCCATTTTGTTAGTATTTTGATGGTTTATCAAGTATTTTGATGGTTAATTTCAGTAATGGAAGTGTGTTGACTTTGTGAGGATAAAACGAGGTTTCATCAACGCTGAAGTTCACTCTCACTCTTGTACTGTTTTGGGAAACCCTGATCTAGCTGTTAGTTACTGACAGTGAGCTAGATGTTCTGTACTTCAATGAGAAGACAGTAAGATAAGATAATGTTGCTTATAGCCCAGCCGTCCGCAAAGGGCCACATCAGGGCTGTGAGAAGACAGTAGCAGTGGTCATCCAGTGCAGTCATACTGTCCAAACATGTGGTAATCATGGCCCGCAGATGCAGAAATCTGAATGTTGAAACGGGGGGGGGGGGGGGGGGGGGGGGGGGGGGGGGATTGAGCCAGTGACTGTCAAACTGGAAATTTCAAGTGAAGGTGAGGCTGCCACTGCTTGCGCCCACTGCATTGGTCTGTAGCTGCCAGTGCACCAGGTCACGTTAAAAGGGTCATTTCCTGTTAGTGTTAGTCTGCATTCTGCCACTTCTGTTTTCCTGTATGTCTACTGTTATTTTTTTTTAACTGTGTGTAACTCTCACTGCTAAGTCAAGTTTACTTACTGTCTTTTTCCCTTTCATTTTTGAAAAAAAATATTTGCCTTTATATTTCAGGAGGGGAGAGAGAGAGAGAGAGAGAGTGTTTGTGTGTGTTCACTCTTCTCATGTTCATGTGGTGAGGAAAGCTTCACTGGCCATAAGGAATGTGTACACATTTTTATTTTATAATACTGTTTAACGACACAAGGTGGTTTGTATTCAGTACAATATAAAGGACAAAGACTAGTTGGGTCTCACGTACACCAAAGCAAAAGCATTGAGTGGTTTTATTCAGGTTTCATTCATTACTGAAGCATAACATAAAGCACACCCAAGATACATGTGCACACACACACACGCACAGGCACACTGCCAATTATAATTTACCAGTGAGAGTCGTTCAACATACAAAATTATGAGTGCTTACTTGTGTGTCTATAATTGACCAGTTTTCAGATTTGGCCTCCAGTTTGGGGAACAAGGGGTCATTTTGACCCTCACTTTAAAAATTTGACAAGGAATACTGTTAGGAAATTCTGGTATCACTTCAAACTTTTTTGATTAGTGATGAAAACTTGATCAAGTTATTTCATGATGATAAAAAGTTGAAATTCGTTTGTATCTTTGCAATGTTTTTGTCTCTTTTTTGTGTGTGTGGGATTCTTGAGGGAGATGTGTTTAAAGAATAGGACCAGTTTTAGTTTGTGTTGTGTATGATACAATCTTCAGTGAGTGTTCTTTCAATCAACTTGATATTGATAAAACCGTCCTGGTTTCAGGTTGGTCACAGAGCGATTCTAGTAACTCAGGTTCGAATCTCTACCAGTTATGATGCATCAGAATTCTGCTGCCTTCACATCCAGTCCCATGGTGCCAGGCTTCTCCTCCACTTCAGGTTCTGCCTCATCTCGTCATGGCCTTCCTCACTCCCTCCCTGGAACATCGGGCGCTGCCAATCCCTTTGCAAACCCAATGCCTGGAACATCTCGAATGCCAGCGGAATGGATCCTTCAGGTGGGTGTCACCCTTTTTTTCCTTGTGCAGTCAGGTGCCAGAGGAATAAATTTGGGGATGCAAATTTCAAAATTGGTAGACTTCATGAGAATTTACTTTATGTCACTTGGTCATTTGTGGACTGGTTTGGAAAAAAACACGAAAATTTACTATTTATTAAATTATACTACCATTTGAAAGAAAAGATTTGATTTGTGTAAAAAAGTTTTTAGTATGAAAACATTTTCACTGGACGTTTTAAAATAATGTCATTATTTTTGTATGTTTCTGTTCATCCTTCTCATACAAACTGCAAAGAAGGTTGATTTTATTCTACAGGAGTCTATATTAGGAAAAAGAAAAAGAAAAGCATGTGCAAGCATGCGTAAGCCACACACTCAAACTTCTGAAGTAACATAAGTTTTTCATGATTTTGGATAAGGGAAATGTATCGCATTGTTGCTTCAAAGAAGCGGAACTGCGTTGGTCAAAGACGAGCAGAAAATGTTAGCATACATGTATTCTCTTCCATGTATTTTAATGGAGCTATTGCAAGCAGTGGGCAGCTACAGTGGGATTAAAGTGGGCAATTTCTGATATTTATAAATCTGAACATTGAAACTTTTTTCCCTGACAGTGGTTGGTTCTGATACACTCCTGTGTCTTGCTTAGTGAAATGGGTTACAAAAAAGGGTATGGATAAAACTTCAAATGATTTTAATGTTTTCATACTGAAGATGAAGTTTGTTCTATACATCCCCAAGTTTGTTTTGTCTGAAGAAGTCATGTAGTTCAACATCAACATGCATCACAATTGTCATTGGCCTGGGAATACTGAAACTGGAAAGCAGAAAAACAGGTGAAAAGTGACATTTTTTCCTGTGTGAAAAGTGACATTTTTTCCCATGTTTTCACTTCACTTAGTGAGTTACTGTATCAGAAGGGAGACCACCAAGCAAGACAGGCAGGGGGCTGAGACCTGATCAGTGCATTGGATGCTTAATGGTCATAGAAGGGAGGTGTAATAAACATGATTTTGGTTACCAGAGGTAATCTGCTGAACAGAAGTAATTCCACCTTCACTGATAACAGTGTTGGTAATGCAAACAACTTTCACCACTTGTGATCATTTTTGTCCTACGCATTTTAAGAATAAAACTAGGAAATTTAATGTGTTTATTTAGGCTGAGTAGCCTCACACACTATTGAATGTTAAAAGCAGCATCGGCTGATTTAGCATATTGTTAACCTTTACCAGCCGAGTTGTCCAATGTGGACGACAGGATTTTTCTCCCTTGAGCCGAGTCGTCCAAGTCCGGATGACGGAAAGACAGCTCACAGTCTGCCGTGTCGTCCACAATCGGACGACGGGAACATAAAAAATTCCTACACTTTCCATGAAATGGTCCAAGGGAAATAACCTCTGTAACTAGTCTTGGGATGTTGGAACGAGTTGTCGACCATACTTTCAGTGGCCTATTGTGAACTTGGCTGACCCACGATCTTTGGAACAAAGAACATGAGAGCAAGACCACACGGCACGTTTCCTGTGTCAGAAGAAATGTCGGTCAGGTGAATGGGTGGTAACAATTTCTCGTGCAATGAAGTGCTTGAAATCGTATTACAAAGTGGATCTGGTGATGATTGGAGTTGAGTGTTTGTTCTTTCCTGTGACACCTAACACAAGACCGTCAGTTGTTGTAGAGCTACCGTAAAAATAAATTAAAAAGTGGCCAAATCTGTGCGTCGGTAGGGAATGATCGCTGTGCACGGCGCACGGCGCCAGGGAATGAGCGCTGTGCGCCGCGCTCGGTTGGAAAGAATTAATGCGCTAGACTGATGACTGAGAAAGTATGCTTTGAATCGCACACACATTGTTAATGGGCTAGACTGATGACTGAGAAAGTCTGCTTTGAATCCCATGGAAAGCATGACCAAAGATTTTTCAGCCCCTAACTGGCTCTGCTTAAAGAGTTAAAAGTGGTATGGGTTACTGGGAAGACTAGACCACATGTGTGACTTGCATCAAATGTAAACTGTGTCTGTAAAAGAAAGGAATCTGTTTTTGATCAGTTGTGTCACGTCTGTGTCTTGCTGGTCTGGTGTCTAGTGAGAGGAGGCTTAGAGCGCATGGCGGTCTTGTCATGTGGTCTCAAACTCCGAAAAGGTCTGTATGGTAGGTTATGGTCCCCCTCCTCTCAACACACATAATATTTAAGAAAGTTTGAAATTCTGTGCTGGCTCTCATGATGACTAGGCATCAATTCTACACCCGTCAATGTCTGTGGTTTTTGTGTTGGAATGGGATGGGGGTCGGGTTTGGCGTGTTTTGGGGGATTTGGTTACGTAGTGTTCTGGTTTCGTGGAGATTTTGTTTTTTGTTTTGTTCTTGTCCGGTTGTTTGTGATTGGTGGGGAATCGTGTGTGTGGTTGTCTTCTGTGGGCACGTATATTTTTGTTTGTCTGTTTCGGGTATGGGTTCTTGTTCTCGTGCGTGGTTGTCTGGCGCTGGCTTTGTTGTTTTCGTGTCGTTTTTGTGTCCTTCCTTGGTTTTGTTGGTGTTGTGGGAGAGTTGTTGTTTGTGGGTTGTGTGATGTTTGTTGTTTTTTGTTTGTTTGTTGGCTGGCCCCACGGTGTTGTGTATGGTTTCCGGTTTGGGTTGGGGTTATTTTTGTCGGGCCTGGCTTGGGAGTGGTCCGTGGTTGTCTGGGTGCCGTTACTTCGTCTCGTAGTCAGTTTGGGTGGGTGGGTGTGTGTGGGGGGTTGTATATTTTTGCGGATTGTTAGTGTCTGTGGGTTCCAGTGGTGTGTCGTTCGTTCTGTGTCGTGCTGTGGTGTCCGCGGGTGCGCGTTGGGTTGTGCCCTGTGTTTATTTCTGTTGGTGTAGGTTATGAGTCCTTTCGTGTGTCTGTGTCTTGTTGTGTTTCATTCTCATTTCGTGTGTTCAGTGTGGTGGGGGGGAGTGTTTGTCGATCTGTCCGGGTCGTGTCTGGTTGTTTGTCTGCGAGTAGTTGTTGTTTTGCGTGTGTTGTGGTTGTTGTTGCGGGTTGTTTTTCTGTTGTGGGTGGGTGTTGTGGTGACCCGTGTTTGTCTGGATATTTTGGCCTGGGTGTTTGGTTAGGGGTTTTGTTGCCCTGTTTCTTTTGTGGTTAGTTGTTTGGGTGTTGTTAGGGTAACTGTGTTCGAAGTGGTGTGGTGTTTCGCTGGTGGGGTTGATTTGTGAGAGTTGGTGTGGCCTATGTTGTGTCGGTGGTTGTGTGGTGGGTTAGTTGTTGGGTACGGCTTTCTGGCTGGTGTTTGTGTTGTTGCTAAATAGCCCTATTTCCCCCCCCCACGTTTGTATGTGGGGGGTGTTTGGATGGTTATTGAGTTTGTTGATGGGGGGTTGTGTCGCGGTCGTTTGGGTTGTTGTGTTTTTCAGGTGGTGTCTGTCTTCCGGTCGTCATTTTTGTGTCTGGGTTTCGTGTTGTAGGTTGTTAGTCGATTTGTGTTATGTGGCGTTTGATGCTTTTGGGGGTTTGGGGGTTCGGTGTTTGTGGTTTTTGGTGATGTGTGTGATTTGTTTGGTATGTGTGTGTGGGTTGTGTCGCGATGTGGTGGTTTGTGTTCTTTGTTGTGTAATCCCGCGGTGTGTCGTTTTGTTTTTTCTTGTTGTTGTCTGGGTTTCCCATCTGGTTTGTTTTTTGTGGGGGGGGGGTGTGCCGGTGTTTTTGTTGTTTTTAGTGTTATATGTTTTTTAGTGTGTTGGTGATGTTGTGCTTCGTATGTTTATGGTTGTGTGTTCCGGTCTGTTTGGTTGGTTATGGTGGTTGGTTGTTGGGTTGGTTAGTTTGGGTGTTTTGTTGTTGTGTGCTCTTGTACGTGTGTTTTTGGTCATGTTTTTTGTTTGTTCGGTGTGTAGTAGCGCCGTTTTTGTGGGTCGGGTTGGTTGCGTGGTTGCTGCTTGTTCTAGGAACTTGTTGCGTTGTGTTTCTGTAGGGTTGTTGCGTGTTGGGTTTGTTGTGTTTCCTTGGGTTGCTCTGTTTGTGTAGTTGGGTTTATTTTTGGGGCTTGTGTTTGTGGTTTTGGTTTTGTTGTGTGGGGAAGGTAGTAGTGTTGTTTTTTGGTCCTTGGTTGGTTGTTGGCTGTTTGGTTTTTGTCTGGGTGGTTGTTCCCGTTGTTGCATATGCGGTTGTATTTCTCGGGCTTGTGGTCAGTGTTTTGTACTCTTCTGTTGGCGTCGCTGTTCGGCGTGTAGGTTGTTAGTGGGATTTGTGTGGTTTGAGTTATGAGTTCGGGTGGGTTGTCGATGCTTGGTCTGGGTGTTTGTGTCGTGTTTTTTTTTGTTTAGTCTTTATTGGTTTGGGGGTCGGCTATATGGGTATGCGTTGTCTGAGGTCTGGGCTGTCGGTGGTGCTCTGTCTTTGTGTGTGTGGTTGTGCTGTTTTTTGCGCTGTTGTGGCGTCGTTGTTGTTGGTTCGTTGTCGTATTGGTGTGTGGGGTACGGTTTAGTCGGTGTTGTTTCGTTTGTCGGTAGTTGTTGGGTTGTGTGTTTTGGTGTTTGTGCTGTTGGCTGTTCGTGGTTTTTGTGGGGAGTGTTTTGACGAAGGTCTGTTGTGTGTTTGTTGTGTCGGTGTGGGGGTTTTTTGGGTTGTTGCATTGTGGTTTGTTTTGTAGGCTATGTGGAAGTTTGCTGTGTTGTCGTTGGAGTTGTTCTTGTTCTAAGTTGGTCGATTTTGGGGTTGGTTTGGGGGGTTTATGGTGGTCGCTATTGTTTTGTTGGTTGTGTGTTGTTTGTCACTCGGTTCTTCCTTGTTAGTTGTGGCGTTTTGTTCTGCTGTGTGTGCTGCCTGTGGTATGTCAGGGTTCTCAGTTGTGTATTTTTCGTGGTATATGTGTGTTGTTTTGGTGGGTGTGTGTTTGGTGAATTGGTTTGCTTAGGTGTGGAGTGTTTTTGGCTTGTGTTTTTTTTGGGGTGTTGTTTCCCGTCGGTTTGGGTGTTTTTTGTGAGGTTGCACGTTAGTTTGGGGGGGGGGGGATGGTCGTTGTGGCCTTCCTATCTTTTTTTGTTTTGTTGTTGTGGGGGACCGCACGTTGCTTTGTGATCGTTGTTGGTGTCCAGTGGCGATCCGGGTGGTGTGGTGTGGGTTGTTTTTTGGTTGTGCTGTTGTGGTAGGTGTTTGTTTGGGCGTATGGTTGTTGTTTTGTTTTTTTCTTGTTTCGCCGTTGTGGTGTCGTTGTTGTGTGTGGTTTCCTTTGTGCGTGTCCGATTGGTTGTTTGTCTGTTGTCGGTTTCTATCTGTGTTCTCACTTTGTCCGCTGTTTGAACAGCGGTCGGTGTAGTTACTTCGTGGTTGTGGCTGTTCTGTTTTTTTCGTTGTGTTGTGTGTTGGTGTTCTGCTTTTGGGTGGGGGTGGGTGTGCTTTGCGGTTATGTGATGGGGTTTGTTTTGTCGTTGTGTGAGTTTCGGGTCTGTTCGGTTAGCGTTTGGCTGGGTGGGTGTTCGCTGGTGTGGTTTGAGTTGGGTGGTGTTTTCCTGGTTGGCAGTAGGTGAATGGTTCGTGTGCTAATCGTTTTCGGTTATGGTTTTGTGTCTGGGTGTGCTGTTTGTTTTTTCTTGGTTGCGGATGTTTTGTCCGTTGTGCCTTGCTGTTGTATTTTGGTTTTGTGGGTCAGTGGTTGTTAGTCGCTCGTGGTCGGTGTTGTTGTTGTGTGTTCTTCCTGTTTTGTGTCTTGGTTGCCGTGTTCGTTCTTGAGTTAATGATGGATGTGTTTGGTGGAAGGTGGGTTGTGGTTGGTTTCGTGGTTGTTGTCCGTGCGTCGTTTGTGTTGTCTGTCGATTTTTTATGGTAGTTCGCCTGTGGTGGTCGTTGGGTGGATGTGGCGCCGGTGCACCTTGTCGTTTTCTAGCTGGGTGGTCGTCTGTTGGGTTGTTTGATGTTGGTTTGTTGTATCGTTTGTCTCTTTTGTGTTAGTGGTGTTCGTTGTTTGTTTGTTGTGTGTTATGTTGCAGTTGGGTGCGTTCGGGTTTCGTGCGTGTTGTCTGTCGTGGGTGCTTCGGTATTTTTGTGGTGTTGCTAGATGTGGTTGTATTTTGGGTGTTTGTCTGGGGATGTTTAGTTGTTGTGTTTGTGGTTGCTCTTTGTTCGGTGTTCTGTCGTGGTTGGTGTGGGGTTGTTGGCGGTGGGGCCGGTTATTCTGGTGGTGGCTGGGTTTTTGCTAGTTGTCGTGATGTTTGGTAATGGGGGGTGGTCAGGTTTGTGTGGTGTGGGGCCTTGTTGGGTGTGTTGCAGTGTGGGTGTTTATGGTGGGTGTGTTGGGTGCTTGTTCAGTTATTTTGTGTAATGTGCTTTGTATTGTCCAATTGGTCAGCCTTTCGTTGTTTGTGTGTTGTGTGTATTTTTGTTTGTGTGGTTTCTGTGGTTTTTGTTTGTGGTTTGGTTTGGTGTGTTTGGTGGTTTATGGTGTTTTGTGTTGGGCTGCCTGGTTGTTGGTGTGTTTGTTGGTTTTTAGAGTGTTTTTGTTGTTGTGTTTGTAATCCGTTTTGTGGTTCTGTGTGGTGGTTATCGGTATTTAACTATGCCGTGTATTGTCGGTCGAAGTTTTGTGTCGTCTTCGCTTGTATAGATCGTGTTTTGCTCGGTTTTGGTGCGTGCTGTTCGCTTGGTTGCGGGGTGGGTTGTGCGTCTTAATGTGTTGTTTTGGGTTGGTCGGGGTGACTGGTAGCGGTTTTAGCTGTTGTTGGTCTGGTTTTTGTGCGTTGTGTTGGATGTTGGTTTGGTTTTTGTGGTGTTTGTTGAGATTTTGGTTCTGGGTGGTGCGGTTCTTTGGTTCGTTGGTTGAGGGTGTTTGTGTTCCGTGGCGGTTATTGTGGGTGTCCGTGGTGTTGTTAGTTTGGTGGGGACTGTGTGGGTGGTGGTGTTTTTGGTTTGTTGGTTTTTATTTAGTGGTAGAATTGGTTGGTTGGTTTTTTGGATTGGGGGTTGTCGTTAAGTGTTGTGCGTTGTTAGTGTAGGGGTTACATGCGTTGAGGTTGTTTGTTGTTGAGTTTTGTTGTATTTCTTTCGTCGTTGTGGTTGTTGTTGGATTGCTTTATTTTTGTGTTTGGCGTTGTTTTGTGTCCAGACCCTTTTTGTTTGTCGTTAGGCCTGCGGTGCCCGTGTGTTGATTCGGTTAGTGTCGTAGTGGGGGTGGTTGGTGGTTGTATGAGTTAGTCGTAGGGGTGTGTTTGTGGTTTTGAATTTGCGTTGTTGGTTGTTCATGTTTGAGGTGTTGTGGTTATAGTCTGGGTTGTGGTTGTTGTGTTGCGATGTGATTTACGTCTTTTGTGGTGGTTGGATGGTCGATGTTGTTTGATTGCTGGGTTGGGTTTCAGGGGTTGCGTTTTGTGTTTGGTTTGTGTGGCGTTCCTGGCCTGTGGATCGCGGGTTTTCGTTGTTTTTGTGTGTTTATTTTTTGGTTGTGAGGGTGTTTTGTTGTTTTGCGTTTTGGGGGTGTTGGTCGTGTCCTTTGGTGGTAGTGGAGTGTAGGTGTCTGGTTGTGTGTGGGGGTGTTGATACTCCTGTTGTGCGGTTAAATTATCTCTTTCGCTGGTGGAGTTTTATTGGGTGGTTGTCTAGTTAACTGTTCTCTTTCTGGTGTGGTTTGGTTGTTGTGCGCGTTTGTGTGTCTTCGGTAGTGGGTGGGAGTTGCTTTCTTTTGGTGTTAATTTTTTGGTTGAGTGGGGGGCGTTAGGGTAGGTTTTTGTGTGGTTGGTGGTGTGGGAGTGAGGGAGTGTGGTTCTAGTTGGTGATACGTTTTTTGTTGTGTTCTTGTGTGATAGTTATCGGTGCTTGGATGGTGTTGTTAGTGTGTAGTGTAGTGGTTTGTTGGATACCCTTTGCTTCTTGGTGTGTTGGCTGTGGTTTGCATTTGTGTTTGTGCTGGTTTTTGGTTCCTGTTTCGGTTGGTTGGGGGTGTGTGTTAAATTCTCCAGCCGATCTGTGGGTGTGTTGTGTGGGAGGTCGTTTGTTTGTGTGGTTTGTATTGTTATACTTCCGTTCAAGTGGTTGGGGTTGGTGTTGTTGCCGGGGGATGTCCCGTAGTGTCTGTTGCTCGGTTTGGTGTTGCCTGTTTGTTTGGGTGTTGGTGTTTGTGTTTTGGTGTGTTTTCTGGGGTGTTGTGGTGATTTGTGATGTGCGTGGGTAAGGGACGGGGTTGCGGGAAGGGGTGCTATTTTGGTGTTGGTCTTGTTTCTTTATGTGTTGTGCTTGGTGGGGTCGTGTTGCTGTTTGGTGTCTGCTGGGTTAGTCTTTTGTTTGCTGGTTTTCTGCCGGTTTGGGTTGGTTTTTAGGTTTTTTCGTTTTGGATGTGTGGTGTTTGGTGTTGTGTCTTGGTGTGTTTTTGCTGGGTATTGGTTGTGTGGGTTTGGGGGGAGGGGGGGGGTTGTGGTTGTGTTCTGTGCGTTATCTGTGGTGTCGGTTGTCGTTCTGGTTGCTGATTGTGTAGCTTTTCCCCTGTTGGTTGTTCTTTGGGGGGTTTTGTTGGTGTGTGAAGTTGGGTGTTATTTGTGTTTGTTTTGTTCTTGTTTTATGTCGGTTGTGTGTTGTGTGTTTGGTTGGGGTTGTGGTGGGCCCTTCTTATTGTGGTGTTGTTTCATTTGTGGTGTGTGTTGTGTGTGTGGTTGGGAGTTTTTTGTGTTGTGGGATTTCCCTGGCTTTGTGTGTTTGTTGTGTTTGTTTTATTTCGGTGAGTGTATGTGGTACGGTTTCACTGGTGTGTGGTTGGTTTTATTCCTGCTTTGGGGGTTTGTCGGTTGTAGTTTGTCTGTCGTGTTGTGTCGGAGTGTTGGGGTTTTTGTTGGTTTTGTGGTCTTATTGGGTGTGTTCGAGTCGTTGGTGGTGTTGCTTTTTTCTTTTGTTGTTTTGGTTTGTTGGGAGATTGTGTTGTTTGTCCCCTGTCTGTGTCGTTAGTTGTGTGGTTGTTGGTGTTGTGGGCTTGGAGGTTTGTTGTTGGTGTTTCTGTCGTTTGCCTTGTAGTGTTGGTGTGGGGTGCTGTGTTGTGTTGTGTTCGATTGTTTGTTGTGGGACCCCCCCCCACACCCGCCCCCCCCCCCCTCCCCCCTCCCCCCGCCCCCCCCCACCCCCCCCCCCCCGCCCCCCACCCCCCCCCCCCCACAACCTCCTTTGTTTTTGTTTGGTTGTTGTTTTAGCTTTTTCATTGTAGTGGGGTGTTCGTTGTAGGTCTTTTGGGTGTTTGTTGTGTGTAGCTTGTTGGTTGCGTTTTGTCTTTTGTTGTGGTTGTTGTGTGTGTGGGCGGTTCTTTGGGTTTTGGGGTTATGGTTTCCGTGTTATGTTTGTTGGTTTGTTGTTTTTGTTGTGTGTTGTGTTGTTTCCCGTTTGTTCTTTGTTAGGGGTGTTGGTGTCGGTTTGTGTGTGTTGGGTGGCGTTGTTGTTGTATTGTTGGGTGGGGTGCGTTCGCTGTGGGGTGTCGTGTGGTTCTTTGTTCCGCGTGTCCCTTTTTAGTCGGTTGTTTTTGTTTGTTTGTGGGGTGGTTTTATTTGTGTGGTGTTTGTTGTAGGGGGTGTTCGTTTGGGTTTGTGTTGGTTTTCGATTGTTTCTTGTTCTCTGTTGGGTTCGTGGCGGTTACGTTTGATCGGCTTGTGCTTGCTGTGGGTTGTCCTGTGTTTTGTTTTGGCATGGTTGGTTCGGTGGGGGTTGGTGTGGATTGTTGTCGTTATGGAGTTCGTAGTTTGTTTGAGGTGATATTCGGTGGGGGGTTTTGCGTGTTTAGTGTCTGCGTAGGTGTGGGATTGTGTTGTCCGTTGTGTGGGGTTGGTCGGGTTTTATTGTGTGGTGTTTGGTTTTGGGTTGACTGTTTTTTTGTTGTTGTAGGTGTACGTTTTGTGATGGGGGGGGTGTTGGTTGTGTGCTCGTTCGGGTGTGGGGTCCATGCGAGTTGTATTTTTAATTGGTGGATAGTTGTTTGTTCTGTTTTTTGTGTATGTTGGTTGTTGTGGTGGTTTTTTTGGTCCCGTCTTTTGGCCGTGTGTTGTTTTGTGTGTTGTTGATGTTGTTCTTAGGGGGTGTTTTCTGGTCCGTGTTCGTGGTTTTGTGTAGTGATTGTGGTTCGGGTATGTGTTTTGTTGGGGTGAGTATGGTGGGATGTGGTGGGTTGTGTCGTGTGGTTGGTTTTGTTTGTTTTGGGGTGGGCTGTTTTTTTCGTTGTTGTTGGGTTTGGTGTTCTTTTTTGGTCGTTTCGCTGGGGGTTTTGTGGTTTGGGTATTTCTTGTGCGGTTGGTATGTGGTGGGTTGTGTGTCGGCGGGGAGTTCTGTGGTTGTAGGGTTGGTTGTCTCGGGGGTTGTTTTGTTGGTGTGTGTGTGTGGCCGTTTGTGTTGGTTTTGTGGTGTGTGGTGGTGTGGTTGTGGTTGTGTTTGGTGTGGTTGTTATTTTGGTAGTTCTGAGCTACGCAATGTTGTTGAGTGTTTGTGTTTTGTGTTGTGGTGTTGTTTTTGTGTTTTTTTGTTGTGTTATTTACCTCGTTTGTTTGGTTGTTGGGTTGTTTGTCGTTGTGGGTGGGTTGTGGTGTTGGTTGTGTTGTTGTCTCGCTTGTGTTGTTTTGTTTTGTTTGTGTTTGCGTCCTCCGTCTAGTGGGGGGTGGATTGTTGTTGTGTGTGGTGGTTGTGTGTTCTTGTCATCGGGTTGGTGGTAGGTGTTTTTGGCTAGTGGTACTGGTGTTTTGGAGGTGTTGTTTTGGGTCTTTGTTGTGTATTCTTGGGGGTGTGGATACTTTGGTGATGTTTTTTTTTGTGGTTTGGGTATTTCGTGTGTGGTTGTTTTGGACTTACGTCCGTTTTGACTAGTTCGGTTTTGTGTGGAGGTATTTGGTTTTTGTTGGGTTCCAGTGTCGGGTGCTCTTGTTGTGTGTAGGCTGTGTTTGTTGTGTTGGGATGTTTGGGGGGTTGTTATGCCGTCTGTGTCGTCGTCGTGTGCTTGTGTAGGGTTTGTTGTTGGTTTGGGTTGTTGGGGTGTACGTGGTACTTGTTGTTAGGGTTTTGTGTTGTAGTGTTTGGGTCTTGTCTGGTGGTTCGTGGGAATTGGTTGTGTGTGGTTTGTGTGTTTGGTGGTGTTTGTCGTGTTGTAGGTGGGTATTGTCCCTTTGTTCGGTGTTGTTTCGTGGTGTGGTGGTGTTGTCTGTTTCTGTGTTGGGTGGTTCGTTTGCTTGGGGGAGGGTGGGTGTTTTTGCGACCCGGTGTCGTTGGGGTTGGCTCGGGTGGTGCGTAAGTGTGGGTGTATTTGTGTGTGGGTGTGTTTTGGGTTTGGTTCCCGCGTGGTGTGTGTTTGTGTATTTGGTGGTTTTTCAGGGTGTTGTCGCGTGTGGGGTTGGTGTTTTCGTGGTGTTTTCGCGGTGTGGGCTTTGTATCACGCTTTTGTGTGCTGTTTCGTTGTGTTGTTTGTTTTTTGAATTTGTCGGTTGTTGGTTGTTGTTGTGGGGTTGTGTGTTCGTGTTGTTTCCTTGTGTTGGTGGTTATTGGTGTCTGTTTTTTTGTGTGTTTTCTTGGCGTGTCTTATTTTGTTATGTGTGTTGGTGTTTGCGGTTTCTTGGGTGGCACTGTTCGATGCTTTGTGAGTTGCTTTAGTTGTTCTCGGTTTTGGTTAGTGGTTGTCTTTGCTTTGGCGTATGTGTGGTTTTAGCGCTGTTGTTTGGGGTGTGGTGTGTGGTTGTGGTAGGTGGTGTCGGTGTGTGTTTGGTTTGTGTGTTGTCTGTGTTTGTGTCCGTGGGTTTTTGTGTTTGTTTGTACGTCTTGTGTTTAGTGTGTTTTGTTCGTGTGGTGGGTGGTTGTGTGGTGCCTGTTTTTTGGGGTGTTCTTCCGTTTGTGGTGTCCTTGTTGTGTCTCGTCGTTGTGGTTGTGTTTTGCGTTATGTGTGGGGTTGTAGGTTGTGGTGGTCGAGTTTGGTCTGTTCGCGGTTGGGTTTGTTGTCGTTGTTGTTGTGTGGTGTGTGTTTGCGTGTGGGTGGTTTGGCGTTGGGGCTGGGTTTTGGGTTTTCGTCGTTTGTGTGGGTGTGTTTGTGTTGTCTGTTTGTCTTTTTTGTTTGTTCGGGTGTGTGGGGGTGGTTGATTGGGGGTTTGCTTCGGTGTGTTTGGTGTGGTGGTTGTTGTTGTTGTTGGTGTCGTTGGTGTGCTTGTTTGGCTTGTGTTTTAGGTTATTGGGTGTTTGTTTTGGTGGATTTTTTGATTGTTGGGTTTTGTGTGTGTATTGCGTATGTTGGTGGTGTTTTTTTTTGTGTTGGTGGTGTGGTGTCGGGCTGCCGTGTTTCGTGGTTTGGTTTGGTAGGTTTTATTTTTGGGGGTTGTTGTGAGGGCTGTGTTGATTAGGGTGACTTTTGGTCTTGGAGTTTTTGGTCGTTTGGGGTTGTTGTGTTGTGTTGTTCGTTGTTCTTAAGTTGTTGTTTGGTTGTATTGGGGTTTGCAGTGTTTCCTGTCTCTCTTTTTGTGTGGGTTGTTATTGGTTAGGGTCGTCGGTGTTTTGGTGTTCTTTTCGTTTTGTGTGTTGGTGGTTGGTGTGTTGTCGGTTTGTTGTCTTGTGCGGGGCTGTCGTTGGCCTATGCTATGTTTTGTTTGTGTGTAGTTTTTCGGTTGAGGTTTCTTTTTTGTTTATTCTTTCGATTGTGTTTTTATGTGGTGTAGTTTTTGTCTGTGTGGTTGGTGGTGTGTGTTTGTGCGGGGTGTGTCCTCGGGTGTAAGGACTGGGTTTTTGTTGCGTATGTGGTTTTTGGTGTTTGTGTGTTTTTGTTTGCTGTGGGCCTGTGGAGGTTTGTGGTTGTTATTTAGTGGTGTTGTGTTTGGGTCCGTTTATTGTTTTTGGTAGGGGTGGGTATATGTGTTTTTCGCGGTTTTGGGGCTCGTCGTTATTTTCTTTCGGTTTGTTGTGTGTGTGGTGGGTGTTTGTGTTTTGTGGGTGTTTTTTGGTGTTTCTTGGTGTGTCGTTCTTGGGTGGGCGTTGTTGTTTTGTGTTTGTGGGTCTGAGGGTTAGTTTGGGTCCGGGTTTTTGTCGCTTATGTTGGTCCTGTAGTAGTGTTTGAGTGGTGGTTGGTTTGGAGGCTGTTTTCGTGTGTGGGTGTTATACCGGGGTTTGTGTTAGTGGGGGTTGTAATGTGGTGTTTAATGGTCCTTATGGTTTGGATGTTCAGGTTTGTTGAAGTCCCGGGTTTTTTTGTGGTTTCGTTGGTCCTGATGTTCTTGATGGTTATGTTGTGTTGTTGAGTGTTTGGTTTGCCGTTTCCCGGATGGTTGTCGGGTTGCTGGTTTGAAGTGTGTTTTCACCGTTGTTTGGCTTCTGTGTGTTTTGGTTCCAGTGTTCGGTCTGGTTTGTTTGGGTGTGGTTTCGGTTGATGGGTTGCTTGGCTGGTGTGGTTCGATGGCGGTTTTGCTATGGTTTGTTGGTGGTATGGTAAGTTGTTGGCGTGTTTAATTGTGTCTGGGTTCGTTGTGTGTGGGGGTGGGGATTCGTGTTGGTTTTATCGTTTGGTTGGTTGGGTTTTTTTCGTGGGGTCTTGTGTTGTATGTGTGGGTGTAGGTTTGTCGGTGTCGCAAATGTGCTTCGGCGGCAGGTGGGTGTTTGTTATGGTGGTGTGTTTTGTGTGTTGTTGTGTGGTCCCTCTGTCTGTGCCGTTCACGGAGCTGTCTATGGGGGATGTAGTGTTGGTGTTTGGTCGGCTCGTGTCTTTATTGTTGTATGGTGGTTTGTTGTGGTTTTGTCGTTGATGTGTTGGGTCAAGTTGTTTGGTCGTTTTTATGCGTTGTTTGTAGCTTGGGCTTGTTAGTTGGTGGTGTTTGGTTTTTGTTGTGTGGGTGTTTTGGGGGTTTGTGTGTGTTTTTGTGTTGTTTCTGGTCTTGGTATGTGTGGTAGTTCGTTGTGTGTGGGTGCACAGTTGTTCAGTTTGGTGAGTGGTGGTCGCGGTGTTTTTGTTTTGTGTATTGGGGTTCGTGGTGTGTTTTGTGGGGTGGTTTGTGGGTTGAGGGGTGTTGCTGTTTTGGGTCGCTGTGTGGTGTTTTTGAGCGTTTTGTTTTTGTGTAGTGTTTTTGCTTAGTTACTTGTAATCTCGTTCTGCGTTGTGCTGGTGGTTCTGTCTTGAGGGGGGGTGTGTGTGAGTGTGTTCCGACCTTTGGTGTGTTGGCGTTTGGGTTGTCATGGGTTGTTTAGGTCTCACGGGGTCGTCTTGTGTTCTCGTGTTGGGTGTTGGTGTGGTGTGCGCGGGGGGGGGGGGGGGGGGGGGGGGGGGTTCGTGTTTAGGAGTGTTGCTCGGGGAGTTGGGGGTGGGTTTTGTGTTACCGCTGTTCAGTCGTTTGCGGTGGACTGTTTGATTTGAGTCGGTTGTTTGGTATGTGGTCTGAGGGGTGTGTGTGTTTTCTTTGGTTGTTGTTTGAGGTTTGGTGTTGGGTGGTGTTCGGTTATTGTGTTGCTCGTTTCTTCGTATTGTGTTTCAGTCGGCGCAGGTGGTCGCTGTTGCGTTGGGGTCTCGTCGTTTGTGTGGTTTAGTTGGGTTGGTGTTGGTGTGTGGTTTGCTACGTTTTGGTGGTGTGGTTGTTGTGTTTTGGTGTTGTTAGGTCTGTTTGTGGGTTGTTGGGTCGTTCGGTTTAGGGTTTTTCGTGTTGTTTATTGTTGGTGTGTGTTTTTTGTTTGTTTACTGCGTTGGTCTCCGGTGTTTGATTTGGTCTGGTTGTTTTTTTTGTGCGTCGTTGGTCTGTCTGGGTTAGTTTTAAGTTCTTTTCTGTTGTGTCGTTTGTGTGGTTGTGGTCATGTTCTGTTGTTGTGGACGTTCTGACGCGTTATCTTGCTTGTAGTTTGATTATTTGTACCTGTGGTTCGTGTTGAGTTCGTGTGTCGGTGTTGTGGCGTGTCTGTGTGTTGTCTTGGGTGCGGTGCGGTTTTGTTTGGACTTGTGTTTGTATGAGTATGTTTTCTCGGTCCTCGATGTGTTCTTTCTTAGTCGGTGTGTGGAGTCTTTTGCGTTGTGTGTGTTTTGTTTGGTCATTTAGTGTTCTCCGGTTGGTGTTGTGTGGTTTGTCTTTTTTTAGTGTTTTGTGTTAATTTTGTGTGTTCTAGTGCTGTTTCGTGTGGTGTGAGTCGGGTGTCTGGTTGGGGGTTTGTTGTGTTCCTTGTTGTGGTTAGGTGTGAGTTTATTTGGTGTCTGGGCTGGCATCCGGGTGTCTCTATGGTTCTTAGTGGTGGGGGGGTTGTTTGTTTTGTGGTAGTGGTCGTTGTTCTTGTGGTTTGTTGTGTACTCCTGTTGGGCGCGGATGTTGGGTTGTGGGGGAGGTGGTCGTTCGTATGTGCTTCGGGGTGTGTCGTTGTATTGTTGTTTGTACCGGTCTTTTGTGGTTTTATTGATAGGGCTCCGTTGTTACGTTTGTTTGAGTTGGCTTGTGATTTTGTCGTGACTGCGGTTGTGATATGTTTGCATTTGTTTTTTTGCTGGTTTGTTGTTCTTATCCGCCGGTTCTGTGGGGGCGTGGTGTGTTTGTGTTCTGTTGGCTGGTTGTGGGGGGTTTGTTTGGTGTGTTCTGTTGTTTGGATTGTTGTTTGGGTGGGCGTTGTTGTTTGTTGTTATGGTGGAAAGTGTTTCGTGTTGCGTTGTGGTTGTTTTTCCTGGGTTGTCCCTCGGTGTTTGTCTTTGGTTTTGTTTTATGTGTCTTGTGTGTTTGGTCTGGGGTGTATGGTTCGCTGGGTCGTCTGTCTGCTTAGTTGTGGTTTTTGTTGTGGGTTTGTTTTTTCTGTTTGTGGCGGCTGTTGTTGTGTTGTCTTCTTTTCGTGGTGCGAGGTTTTGTTGTTGGGGTGTGTTGGTTGGTGTCATTGGTAAGGGGGTGGCTGTCGGTCGATGTTTGGGTTTTTTGTTGGTTTTGCTTTTTGGTGGGTGCTCTTTGTTTGGTTTTGAGCTTGGTGGTTTTTGTTTGTGAGTTGTTCGGTTGTGTTGAGGTGTGTTTTTGTGTTGGTTGTTGGGTGGTGCGCGCTGTCAGAGATTTTTCTCTGGTGGTGTGGATGTCGTGGTTGTCGTGGGGTTTGGTGTGGGACGGTTTCGAGTTTTGTGTGCGTGCTGCGGTTTGGTGTTTTGGTTTTGCGTTGGTTGTTTGTCTTTTTACGGTGGTGGTGAGGGAAGTTGGTGTGTGTTTTTGCTCTACGCCGTTGTTTGTGTTTTGTGTGTGTTGTTCTGTTATGGTGGTGTTTGGTTGGTTGTCCTGTTGGGTAGAGTCTGTTGTGTTGTTCCTGGTGTGTTCGTGTGGTTGGGTGTGTTCGGTGCTGTTGTGGAGGTTGTGGTGTTTTAGTTTGCGTTTTTGTGTTTGTTTGTTTGGGGTTGGGTGTGTTCGTCTGTTCGTGTTTTCGTGTCAGTGTGTTGGGTGGTTGTTTTCGTTGGTTTCTTTGGTTTGGTATTGTTTCTGTGCCCTCGCTGTGGAAGTTTATTTTGGTTTGGTGGTGTTAGTCTGGTCGTGTGGGTTTTCGTTGTTGTTGGGTTGTTTAGGTGTTTGTTTTTACGCTTTGTTGACGTGTGGTGGCGTATGTCATCAATGGTTGTACCATTGTTGTGCTTCAGTTCTCGTGTGTTGGTGCGTTAGAGTTGGGTTAGGTCTTATTGTCGTTCGTTGGGTGTTAGTTGCTGCTTTGGTTAGTGGGAGTTGTGTATTTTTGGTTGGGTGGCGGGCGTTTGGTGGGTGGCGTGGTCTTTGTCCTTGGTGTGGTTCGGTGGGTTTTTAGTGCGTGTTGTTGTATGGGGTCTGAGTTTAGCGTGGTGGTTGTTTTCGGTGTGGTGTTTGTAACTGTGGAGTTCGTTTTTTGTTGATTGTTGGCTCTTTGGTTGGTGTGGTATGGTGGGCTAGTTTGGGGGTTGGGTGTGTGTTTTGTGTGTTTTTCGTTTAGTGTGGTGGGTGTGTTGGGCTGTTGTGCGTGGTGGTTTTGGTTTGTGTTGTTGTTTCTTGGTTTTAGTTTGTTCTCGTCGGGTTGTGTGTCGGTGGTCGGGGTGTGGTGTTTTTGGTTTTGGTGTGTTTGTTGTTTGTAGTTGTTTCTAGTTGGGTGGTTTCGCTTAGTCTGCGGTTCGGTCGGTGTTGTGTGGTTTTGTTGTGTGTGTTGGTTTGGGGTGGTGTAGTGTCTTTTGTCGGGTTTGTGTGTGTTGGTTGTTTGTGGTTTTGTGTGGGGTTAAGTTTGTTGTTAGTTGGTTTGTGTGGTTGTCTTGAATTGTTTGATAGTGTTTCGAGTTATGGGCTTTGTTTTTTTTTGTGTGTGTTTGGTTTGTGTTTTTGGTGTGTGTTTTTTGGGTTGGGGTTGTGGGTTCTTGTTCGTGTGATGTGTTTTAGTGGTGGGTTGGTGGTTCTGGTTTTGTACATGTGTTGCTGGTGTGTCTTGTGGTGGGTTGGTTCTTTGTTTTCTGGTGTAGTCTGGTCTTGTATTTGTCGTTGATGTTGTGGTTTTTGTAGTGTTTGGGCTGGTGAGTGTTTGGAGTTTTCTAATTCGTTTTTATTTTGTGGCGTGTTCGTGTGTTTTGTGGTTTCCCAGTTGTATTTGTTCAGTGTTCGGAGGCTGTTTGTGCTTCTGTTGTTCGTTTTTGATGTTTGTGTGTGTGTGGTTTGGTTTCGGATAGGGTTCTTAGTGTGTATGAGGTGTGGTGTTTGTTATCTTGTGGTTGTGGTGTGGTTGTGATGTGTTTGTGTTCGTTTGTCGGTTTGGGTGTGTGTGGTTATTGGTGTTTTCGGGTCGCGCTGTGTTGTTTTGGTGTGTGGTTTGGTGTAGGTGGTTGCTTTGCTGTTCTGTTGGTTTGGTTGTTCTGTGCTTTTTCGTGTATTGGGTTTGTGTGCGTTTCGGGAGTTGTTTGTGGTTGGTTGTTTTTGTGGTGTTATTTGTGTGTTAGTTGTTGTATAGTGAGTGTTTGTTGTTGTTGGTTCTTGCGGGGTGGGGGTTTTGTTTTTGGTATGTTGTTGTTTTTCTGTGTTGTTCCTTTGGTGTGCCTTTGTTTGTGTGTTGGGATACTGTGGGGTTTTTGTTGTGTGTCTCGTTTTGTTGTTTGCTGTTTTTGTTGTTGTGTTTGTGTTGTTTCGTGTTAGGAGTTTGGTGTTTTTGTGTTCTGGTTTGTGTAGGTTGGGGTTTGTGGTTGTCACCCTGTTCTTTTGAGGTGTTGTTCTGGTGTGGTGTTGTGTTTTGTTGTTGGTCGTGTTGGGTGGGTTCGGTCTTTTGTTTTTTGTGGTAGTTGTGAGTTGTGTGTCAGTGTTGGTTCGTGGTTGTTGTTTTTGTGATTCTGTTGGGTTGTTTGTCTGTTGTGTCAGGCGGTTTGGTTTTTTCCTTGTTGTTGTTGTTATTTTTTTTGTTGTTGTTTTGGTTTGTGTTTTTTTGTTTTTTGTGGTTGTGTTTGTTGGCTGTCGGTGTGTCCGGTGTTTGGGTTGTTGGGGGGGTTTGGTCGGTCGGTTGTGTGTGTGGTGGGTGTGGTTCTGGGGCTGTCCTTTTATGTGCTCACGTCCTCGTTTTTGGGGTGCTTGTTTGTTTGCTGGTGGTTGGTGGTGGTGCGCTTTGTTTATTTGGGAGTTTGTTTGTTAGTTTTTGTTTGTGGTGTGCTGCGGTGCGGCGGTTGGTGTCTTGTATTTATTTGTGTAATTTTCTTGTTCGTGGGTATTCGTTTCGGTTTGTCGAGTTGTGGTTGTGCTGGTGTGGTGGTTGGTGTTGTGTGTTTTGTTTTGTGTGTACGCTGGGCTGTGTTCGTGGTTGTGTGTATGGTTTGTTGTTGTTGTGGCGTTTTGGGGTGGAGGATTGTTTGGTTTCGTATGTGGTTGTGTGTTTGTTTGGGTGATTTATGTGTTTGGGGCCGAGTGCGTTTTTGGTGTTCGTGGGTTTTGCAGGCGTGTGTTTGTGTGGCAGGTTGTTCTTGTGTGGGTTTGCTGGGTGTTTTCTGTTGTGTGGTTTGGTTGGTCGGGGTATTGTCGGTTTTTTTGTTGGTGGGTGTGTTGGGTTGTTTTGGTGTTGAGTTGGTGGCTGTGTGTAGTTTGTGGTTGTGTTGGTAGTTTGTGTTGTTTCCCGTGGTTGGTTTTGTTGGTTCTGCTGGGTCCCGGTTTTTGTGTTGGTGGCGAGTTTGGTTGGTAGTAGTGGGGTTGTTTGTGTGTCGTGTTGCGGTCTCCTGGTGGTTTCGTCGAGTTGGATTTTGGTGTGCTTGGTTTCCGGGTTTTGTTGGTTTTTGGTGTGGTGCTGCGTTGGTGTTTGGTGTGTTTGTGTACGTTTGGTTGTTTGCTGGTCGGTGTTTGGTTGTTTGTTGGTTTGTTCTTGTTGTCTGGTTGAGCTTTCCCCCCCCCCCCCCCCCCCCCATTGTTATGTGCTTTTGTGTGGTTTTGGTTGTGTTGCGTTGGTGTGGTGGTGTTCGTTGTGGGGTGGGTTGTGGTGTTTAGGGTTGGGTTGTTTTTAGTTTCGTTGGATGTTGTGGGCCGTTGTTCGCTTGGGGAGTTCGTTCGTTGTGTTAGTTGATCGTGGGGTCGTGTGTGTTTTTACCCTGGCGTGTTTGATGAGGTCGTGGTATTGGGAGGTGGTTGTTGCTTTTGTGTATTGTGTGTGGCGTGTGTTTTGGTGGTTGGTTTGGCGTGCTCTGTTGAGGTGTTGTTTGTTTGTGTCTCTATGGGTCAATTGGGTGTGTTGCTTGGGGGTCGGGGCGGGTTGGGATGTCGTTTGGTCGTTTTGCTTCTGTTTTTTGTTTGTGTTGTATGTTTTGTTTTTGGTTGATTTGTTGGTGGGTTAGGTTGTTGGTGTTGTTAGCGATGGGTGCTTGTTGGGGTTAGGTCTGTTTTTCCGGGTGTGTGGGTGTGGTGGTGTTGGCTGGGTTTTGTCGGTTGATTTTTGTTCGTTTTGGTTGTAATGGCACGTTGTTTTTGTGTTTGTTTTGTGTGATTGTCGTTACTTGTAAGGTGTGTGGTGTGTTGTGGGCTGATGGTGACTGGCTGCTTCTTGGTCTGGGTGGTGTTTTTAGTGGTTAGCTTGTTAGGTAAGTTCTGGCTGTGGGGTGGGCTTGTTTGCTGTTCGAGGTTATTTTTGTTGTGTGTGTGGTTTTGGGTGTGGTGGCTCGTGTTTGGGTTTGGGCTTTTGTTGGTGTGTTTTGAGTGAAGTCTGTGTTTTGTCTGGGTTTGGGTTATGTTCGTTGTGTGTTGTTTGTGGGTGTTTTCGGAGGTTTCTCGTTTAGGGGTACTTGTGTCTTGTGTTGGCGCTTTGTCGTGGGGTGGTTTGTGTTGGTGTGTGTGTATTTCTGATTTTGCGGTGCGTCGTTTGGCCTTTTACTTGGTTTTTTTTGTTTGGGTGTGGGGGGGTCTGTCCTTTCCCTCATCTTTGGTCGTCTGTTGTTGGTGGTGTTTGTGTGTGGTAGGTTTAGAGCGTACGTGTTTTTGGCTTTTTGCTTGGTGTTGCTTTGATAGTGTGTCGTGTTGTAGAAGGTTGGGTGGTCTCCCTGTATTGGCAGGTTGTTGGGGACTTTCCGGTTTGTTGGTTTGTTGGTTGGTGGTTGTGGGGAGTGCGGTGATGCGGTGTGTAGGTGTTTGGGTTGTTGATGGGGCGTGTTAGTTAGGGTTTTGTTAGTTTTTGTTTGTTGGTTGTGGTGGGATATCTGATTGTTGGGTTGTTGTTCCTGGGGTCGGGTGTGCGGCGGGGTGTGGTTCGAGGTATTTGTTTGTCTGTTGGTTGTAGTCTCGTTGTCTGGTAGGTCTTGTTGTACTGTTGTTGTATTTGGGTGGGTTGTGTTTTGGTTGCTGTGGTAGAGTTGTCAGGTTTTTTCTTTTCTTTTTCGTGTGGGTGGTAGTGGTAGTGGGTGTTGTGTTGTCTTAGGTTGGTTTTTGTGTGTTGTTTGTGTGTAGTCAGTTGGTTCGTGGTTGTTTTGCGTGTGGAACATGATGGGTTTTTTTGTGTTTCGGTTGCTGTTGTGTGGTGGGTGGGGTGTTGGTGTTGTGGGCTGTGTTCGGGTGGGTTTTGTTTGTGTGTGTAGGTGGTGGTCGTGTTGAGATTGTTGTGGTGGTTTGTGGTGTGTTTAGTTTGTGGTTGTCTGGTGTTCAGTTTTGGTGGTTGTTCGGTGCGTTTTTTGGTGTGTGGGTGGTAGTGTGTTTAGCCTTCCGTTTTTTTTTTGGGATTGTTGTTGGGATGAGTGTGTGGTCTATTTTGCCTGGTGTGAGTGGTTGGGTATGGGTTAAATTTGGTGTTGGTGTTTGGTGGCGGCTGTGGTGGTTGGTATGTGTGGCTGTTGTGGTCGGTGGTGGGTTTGGTGTTGGTTGTAGTGAGTTTGAGTTGTCGGATATTTCGTGTCGGTTGGTGCCTGTTTGAGGTGAGGTCGTGTTGTATGGTATTTGGTTCGGGTTCATGGTGTTGTGTCGGTTGGTGGGGTTGGGTTCCAGAGTGTGTGGGACCGTATGGTTTTTGTACTTGGTGTTTGGTTTGTCATGGGTTTTTGTTTACAGGTTTGGTGTTGTGGGGGGTTTTTGTATTTGTTGCGGGGGTTGTTTTGTGGTTGTGTTTGTAGTCTTGAGTTTGTTTGGTTTGTTGTAGGTGGTTGGTGTTCAGTCTATTTCTGGTGGATGGTTGGGTTTCTTTTAGGTTTAATGGGTTGTATGTTTTGTGGGTTAGTCGGTGGTGGGGTGTTGTGTCGGATATGTTTTGTGTGTGTTTTGTGTTGTTGGTTGTGGGTGTTGGTTGCGAGTTTGTGTTTGTTGTGGTTTTTTGTGTCGTGTGTGTGAGTGCCGTTTTGCTTTGTCGGAGTGGTTTGGCCGTTTCTGGGAGTAGTGTTTCTTTGTGGTTTGTTTGTTGGTGTGGATACTCTGTGTGTGTTTTTGGGGGGTCTGGTACGCTAGTCTGTGTCGTGTCTGGTGCAGTCTGCGGTGTTAACTCTTTTGTTGGCTTTTGGGTTGTTACGTCGTGTTGTCGGTGTTGTAGTTTTTACTCTATTGGGTGGTCGTTCGTTTGATGTGTGATGTTGTTATGGCTTGCTGGGTTCTGTGCGGGGTGTTTTTCTGGGTTAGGTAGGGTCTGTGTGTTGGCAGTTGTTGGGTTGAGGTGTGCGTGTGTCGTTTGTGTTCTTACGTGTGTGTGTGTATGGGGGTGGGTGTGGTGATTTGTAGTGTTCTCTGGGGTGGGGGGGGTATACTTGGTGGTTTGTGTGTAGTTGATGGGAGTGTTGGTTTTGTTGATGTTTTTGTCTATTGTGGTTTCTTGTTGGGTTGTTGTTGTTTTGTTGGGTGTTTTGGTCTTTATGTGTAGTTGCTAGTTGTGTCTCGCGTGGTCTGGTTTGTTGTGAAGTCGGGTGGGGTGTTTGTGTTTAGTTGTACGTGGTGGCTTTGTGTGTTTTTGTTTGTGTTGGTTGTGTGGTTCGTCGTTGTAGGTTTATGGCTTTGTTGTTTGTTGTGTGTTTTGGGGTATGGTTTAGTTTGTTTCATGTTTGCCGTGTTCTGCGGGTCAGTCGGTTTTGTGTCGTGTGTGTGTGGTTTGTGTTGGCTGGGTTGGTGGGGCGTTGTGTTTGTGTTGGGGGAGGGGGAGGGGGGGGGGTGTCTAGGTGTAATTTGTTCGTGCTGTCGTCTGTTTTTGTTTCGTGTACTTTTGTTGTGTTTTTGATTTAGTATGTTTTGTGACTCTATCCGTTTTTTGTCAATTGTTGTGTTGTTAGGTGTCTGTTTGTTTTTGTGGTTTTGTGTGTGTTTGAATGTGGTTTCTAATCGGTTGCTCTGTTGTCTTCGGGGGGGGGGGTGTAGGTGCTAGGTGTGGTTTGTATTCTTTGGTAGTGGATGTCGTTGTGGTGAGGGTGTCTTTTCTAGGTTGGTTTGTGTTGGGTGTGGTGTTTTCGGCTGTTTTGGGTCTGCTGTGGTGTTTGTTTGTGTTGTGTTTGTTGTTTGTGGTGCGTTGGCTGGTTGGGGTTGGTGGTCTTTGGCGTGGTTGTTTCGTGGTGGTGTCGGTTGTTCGGTTTGGGCCGTGAGTTTGGGTTGTTGGTTCTTGGTGGTAGTGTGTTGTCGTTTATGCGGTGTGTTTGGTGAGCTTGTTGGTGTGGTTTGTTTTGTTGGTTAATTTTTGGTGTTTTTCTTTTGTGGTTTTGTGAGTGTGGCTGTTCTTGTGTGGTGTGTTTCAGTTGATGGTGTTGTTTGTGTTTGTGGTCAGTGAGTGTTTTTATTCGTTTGATGTCTGGTTAGTGTGGTCTTCGTCAATTTCCGGTGGTTTGTGTGTGTTGTGTGGTTTGGTGTTTTTCTAGTTGCCTGCTTCTGTGGTCGTGTTTGTGTTCGCGTGGGTGTGGGGTGGATGTTGGCCTTTGTTGTGGGTTGGTTGGTTTGGTTTGGTGATGTGGGTATTGTGGTTTTAGGGTGTTGTTTTGTTAGTGAGTGTGGCTTCGTGTTGTTTGTTGCGTATTGTGGGTTGTCGTAGTTGTGTTTTGTGTGGGTTGGGTGTTGTTGTGTGAGTTGGTTGGTGCTGGCGGAGTGTTGGTCCTGTTGTAGTGGTCTGGGTTTCGTGGTGTCGGTTCGTGTTCGTTTGGTGTGTCGGTTGTGGTTGGTTTCTTTTTGGGGTGTTTGGGTGGGGTTCTGGTGCTTCCGTGGTTCTCCTCTAGTACGTTTTTTTCGTGTTTCTGGGTCGGTTGTGTTAGGGTGTCGTTGTTTGTGTCGGTCCTGCGGTCTCGTGTGGGGTGGGTATGTTGTGTTCTTCTCTGTTGTTGTGTTGGGTGTCGTGGTGTAGGGTTGTTGTGTTTTTAGGGGTGTGTGACTTTGGGGTGTTTTTGTGAGTGTTGTGTGTGTGTTGTGGTGTTGGTGTCTTTATGGTGGGTTTGTGTGTTGGTGTTGTGTGGTGCGTGGTGTTGTTTGGTTCCGTGGTTTCCTTGTATTGGGGGTGGGTTGTGGGTTTGGTGTGTGTGGTGTTTTTTTGTGTTTGTGTTGTTGGATTTGTGTGTCGGTCGGGTTGTGTTGTTGTTTGTGGTGATACGCTGCAGGTGTTTTCAGTGTTTGGGCCGTGTTGTTGTTGGTGGGGGTTCTCTTTGTGTTTGTACGTTGGGGTTTTGGTTCATGGGGTCGTGATGTTCTTCGTTTGTTGTGATCTTTGTCGTGTTTGAGTTGGTTGTATGTGAGTTCTTTTTGCGGTGTTTTTTTGTGTTGGGTGTGTTTTGTGTTGGAGCGTTTGGCTGTTGTTTTGTGGTGTGGTTGTGGTTGTTGTTTACTTTTTGGGTGTCGGGTTGATGGTTTTTGTTTGGCTGTGGTTGTTGGGTGGGGGTCTTGTTTGATGTGGGTTATTGTTGTTTGTACTTTGTGTGGTTGTGCTTTGTAGTTTTGGTGTTGGTTGGTATTCTTGATGTGTTCCCTTAGGAGTTCTGTGTGTGTTTGTTCGTCTTAGTGTTTGTGGTTTTGTGGGGTCGGGTTATTGCGTTGTTGTTGTTTTGGGTTGTTCGTTAGTGTTTGTTTGATTGTGGGGTTTAGTTGTTGTTGGGGCTTTGGCTTTTTGTGTTGGGTTTTGGTTCGTTTGGATTTGCGTGCTTTCTTCTTACGTCTTGACTGGCTTTGTGTTGTTTGTGTGTTTCTGCCCGTTTAGTCGTTCTTGGGTGGATGTTTGCTTTGTCGTTGGTTTGGCTGGCGATGTGGTGTTTTTTTTGTGTTCTTAGGGTGTTGTGAGTGGTGTGTGTTGTGTCTGTTTTTTGGGTGGGTCTCGTGTTCTTGGGTCGCTGGTGTTCTTCTTCGGTGTGGTTTTGTGTGAGTGGGTACTCTGGCTCGGTGGTGGTTGGTTTGTGTGTTGTGTTCGGTTTTTTAGTTGTGTTGGGGTGGGTTCTTGTTGTGGGTTTTTCGTCTTCTGGCTCTTTTGTGTTTTTGGGTCGGGTTTAGGTGCTTTTTGTGTTATGCTTGTTTGAGTCGTTGGGGGGGTTGGGTGTTGTGTAGGTGTAGTTGGTGTGGGCTCGGGTTGGTGTTTCTGTGGTTGTTGTACCACTTTTCTCGTGTTATTTGTGTCGGTGAGGGTGTGTTGTTCTGTTGTAAAGGTGGGGTTTTGTGAGTTGTGGGAATGGGTGGTTGCTGTGTGGGTTTTGTGGTGCTGTGTTTGTCTTGTGGTTGTTGGTAATGTTTGCCTTTTTTGGTGTTGGGTGGTGGGGGGGGGGGGGGTGTGGTGGGGGGGGGGGTTTTTGGGTCCTTGTGGTAGGTGGTTTTATATGGGTGTTTTGTGGTGTGTATTGGTTTGTTTTGGGTGTGTGTCCTGTTGGGTTGTGTGTTTGTGTGTTTTGGTTGCGTTGCTTCGATGGGGTTGGCGTGTGTGTGGGTGTTTGTGGTTTGTTTGTGTGCTTGTTCTGTCTTGTTGGTTTGTTAGGTTGTAAATTGTGTATGTTTGTGTTGTGTGCAGGTGGTGTTGTGAGTGGTTGTGTTTGGTGCTTTTTGCTCTTCGATGTGGGGTGTTTTCCTTGGTTGGTGCGTCTTCCTAGGGGTTGTTGTTGTGTGGTTTTTGTTGTTTCGTGTGGTCTTTTTTGGTTTGCGTTTCGCGGTGTTGCTGGTTGTGTTTTGTTGTTTGTACTTTTTGTATTTGGGTGTTTGTTTCTTGTTTGTTTGTTTTGTTTTTTTTTCTGTTTGAGTTTGTGTTTGGGTTGTGTTTGTTTTTTTGGTTGGTTGGTTTTTGGTTGGGTAGTTTGTGGGGTTTGGGGATGTGATTGTGGGTGGGGTGGGGGCCTTTGTGTGGGTGGTTAGTTGTGTGTTCTTTTGGTGTGTGTGTGTGGGAGTGCCGTGGGGTCTAGTGTGTGTGAATTGGTGTTTGTTTCTGTTAGTGTTGTTATGTAGTTGGTTGGTTGTCTTTGTTTTTTTGCTGTGTATTTGCTTTGTATTCGTGGACGTTTTGTTCTGTGCTTCTTCTTGAGGGGTTTATTTATATTCGTTGCTCGTTTTTTCGTCCTGCGGTTGGTAGTGTTTCTGGTGTTTGCGGGTGTGGTGTGTGTGTGTTACTTTGTGGTGGGTTCGTCGTGTGTTTGGGAGCGTCGTCGTTGGGTTGTGCTTGGGGTTGTCGGGTCGTTGGGTGTTTGGTTGTTTGTTGTCCTTGTGTTTTTGGTGTTGTTCGATCTGCTGTAGTTGTTACGTTGTCTGGTTTGCTGCTGGCGTGTTTTTGGTTGGTTGATTTGTGTTCGTTTGGATTGTGCGTGTTGGGTGTTGGGGGGTGTGTTTGGTGTGGTCTGTGTGTGTTTTTGTTGGTTGGCGGCTCGTTATGGTGTTGGTGGTGTGTTTGGTGTGTGGTGTTCTTGCGGGGGTTGGCGCGTGGTTAGGTGGTTGCTTGGCGGGTAATGGTCCCTTGGTTTGTAGCTTCTATTGTTTAGTCTGTTGTGGGTTTGTGTGTGTTTGTCGTTTGGGATGTTGTTGTTTGTGTTTGTGTGTGTTTTTTTCCGTGTATCGTTTTAGTGTGTTGGTGGGTGGTGGCGTCGTTGGTGTTGTTCTGAAGTGCGTGTATTTTTTGTTTATTTTATATTTTATTTATTGGTTGTTGTTTTTGGGAGGACGGGTTACTTTGGTTTTAGTGTGGTTTAATTGGTAGGGGTGAGTGGTTGGGGTGTGTGTTGTTTGTGTTTGGTACAGGGTGGTGTGTAGGTTGGTTTGGTGGGTTTGGTGTTGTTGAGGTTGTTGGTTCTTGGGGATGTTTTGTGTGGTTGTTGTTTTGTTCAACAGTCTTCGTTTTGTGTGGTTTTCTGGGGGTGGTTGTGGGCGATTGGAGTCCTGTTGGATGGCGTTGGGTGTCTTCGTTGGTTGTTCGGTGGGGTGATGTTGGGTGTTGTCTCGGTGGTGTGAGGTGTGTGGGTTTGGGTTTGTTTATTGTTGTGGTGTGGGTGTTGTTCTTTTTTGTGGTTGGGTGTTGGGGGTGTGGGGTGGTTATTGTAGGTTACTATTGTGTGTGGCTGTTCCGTCTTTTGGGGTTTGCTGGTCGTAGTAGTGTTTCTGTTTTTCCTTGTGTTGTTTGGTGGTGTGGTGTTTGATATGCGTGTGTGCTTTGGTTGTTCGGACGGGTGTCGTGGGTGTGTTTTCGAGGGGTGTTTTGTGTGGGGTGTGTTGTTTGGTTTTTTTTGTGGGATGCCTGTGTGTTTGTTCTGTGTGGGTCGAGGGGTGTTGGTTGTTGTTTGTTGTGGGTTGTTGGTGTATTCGGATTTAGGTAGTTGATGGTTTGTTTGGTGGGGGTTGTGTTTTTGTTTGTATGTTTGCTTTCCGTTGGTTTTTTTGGTTGGTGGCTGCGTGTGGTAGGGTTGGATGTGGTTTTTTTGGTGTCGTTGTTTTTGGTGTGTGGTTGGTTTGGGTGGGTGTTGGTTGTGTTTATTTGTTACTGTTTGGTTCGGGGGGGGTGGGGGTGTGATTTGATGATGTGGTAGATGTTGTGTGTTTGTGTTTGGGTGTAGTTGTTGTGGCGGTTATTTGTGTTTTGGTGATTTTTTTGGGTAGAAGGTGGTAGTTTTTGTGTTGCGGGGTTTGTTTGGTTGTGTATGAGTTATTTTGTTGTTTGTTTTGTGGGTGGTGTTGTGTTTTTTTCTTTTTTTGTGTGTGACTTGTAAGGGTCGTGCGTTCGATTGTTGCGGTTGTGTCTTTCGTTTTTTTTGTTGGTAGTGGTGTTTGGTTTGTGTTGGTGTTTGTTTTTGTGGGGGTATTGTGTTGGGTGGTGTTTTGAGATTTATAGGTCGTTGGTTGTTCGGTTGTCGGTGTTGGCGGTTTTGTTTTGTTCGGTTGTTTTGTTGAGTGTTTTTGGGAAGCTATGATTGGTGTCCATTGTGGTGTTTTGTAGTGTGTTTTCTGGGTTTGTTAGGTGTTGGTTTGTTGGGGTTTGTTGAATCGGTGTGGTGTTGTGTGTTGTGGTGTTGGTGTAGCGTGTTTCGGTGTTCGCTGTACTTTTGTTTTTTTCGTGGTTCTTCTTCGTTGTTAAGTGTGTTGGGTGTGTCGAGGTTAGTGTTTGGTGTTGTTGGATTTATGTTTTGGTTTTTGGGGGTTGTGTTGTCGTGTTCTTATGCGTTTTGTGTTATGTAGTGATTTTGGTTAATGGTGGTTTGTTATGTTTTTGTGTTTTTAGTGTTTGGTGAGTTGTTGTTGTGTTTGTGTTTGTAGTGTGTGTGTCTTTTGTGTTTGGTTTTTGTTGTTTTTATGTGGGTTTGTTTGTGGGTTGTTGTTATGGTGGTTGTGTGGTCAGGGGTTTTGTTGTTCGGTTGTGGTGGGTAGTGTGGGCTGGTTGTTTAGTTTTTTGTCCAGTTGTCGTGTAGTACTGTGGGGGGGTGTTGTGGGTGTTGTTGTGTTGGTTTCTGGGGTGATATTTGGTTTGGGTGTGTGTGTTTGGGGGGGTATTGTGTTGCGTCTTGTGCTGGTGTGGGCGTTGGTTATTTTTTGTGTTACTGTGTTTGGTTGTTGCTTGTGATTGGTTGAGTTGTTTTGGTATTTCGGTGTGTCCTGTCTGTTTTCTGTCGTGTGTGGTTGGTTGTTGGCTTGTGTCTGTTGTTCGTGTTTGTTGCTGGTTTGTGTGGTTTTTGTTGGTGTGGTGTAGGTGGTTGTGGTTGTTGGTTTGTTGTGTTAGGTGGTTTATTGTTTGGTTGTGTTTTTAAGTTTTTAGTGCTGTGGGTGTCAGACGGTTGTGGGTTGTTTTGTGTTTTTGGCTGGTGGTGTTTGTTACTGGTGCGTAGTTTATCCTGTTTTGTACGGTTTTTGGTGTTGGTTGTGTTGGCGTGCGTAGGTAGGTGTTTTGTATTGTTTTGTTTCGTCTTTTGATTGGGTTGTTTTTTGTCTTTTTGTGTTGTTGTGTGGGGTTTGGGACGTGTTTGGCGTAGTGTTGTGATGTGGTCATGGTTGGGGGGTTGGTTGTTCGGGTTGTTAGGGTATTTGGTTTGTGCGTGGGGTGTTTGGGTTTCGGTTGTTGTTTCGATGTGTTTGGAGGTTTTTTTGTGTGGATTGTTACTTGTTTTCGTTTTGGCTGAGGTGTGTGTTGTGGTGGTGTGGTGTGTGGTGTTGGTGTTGTGTGGAAGGTGTGAGCCGTTCGGTGGTTGTGTTTGGTTTTTTTGGTGTTGGTTTTGGTGGGTGGGTGTTGTGAGGTTTGTTTGTTCCTGGCTTTTCTTTTGTTTGGTGTGGGTTCTGTGTTTTTGTGGTTGTATGTTTTCTCTGCGGTTTGTTGTTGTTTTGTGTGGTGTCGTTTTGTGGGTTTTTTTTACTTGGTTGTTGGTTGGTTGTGTTGAGTTGTTGGTGTGTGTTTGTTGTGTGTTTTGTTTTGTATGTGATTGTGTTAGCGTGTGTGTGGGTGGGTTGGGTGTTGTTTTGTTTGTGGGTGGTGTGGGTGGCGTGGGCGGGTGTTGAGATTGGTTTGGGATTGGTTTGGTCGTGCTTTGTTTCATTTGTGGGGTTGTATTTATAGTTGTGAGGAGGTGTTGTGTGGGATTATTGGTTGGGGATGGGATGTGTTTTTTTTGTGGTGTTGTTATGTGTGTGGGAGGTTGTGTTTGATTTTAGTTGTGGTTGTTGGTGTGTTCTTATATTGTGTGTTGATGGTATTGTGTTTTGTTTTGAGTTTTTGATTGGTCGTTGTTTTGTATTGGTGGTTCTGTTTGTTGGTGTGTGTGTTGTATGGGGTTGTGGTGGTGTGGTTTCAAACAATTTTGGTGGTGTGTGGTGGGTATGGGTTGGTTTTTGTGGGGCTTTTGTTTGTCGTTGTGGTGTTGGTTGGTTTGTGGTTTCGTGTGGTGAGTTTGTTGTTTTTCGGTGAGTTTTTTGTTGTGGTTTGTTGTTCTAGTGTTTTTGTTAAGTTTTTGTGGTTGAGGTTCTGTGGGTGGAGAGGTGGTAGTGTCTTGAGACGTATTGTTTTTTTGTTTGCTGGGTGGTGGCGATTTTTGTGAGGGTGGGTTGTCGTGGGTTGTGATGTGTGGTTTTGTCGTTGTTTGTGTTTTTTATTTGTTGTGTGGTATGTGGTTGAGTGTATTAGGTTTTGTGTTTTTAGGGTTGTTGGTGGTTCGGTGTGTGTGCGTTTTTGTTTGTAGTGGTTTGTCGTTTGTTTGTGTGTGTTTGTTGTTGTCGGTTGGGTGTGGCTCTATTTTTGTGTCGTAGGCGGTGTTGTGTTGTGCGTGGGGGTTGTTTTGTGTTGGGTATTTGTGGGTAGGTTGGTGATTGTGGTGTTCGTTGTTGGCGGTGTGTTATTGGTTGTGGTTCTGGGTGTTTGTTCTTGTGTGCTTTGGGTACGGGTTGTGGGTGGTTGGTGGTTTGTTTGGGGTGTGTGTGTTTGTCGTGTGGTTTGTAGGTGTGGTGTGTGGTGTGTATGTTTTAAGTGGTTGTGGGTATGTTTTTTGTTGTTGTTGTATGTCTCTGCGTGTCAGTCGTGGGTATTGGGTGTTGTTGTGTTTCGTGGTGTGTCTGGTGGGGTTTGTATGTGTTGTGTAGTTTTGTTAGGTCGATGGGTTGTTGTCGTGGTTGTTGTTTTGTGTGGTGTTGTGTGTGTTGTTTTGTGTTTTTTGTTTGTATGTGTTTTTTTAGCGTGTCGTGTGTTGTTTTGAAAGGCTTGTGTGAGTGTGGTTTGTTGGGTCTGTGTGTGTGTTGTTGTCCTTGGGTGGGTTTGTAGGTTTTTATGTTTTGTGTGTGTGTGTTGTGTGGGGGGTGTTTTTTGGTTGTGTTGGGTGTGTGTTTGTGAGTGTGGTGGTTGTTGTGAGTCGTCTCTTTGGTGGTGTTTGTTTTTCGGTTAGTGTGTTGTGCTTGTGTGTGTTTGTTTTGTGTGTGGTGTTGTGGGTTGGTGTTTTTGGTAAGTCTGGTGTGTGTTTTTTAGTGTTTGTTGGAGGTTTTATCGTTTGGGGGGTTGTTGTGTTGTGTTTTATTTTTGTATGTTATGGTTTTGTTGTGTTTTGGTGGTTGGTGGTGTTCGTTGTTGTTGTTCTGTGTGTTAGTTTGTGGTTTATTGTTCTGGTTGTTTTTGGTGGTAGTTGCAGGGTTGTCGTGCTTTCTGTGTCGGGTGTGGTTGTGTGGCTGCGTTCGGTTGTGTGAGGTGGTGTAGTGGTTGTGTGTGTGGTGTTGTGTGGGTTGGTTAGTTGGTTGGTTGGGATGTTTCATTGGTCCTGTTGGCGCTTGGGTGTTGTTTGGGTTGCGTTGTGGTGGTTTATGTGGTTTGTGTGGTTGGTGTAGTTGGGTTTCGTTGGTATGTGTGTCTGGGTGTTTTAGTGTTTTATTAGTCGTTGTTTGTTGGTACTTGGGGGGCGGGTTAGGTTTTTGGTGTTTGGGTTTGTTGTTTTGTTGTTCATCTAATTGGTGTTGTTCTTTGGATTTTTTAGTGTCAATGTTATGGGTTATGTTGTTGGTTGTGTGGTTGGTGTGATGTTGTTTAGTTGGTTCTTGTTTTGTTGTGAGTTTCGGTTTTGGTTGGGGGTTTAGTGGGGTGTTTGTTTGTGGAGTTGTTGTTTTCTGGTTTTTGTTGGTGTTGGGTGTGGTTTGGTGTTGTGTGGTGTTGTTGGTTGGTCCCCACCCACCCCCCCCCCACCCCACCCCCCCACCACCCACCACCCCCCCCCTGTGGTGTTTCTTTGGGGTTGTTTGAGTGAGGTTGTTTTGTGTTGGTGTGTGTACTTTGTTGTGATGGTTTGTGTGGGTATGTGGGGTGTGTTTGTGGTGCTGATGGTTTGGTTGGTGGTGTTTTAGTGTTGTGTGTTGTTGTCGTTTTGTTTGGTTAGGTGGTGTGTATCTGGTCGTGGGGAGGTGCTTGGTGGCTTGGTGTTTGTTGTCGGGTGGTGTGTTATGCGTGTTTGATTCCGTTTGTTGGGTTCCTGTCTGGTATTCTTATGTGTGCTTCCTTGTATTGGGTTGTATGTGGGTGCTTGGTTGAAGGTGTTTGAGGTGCGTGTTTGGGGTTGGCTTTGGTTGAGTGTTGTTGTTTGTGGTGTTAGGTTTATGTGGTGTTTGCGTGGTTTAGTGGTGATTGGGTTTGTGTTTGTTTGTGGAGGGGGTTTTGGGGTTTGTGGTGGGAGCTATGTGTTGGGGTGTTATGTGGGATTGGCTTTGTGTTTGGTTGTTGAGTTTTAGTTTGATTCGGATTTTTGGTGTTTGTCAATATTTTTGGTTTTGGTGTGGGTGTTTTGTTGGTGAGTTGTTGGTTGTTGGTGCGTTTTGGGGGTTTTTTTGTTTGTGGTATAGGGTTCTAGTTTGGGGGTTTTGTGTGTTGTGTTTTGATTTGGTTTTGTTGTTTTGTTTGATTTTTGGGTTTGTGGTTCGTGGTGAGGGATGTAGGTTTGTTAGGGTTTCGTGTTCTTTGTGGGTCGTTTTGGTGTGTTCGTGTTTTGTTGGGGGTTCCGTGTGGTTTAAGGTTTGTTTTTGGGCTTGGGGTTGGTTTGGTTGTTTGTTTGGTTGTTTGTGTTGTGTGGGGTGTGAGTGTTAGTGTTGTTCCGTGTGTTGGTGTTTTTTTTGTCGTCTGCTGTGTTTTGGGTTTTGGTATGGTTGTTAGTTGGTTGTTGTAGTAGGGGGTCTGACGTTTTTGTGTGTTGCTGTGTGTTTCTTGGTTTGGTTTGTCGGAGGTCGTGTTTGTTGCTATGTGTTTGGTGGGTAGGATGGTCTGTAGTGGATTGTGGTTGGGTTGTGGTTTGTGCTGTCTGTTGTTGTTTGATGTTGGGGGTTTTTGTGGCTCGATGGTTCCGTTTTACGTTGTTTTATTAGATTGGGCTATATTAATTTATTTAATTGTTTTATAATATTTTGTATAGTATTTATAGATAATAATATTATTTAATTTATAGATTAATATAAATATTCTGTATTTATATTTTTAGTTTATATTATAATTAATATTAAGTTTTGTGGCCTGTATAATTTAACATAGTTTTAAATAGATATTTTTATATAAAAAATATATTTATTATTATTAAAAATTAATTATAGTGTTATCTACTTTATCAAAATTTATTAATTATTATTTTTAATATATTATTAAATTTAATATATAATTAATTTCTATTAGTGATTTTTCTACTTTCTAATAATTATATAGTATTTTATAGTTTTTATTATTTATATTATTTTTAGATAATTTTGATTTAGAATTTTGTATTTCTTAAATTGTATATATAAATATAATATATTTTAATGTTCAATATATATTTATTATCATTATTAATATTTTTTTATTGTTCATATCATTACTTTATATATATATATTTTTAATAAAATATAAATACTATTATAATTAATTATTAACTATTTAAGTTTTTTTTAAATAAAAATAAAAAATTAATTTTATTTTATAATTTAAATTTATATTATAAATAATATATATTTAAATAAATTTATATTCATATAATAAAACTATTTCTAAGAATTTAATAATAATTTATTAAATACTTAATAATATTTATTTAAAATTTTTATATTTAGAAATAAAAATTATATTTAAATTATTTATAATTAATATATTAAATAATAATAAACTAATTATATCTAATATTTAAATTTTAAATATTATTTATTATAATAATTTTATATAATAATTAATTAATATTTTATATAAGTATTATTTAATTTAAAATAAAATAAATATATAATAATAATAAATTATTATATTTATATATATATTAATAATATATTAAAAAAAATTTATAATAATAACATATTAAATTAATAATTATATATATAAAAATAATAAAAAAAATTATAATAAAAATTAAATTAATAAAAAAAAATATAAAAATATATTATTAATGTTTAAATTAATAATTACATATTAAAATTTTAATAAAATAAATTATATTATATATAATAAAATATATTTATTATATTAATATAATTTAATTAATAATATATATAAAGAATAATATTATTGTAAATAATTATATATAATATTATTATAAAATATTATAATTATAATTAAATAAAATATTAACATATTTTTTTTTTTAAAAAATTTATTTAATAATTAAAAATTAATATAATATTATAGAAATATATAATAATAATATATTTTTACCCCCCCCCCCCTTACATATAAAATATATTTATATATATTTTATTAATAAATTTTCATATTAATATATTTATTATATATATTTATTTATAAATAATTATTTAATTAAAAAAAAACTTTAAGAAAACACAGTGCAGGACAGCAGATGTTTTGCTGTCACAGCTTTGTCATGGAATAAAGCTTCTGTTGGATCAAGGTGGCAGCACCTGTTGTAATCTTTGTGGAGATCTTGCTTTTGTTTTCAGTTGACAGTTCCTAGCTGGTTGGAGTGTGTTATACATGGAACTACATTGGCTGTTGATGACGACATGGTGTTCTCACTGTACAGTCTGCATTACGGGGGAACAGTAGACTTTACTCTTTGCGGCTTTCATGGTTGATTGCTGCCTTGCCTTGTTGGTACTTGTTGGAAACTGGACTAAATCTGTTGGTCCTCCTACCACAGCTCATGCTCTCATGCCTGGGTGTACTTTCAGGCCCCAGTGAACATTTTGAGAAGAACCACGTTCGGGCCTAGCGCCTGGTCAGGTCACAGGGCCAGTCCTGGCATTACAACACAACAGTTATATGTGGTTTGTACTAGGGCATTTTCAAATCATGGGTGCACATCCTTGGTGGACCGAAAAGGTGGAACAGAACTGTTGAGGAATGAGTGTGAATTGAAACTGAGAGGAATCGGTACTTATTTATGTTATTTCTCAGTGACATGCAGTGGTGTGCTTATTGACTGTTTTTCTCTGAAAATTTCAGTACAAATGATTGAATTGAGTAATACCTGTCTAAACACAACAGCCTGTACACACTTTGTTTTGAACAACATGTATAACGCCTCACCAATAAAGCATTGTCTTTAACTAGCACACATTGGTATTTCTTTAGACATGGCACTGTTTTTGTTTATATCTATGCAGGTATAAACAAATATTTTTGTTATTGAGGTTCACATTTAGTCACAGATTAAAAGCATCATTGCACATTTTATGTGAGTACTGTTCTCCTTCTTCAGTGTTTTTTTAGATAAGTATAGGAATGTTTGCATTGTTTGCACAATTTCTAGTCATAACATCAAAAAGACAAACTGAAAGGTTCATGTTTATATCATGTACAGTTCTTTTTAATTAACATTATAAAGTATTCATGAATTAGGTAAGTGAAATGTCGACTAGTGAGCATATAAAGAAGGGGCATATAAAGCCGTGAGGCTATGATGAAACAATCTCGCCCCTAAATCTGAATTGATCTGAATCTGAATCTGAGTAGATGTTTATCTTTCGTTTGAAGGTTCACGTGCAGACGACAATTGGTCGCGGGTCACTCGTTTTGAATGACTGAATGACTAGGACAGCAATGAATACATAAACCTTGTACATCAGTCGCAAGGGTACGGTCTATACTTCATTATGAGTACAGGAATCATGTGTCTGTGATCGTTTTTTTTATCCGAAATTCGTCAAAATTACCGGAAATGTTACAAAAACTTCGTCCCGTATTTTCATTTTTACAGTGTTTGAATTTCCCTCTGACAGTAAAATTCTACATTAATTCCCTTTATTTTGGTACCTAATATAGGCATTTTGCGTTGTCTGTACTCTTCAATATTTGTTAAGAAAGTGCACTGGGGTCAAAGTTGACTTGACGAAAATGGCCGCGAGCGCCGGACACGCGACGGAAGTAAGCGGATCCACACACTCATTCTCTCTTTAGTATTTATTTCGTCATTACTTAAAATGATACTCATTCAAAAGAGGAAAATATTGAACTTTATTTTGACATACTGTTCAAAAACACAACATGCAAGAATAAGAGCTTAAGGGTGCATGGAAAACGAGCAAAATCGGTGTGCAGTACCAGTTGATGACAGAGCGCTGCTTCGGCTGCCGCTACCTACTTTAAGTGGATGAAACTTTATTGTTTGGTTCCAGTCTCCCTGTTGAATCTGTAGCAAACTCGGCTCTGGGTCACATGCGGTCGGGACAGAAAAAATTCCACAAATAAATGGCTTATTTGGGAATTAATCCCTCGACCTCCCCAGCCGGGGAATCCATGGCCCACTATCGCGGGTGTATGCTTGCAGCGTGAGTTCCCCCCTCCTGCACACAGCCACTCACGCTAAAACCCCAGCCTACGTAGTGATTTTGGCATTTTTGGAATTTATTTTGTATTTGGTCCATGTTAACATCATGTTTGGTATGTCCGAAAAAAGAAGAAATCAAGGACTTTCAGATGAATGTACTTTCAAAACTCTAAGAGATCCTGCGTGAGACAACGCACGGATAAAATGAAGTAACCAAAACACACAAATTAAAAGCAAGCGCAGTTTGACGAACAGTGTTTAGTAATGGCTTTGCAGACAAAATTAATACAAAAAGCGCTCACCTAATACAGTTATGGTTATGATACTTTTCGCTATCAGTTATTATCCATTTTTATTAAACAATTTCACAGAATTTGGGCTAGAGAAATTTTGTGAGTCAAGTGCCTGTGTGTGTGTTGTCGGTTGATTTGTCATTGTAATCAAGAACATCTTCAAATAGACCTCCCTCATCTTCCCTATCATCCCCACTGTCGTTTGACTCTCCTTCGCTATGGGGAACTGTCTTGAATACATTGAAACGGTAACTTGTTCTAAAGAAATAATTTGTCGGTGCTGAGCTGGCATTTTGACTAGACTAGCAGACGAAAGGCCGGTACCAGAAATATGGTCAGTTCAAGTGGGAAAGGGGTTCTTTGACTTAGCCGCAGAAAGCGAACGTGAACTTTGCTAAGAACTAGGGCATGTCGGGCTACCAGGAACCCTCTACTAGAGTTACTTCTCTTAGACCGTTACAGTTTAAATAGTAGAATTTTAAAAAAATAAGAACGCACGGAGGTGTGCGCGCCATAGGCAACGGAGCTGTCCGTCGGCGCACAGCACCGTGCGTGCTGTATCCCGCAGAGCTATGAGCAGCGCACGGACCCGTGCGAGCCGTAGGCTAAAAGTTAAAGGTATACATATTATTGAAATAATTAAAAGTAAGAACCTTCAAGTGCACACTTTTTAGTTTTTATTCTAATTGGTTGAAAAGTCCAGGTTAGTTTGAATCAACTTTGCACTTTTTTTTTCAGAGACACATAGTGAAGTCAGTGCTTTTTTAGAACTTACAGTGGAACAGGTTAGGTGAGGCAGTGCATTGAAAGATTTGTCAATTCTGTGATCTTTTACTGTCACCAGGGTTAATGAGACATTTTTGGGAAAAAATGAGGAACCCTTTTCCCAGTTTGGAAAGTCGAGAAAAGTATGGCATTGGGTTGGGAAAGATAGAGGAAAATCAAGATTTCTTTGCCAACTTAGAGAATCCAAACAGAGGTATAAAATTAAGCAGATTTATGAAAAAGAATGAAGCAAGAATAAGAAATGAGTCAAAAAACAAATAGTTTGGTTATCCAAAAAACTGCAAACATGCACAAGATTTGTGTCTGGAGATGGCACGATCAGAAGTTAAAACAAAGGAGAGCTGGTGCGTTTGTCCAGTCAGGGAACTTGCAACATTCTTGGTTTTCTCAATTTAAAGACTTTGGGAAAAATTTTGGGGGTGGGGGGGGGGGGGGGGGGGGGGGGGGGGGGGGGAAATGAGTGGGGAGGGAGGTAGATAATTATGTGAAGGTGATTTGAATTGAGCCTGTGTTCTGTGCCCTGTTTTTTTTATATTTTTGCTGGGGATGCAAGCACGCCAACAGTCTGAACCTTTAGTTTAATGCATCCTTTGTGGGCAGCAGGAAGCTTTTTGCTACTGTTCGAACACCACTTTGGTAGGAGACAATGTGTCCAGAGGATCTTTTATGTGTGTGTCTAGCTTCCATAATCAAACCTTTAAGCACGTTAAATTGTGGTTTTCACATCATTGAAACACACAAAATTCTTATGATTTTGTTCGTCAGCTTGAATATCACCATCTTAACTGAACTGGGAAGATGCAGACTGCACAATTACCAGGACTGGACAAAAGCAGTCAGGTAGACAAGAGCAAACATGGATGGGCGAGTGGATTTTATCTGAAAGTCCTTTTAGGCCATTGGAAAATTAGCTGACTGCACTGATCATTTATTGGAGAAAATCGGATGTTTTTATTTTAAATCTAAATGTGCTGTCGACTTCATCATTGGCACTTAATCTGCCTGAAGGTGATACATTTAGAATGCCCTGCTGTCTCCGCAGACATAGTTATTTCTATCTGCATTTTGTTCTGCGTTGAAGAAGAGGGATTTCTCGGGTATAACAATGACGTTGCATCATTTAAAAACACTGCTGTTTTTTCCTGGGATTTCCCTGCTAATCTTTTAAGCGTAAAGTTGGGGTTACTTTTGATCTTAATGCTTGCTATTGGTTGCAGAAAGAAAGGAAAAAAAAAGTTGTTTCAGATCTTGGGCAAGTGAAAACTTCGGTGGGCTAGTAAAAAAATTTATCCACTGGCCCCATTGGTTTGTGAACAAATTAAAGTGTTTCCAGCCCTGCTTACATATTGGTCTGTCATATTCGGTGTTCATACAGTTTTGAAGTAAGTGCTTAAGACTGTAAGATTACACGGTGTTAGATAAAGAATTCAAGGTATGCATGTGTAGTGTGAAAATTGACCAGTCACATGAACTGTATGAAAAGCAGATAGTTGTATGTATTTTGCCTTTATTTATTATAAAGCTTCTGGTCGTGCAGGCATGACAATAGGTATGTTTGTATGTTTTATGGGAGGATGGGGGAAAAGGAGGTTAGAAAGGGGGAAAGGGAACTCCGAAGCATAGTGTGTTATGATGATGCAGGAGTGATGAAAATGGTGGTCCAGTAGTCAATTGTGGTAAGAAAATTGTTTGGGCTTGCATGATTTTCTAGATTTAGCGACAAGTTTTTGCCTCTACCTTGGCTTTTCATAGTTGCTGTTGGTTCTGCTGCCCCTTTCCCTCCTCACCCGTTGCTCTTTCCTCTCCCTGCATTCCAAACGAAAACTTGACATTCACTCGTACCCTCCACTGTAGAGTTTGTCATCTCTTTTTCAAGAACCTCGATTCTCTCTTTATGACTATATTATTTCTATCCAAAACTGAATTAAAGCTGACTGAAAATTTCCAAATAACTTTTTCAGATTGCTGATGCATAGTGAATAGTGTTAGCCCCAAGATTCCATACACAAACTTTTCTTTGTGTGTGTGTGTGTGTGTGTTTTTGTGACTGCAGTACGTAAATCAACTTAATTTTTAGGCCACAGTGGTTTTTAGTTTTGGCTACAAGCTCTATTGGGTAGCTTGACTGGCTGTTGGGAGAAAAATCAGTTCATCTGTGTCGCGTGTATTTTAGTAAAAGGATGCTTTTGAACAGAATGTGCTTTCTCTTAATCCTTGTAGAATTCGAGCAAGTGTGTATGCAGTTTGATTATAACAGTTAGGTTATTTCTTTTTATGAAGTTGTTTATTAAGATTGTTTTTTTATGTCATATATCTTTCGTGATTTTTTTCTTTTTTAAAGCTGCAGTCAGTTTTGAAGATCTGTTGTTGTTTAAAGCTTAAACAAGTATGGGAGTATTGATTTTCAAGAGCTGTAGTCTGTAAGTACTGTAATGAATATCTTGCCATTTCTTTCCCAGGTTTTCATCTGTGACAAAGTTCTTGCAAAGAATCCAAGATGGATGATGACTCCTCGACCAAATTCATTGAATCTCTGACCAAGTTTTTGCAGTCACTGTGCAATGGGTATGTAGAGTTCCAAAGAGGGGTTGAACTTGTAGGACACATTTACCTCAACATTGACACTGGAGAGAAAGTAGACTATATTTTGCATGAAAAAGTCAGTAAGAACGATGAGAATTCTGTTACATTTGTCAGCAATAGTTTCCATGCTTTTGCCAAAGGAAAAAGACAAGAGCAAGATGCCAGCAGATGCCAACACATGTAAAACTTCCGATCCAAGAGCTTCATCTGATGACGATGATATTTTTATCGTAGACCAACCTGACAGTGTGTTAGGGAGTACAAAAATCTGGAACAGTTCCGTCTAGAGGTGTGAAAGCGGGCCTATTCAGGCAGTTCAGATCAGAGACGAACAGGTTTGCGTCGCATCGTTAGTCCGGTGGTGGCAGCAGTCACCGGTCTCCTCAGTGGAGGAACAGGCAGCAGTCCATGCCAGCAGCTACTGTGTCTTCTCAGAGCACATCACAAGAAAACATCAGTATTGGGGAGGTGAAACTAGAGCAGCTGTCATCAGATGAGTTGTTATCATTAGCCTCAAGTTGGTGATGGTGCATCATCTTCACAAGTTCAGGGCAGACCAGGAGGTGTGGGACGAACTGATCACGCATCTTTCTCTTCAAATGATGCACCAGGACAACCATGGGTTAAGCAGGAAACCTATGGATGAAACTCAGGAGGACTTGACACAGGTAGTGTATGTGGATGTGCGGGTTTGAATTGTTTAAATCTATAGAATTGTTACTGTATTTTTTTTTCTTTCTTTCTTGTTCAGCAGATACTTTGAAATTTGTTTTAAGTCTTGTGTGTATATTTTTTTTCTTTCTTTTTTTGTTCCGCAAATACTTTGACATTTTTAAGTCTATTTGAGGGGGGGGGGGGGGGGGGGGGAGGTAATTGATATTTGGCATCATATTCTATACCATGCCAAGCAAAGAGTTTGTTACCTCTCTGTTTGGCCAATTTTTCAGGGCTTTAAAGCTGTAAAGTAGATACCTCTCTCACCCCTTGTGTCACTGGCAGATGATGCGGTATCTCTTTCTCTTTACTTTCATTCTTCAGCCTTGCTGGTTACACTTACACTAGTTACAGGTTTATGCTCTCTGTGTCTCTTTTGTAACTGGCAGTGATTTGAAAGGGGATGGAAGCAAGAGTAAATAAGTTCGCGAATAAAAGGTAATTTAGCAAACATCTGCTGAAGATTCCATTTTTGACAGCAGGCACATGCACTTCACCCACACCTATCGGCATTATGTCAATTCAATTCATTTCAATTCAAGACACTTATTTTCTTTCATAAGAACTTTGTGTTGTGGTGGGAACACATAAACACATGACATATGAGTACACAACATTGAATAATGTAAAATGTACAAATGTCCTGTCAACCCTGTTTTTGTTCCAGTCATTGTTGATGCCCCGTCAGTTCTAAACCAAACACCTTGGTGACAGGAATCCCTCTCTTGTCAAGTTCAGTCTTGATCACATCAAACATGCCCTTGCCTGTGCCATCATGCAAGCGCACATCAGTCAGGAAGAATGTGCTGGGCTGCAGAGATAGTGGATCAACAACTCTAATGTTGATAGCAAGTTTGTGGTGAACCACTATATCGGTACTTTCATCCACAAAAATGGTGATGACAGGGGACTTTTTCGCCTTCTCTGAGATGTTATCAATTATATCAGACAAAACTTTCAGGAAATCGTCAGCTGATGAATCACTAGTGTAGTCGATTTTGTCTCTACAGCACAAGTGCTCAACATTCGGTACTTTCAGGTGCAGTAAAAACTGCATCAGTGAGCGAAATTTTGAAAGTGGAAGTCCTTCCTTGCATAGCCAAAACATACCTGAAAAAAAAGATTAAAACACAGAAAATAAAGAGACATCAATTTAATTGTAACAATGACAAAACGTGTGTGAATTTTCGAGGAAATACTCTTGTCTTCCTATTTCTCTGAACTTTGTTGTTATTTTGTGTAGTGTGTCCGACGAAGAGTATTTCCTTGAAAATTGACACGTTTTGTGATTGTTACAATTAAATTGGTGTCTCTTTATTTTCTGTGTTTTGATTCATGGATGCGGTTTAATGAACGAGGCACTTGCAGTCTATTTGATTCAGTATTTTGTTTTGCTCTTTTTTCTTCAAAACATACCTTTCAAACCACTACCACGGTGCTTCTTTCTTGCTCAGAGCAGTCTTCTGCCTCTCCCGCATGTTCGCTGCTTCAGCTGGTGCATTCATCAGAAGCTGATGATCAATGCCGTCTACATGGCGACTGAGTGTACTTGTACGGAAATTGTCCGTTCCCACAGACAAACTGTTATTTTTCCGTGTTTACGGCACACACAACAGTACCTCTTGCCTCTCATACCTAACCCACGGGTAAGGGTCAGCCACGTTGCTGGACGTTTTTTTAGAACACATGGGTCTACTTTCACTTGGCCTGTCACACTGCTGCTCCACATCGGGCTGAGATGCGCGACTGAATCTTTCGCGATTCCTGACTGGTAGACGGCTGCGGTTGACCGAACACAAGACTGCTGCCCTGCAGAAGTTTTGGCTTCTTTTTTGGAGGCATGACCGATCACATAAAAACTTCCAAACTGGCGGAAAAACAACTTTCACAGACAGATCGCTATCCCAGAAAGCAAACCGAAAGCAACCCAAAAGGCGACAGTAGACTACACTGATTGGCAGAAAGTTGCATGGTTCGCTAGCAGCAGCCAATCAAATCAGCGGACAAATGAAGCATTGTCTGCCGCGGTTCCTAGCGCGTCAGTCTCCGCGGTAGGCCTAAATGTGAGCACGGTGGCGCACTGGTACCTTTAAAGCGATGCGCCTTTGACAACGGCAAGCAGAGTCGATGCGGCATTTGCGGAAGCGATGCGGTAATGCCGCAGGGCGCACTAGTAAACGAACCTTGCATTACAGGCATCACCTTATATTCCCCCAAAGGTATTACAGGCATCACTTTATATTCCCCAAAGGTATTACAGGCATCACTTTATATTCCCCTAAAGGCATTACAGGCATCATCTTATATTTCCCCAAAGGCATTACGGGCATCGCCTTATACAGGGGTGGAAGACCTTCGGTATTGATACGGAATTCTGTATAGCAAATTTTTCCTTTTTTTTGTGTGTGTGTGTGCGCATTCCGTGTTCTGATTCAGGTTTTCGCGCCACTCATATTTGAAATTCGCCATCTTGTTTTCAGTACGTGAAGACCATATCATCGTGCTTTATATTTGTCAAAAGGGAGTTGATTAACGACGAAGCAGAGGCAGGGAAGATTGAATATGACGTGAAGAAAAACAAGTGGAGAAACAAATGGATGGATGAGATGGACGATTGAATCGTTTGTTCCAAAAATGGCTGCGGAAAAAAAACAAATGAAGTGGGCACTGCTTGGTGTATACTGTGCAGTCGGAAGCTTGTATACAAGTCAAATGGAAAAAAGTTGATCAAAGTGCATTCCCTGGGACGAAACATGTGGAGAGATTGGATTTGCTGAAACATACATCAACTCTTCCTGCTGCTGCTCCAGTAATGGCTCGGTGTCTAAAGTTAATTCCATGCTAGGTGCCAAGATTCGGACTTGTGCATTTTTAGCGGAACACTGCATGCCTCTGTCACTGGCGCTGATTTAATCTCCTTCAGTCAAAAACTTGCCAAAGATACTCAAAACCTGGAACAGCCTTTTTATGTGTAGGAAAACCGCAACATATACTATGAGTATGACACATGGAGTTGCAGCAGCCTTTAGGGAAGATTTATTTTACAAACTGCGTACGAGACATTTTTCATTGAACATCGAGGCCACGAACAACGCCAACAACAAAGTAGTGAATGTGCAGAACATTGTTAGCTGCCTAATGGACAACTGTAGTGTGATGTCTGGAAGGAAAGGTGGAGTGGAGACGCTCATTTATCAAGAACATCTGCATTCCTTGACGTACATGGAGATACGTGCACATCGTTTCAAATGCAGCCAAGGACTGCAGCCACTAATTTCCAGTTCCATACTCACCTTGGTGCTTTAGCTGATAGACTTTTTCAAGTTCACTCATTGCAGCCACTAATTTCCAGTTCCATACTCACCTTGGTGCTTTAGCTGATAGACTTTTTCAAGTTCACTCATTGCAGCCACTGATTTTCTTCTCAAGATTTGTTCAGTTGGGGTTACTGATTTATTGCTTCCAGGTTCATCGACTCTTACTATTGACTTTCATTTTTCGGATGCCCAGTGCCACCAGCTATGATTTCTATTGTAAGACTTGGCCCACTGCAGCTTTTGATTTTGCTCAGTGTTTGTTCCAATCCAGTGCTAGTGCAGACATTGACTCTCTGCTGAATTTAAGCCATGTAAGACTAAAAAAGAACACCCCAAAAACAGGAATCCTCATTCTGGAACTTATGAATTAAATGATTGAAATTTGGCCACTATCTTCTATTGACATCACTGGTGAGTAATAGTTAATTTATACATTGCATCCTATTTTGTTTTGATGGTTCACTGAATTTAAGATGTATTCTAAGTACTTGGCATGAACATTTTCAGTTTGATATTTAAGCTGTAAGTCATATTTTGTCATATTTGGAGTCTATTTGTATAGAAGTTAATTATTAACTTCGTATTCAAGGAGAGGCCAAACAAAAGTGTCTTGGCAAGACAAATTTTCTTCAGACCCCCCAGCAGGGCATTGCCCCTGCATCCCACTGGGGGCCTAAAGCGGCCCCTTGGACCCCCCGGCCTTTTCAGTATAGCTATGATTTTCTGCTCCTAATCCTGTTTATATTCTCCTAAAGGCAGTACAGGTATCACTTTATCTCTGTCTACCTCAGCTAGAAAGATACATTGGCACCACCAAGGGGCACCACCTAGTCAAGTCAAGTCAAAATTATCTTTATTGAGGGTTAAAAGAATAAGCTTTGCAGCTTTTTTTCATCCTGCCCTCACAAAAAAAAGCATAAATATTAATCACAATAGTGAAAAACCAGAAACTCGAAGCAATACATACGTTATAAATCAGAAATATACAATGTAATGAAAACAATGAAACAATTAACAACCATTAATCAATATTGTGACGGACAATGGACAACATGTCAAACATGGCAATAAAGACATTTGAGAGAGAGGGAGAGAGAGAGAGAGAGAGAGAGAGAGAGAGGGGGGGGGGGGGGGGGGGGCTGACAGATAGCAGAGAGACAGATAGCATTGACAAAGAATCCAATAGACAGACAGACAGTCAGAGAGAAAGAGACAGAGAGAGAGAGAGAGAGAGAGAGAGGAGAGAGAGAGAGAGAGAGAGGGGGGGGGGGGGGCTGACAGATAGCAGAGAGACAAATAGCATTGACAAAGATCCAACAGACAGACAGTCAGAGAGAAAGAGAGAGGGAGAGAGAGAGAGAGAGAGAGAGGGGATCTGCAGCAAAATAGATAATCATAAATTACTTTATAATTTGTCCATCAAATATTTTTTCAGTGCTTTTTTAAACAGTAGTTTAGAAGGACATGTTTTTAAAGTAGAAGATAAATTGTTCCATGCCGTTCCTCCAGAATATATGAAGCTAGATTTGTAAAGATTGTTACGGGGTCTAGGAAACGAAAGTTTGTGAACTGTCTGTTTTCATTATTTTCAAAGTTTCGGATAATTTTCTTTGGAGCTATTCCCTTAACTACTTTATACATGCATAAGCATTTATTGAAGAAGAGCCCGTCATCACCTGTCAAGGAATTAGATTTTAATTGCACCAACTTTATAGCTCTCTTATGTAAACGATTGATTTGTTTCAAATTTGTTTCTAGAATTATCCCATACGTAGACGCATAATCAATGAGAGATAAAATATGTGCATGAAAAAATAATTTCCTCGACTGGGGGAGGGGGAGCTAACCCAAAAATTGTAAGGTGTACTTTCAGGCTCGGGCCAATACTAGCACTGTAGCAGCCTTAACTGTATTGAGCTTAAAGTTAGAGCAGCAGCCAAATCGGCAAGAGCAGCAGCCAAATCGGCAGTACTCCGGTACTCGGTTCATGTAAGCCACCTCCTGGAGGTAGTCGTCTGACTTCAGGAAAATCTCTTCATGGACTTCAACTTAGGAATATCCACATGAATGTGGCTGACAGGTGGTTCCAAGAGCATTTCTTTCATTGTGGCTTACTTTGCCATACCCACAAGTACCTCTTGCCCCACAGAATCGGAGTAAATTTGCCCTTCTCCTATTCATTGAAATTCTACTTGAGTTTGTTGACGTGGTACGGCCAAATGTTTTTCTCATTTTCCTCTTGGGGTAAAGGATGTTGGCCAACAGTCTGTCTCATCCTGCCCTTGTAGTATTGCTGTGCTCATAGGGGGTCCTTTCGAACAGCAAGGCATTGCAAGCAACTGTGTGAGACAGAAGGTGGTGATTGGGTTGTCTACTTGAAGCATTGCTCCGTTAGCCAGAAAAAATAAGGCCAACCAGAATTAACAAAATTTATGTAACATTGAATTACTTTAGCAGAGTTTGGTATGTTTATTGAACCAAGTAGGCGGTACGTGACTCTCTTTAAACTGTCTTGAGTTGAAATCTTTTCAAGGCCGCCACCTGAAAATTTAAAAAATCTTTTCTTTAAGAAAACCTTCATAGAAAGTTTGAGAAATGATATTGAATGTCACAAATCATTGATTGTTTTTTTTTTGAGGATTATGAATAATGAGGATTTTCCTTTAGGATATATTGGGGAAAATCGTGTCCTCTCCAAATCTCAGAATCAGCTAAGAGGGAAAGCTGATCAAGAGGAGTACTCCGAGTAGTGAATTGATGTGGACCGAGCTATTGGCCAGGAAATTAAGGGTATTCCATCATCTACCCAAAGTGTGTATCCCAGAAATTTCAAACCCTGCCCTTGAAGTAAACTTGAAAACATGCATTTGTCAAACAGTGAGCTCTTTCTTAACCTGGCATGTTAATCTTTGACAAAATGTAAGAAATTTTTGATTGAATTTGCATTGAAATGAGTAAATCTTTTCTTTTGTACATTGTCACAATGTCGGTTGTAGACTGAAGTTTCTGGAATACTGCAGTTTAAGCAACATTGCCGGAATACAACAGCCCTCCCCACCTGAGAAAAAAGAAAAGGGAAACTACAACATGTGAAGAAGTGATAATACATAATTTCTAGACTTCATGTATAGTTGTGATAGCTTAAAAAAATGAGGGTCAAAATGTTACACAGATGTTTCAAAGCATCGGTTCTAATTCATTTTCGAAATGTCCAAAGACTGACTGGGAAAATTTTGATAACGATAACCTATTGTGCTGTTCAGAAATGTATGCCAATTGGTTTTCAGGGATGTGTGAAGTGTTTACACCGTACTTCTGGCGTGCTTCTAGACGCTTCAATAACCTTATACATTTTTTTTCTCTTTTGAGTGAATAAAAGCAGAACAGAAGGGAGTCTGATCCACTGTTGACATAGAGAAAATCACTCTGAGAATGAACCATTTGGTGTGAAAAGAATAAAGCAGTCCATTTTGTTAGTATTTGATGGTTTATCAAGTATTTTGATGGTTAATTTCAGTAATGGAAGTGTGTTGACTTTGTGAGGATAAAACGAGGTTTCATCAACGCTGAAGTTCACTCTCACTCTTGTACTGTTTTGGGAAACCCTGATCTAGCTGTTAGTTACTGACAGTGAGCTAGATGTTCTGTACTTCAATGAGAAGACAGTAAGATAAGATAATGTTGCTTATAGCCCAGCCGTCCGCAAAGGGCCACATCAGGGCTGTGAGAAGACAGTTTGCAGTGGTCATCCAGTGCAGTCATACTGTCCAAACATGTGGTAATCATGGCCGCAGATGCAGAAATCTGAATGTTGAAACGGGGGGGGGGGGGGGGGGGGGGGGGGGGGGGGGGATTGAGCCAGTGACTGTCAAACTGGAAATTTCAAGTGAAGGTGAGGCTGCCACTGCTTGCGCCCACTGCATGGTCTGTAGCTGCCAGTGCACCAGGTCACGTTAAAGGGTCATTTCCTGTTAGTGTTAGTCTGCATTCTGCCACTTCTGTTTTCCTGTATGTCTACTGTTATTTTTTTTTAACTGTGTGTAACTCTCACTGCTAAGTCAAGTTTACTTACTGTCTTTTTCCCCTTTCATTTTTGAAAAAAAATATTTGCCTTTATATTTCAGGAGGGGGAGAGAGAGAGGAGAGAGAGTGTTTGTGTGTGTTCACTCTTCTCATGTTCATGTGGTGAGGAAAGCTTCACTGGCCATAAGGAATGTGTACACATTTTTATTTTATTAATACTGTTTAACGACACAAGGTGGTTTGTATTCAGTACAATATAAAGGACAAAGACTAGTTGGGTCTCACGTACACCAAAGCAAAAGCATGAGTGGTTTTATTCAGGTTTCATTCATTACTGAAGCATAACATAAAGCACACCAAGATACATGTGCACACACACACACGCACAGCACACTGCCAATTATAATTTACCAGTGAGGTCGTTCAACATACAATTATGAGTGCTTACTTGTGTGTCTATAATTGACCAGTTTTCAGATTTGGCTCCAGTTTGGGGAACAACGGGGTCATTTTGACCTCACTTTAAAAATTTGACAAGGAATACTGTTAGGAAAATTCTGGTATCACTTCAAACTTTTTGATTAGTGATGAAACTTGATCAAGTTATTTCATGATGATAAAAAGTTGAAATTCGTTTGTATCTTTGCAATGTTTTTGTCTCTTTTTTGTGTGTGTGGGATTCTTGAGGGAGATGTGTTTAAAGAATAGGACCAGTTTTAGTTTGTGTTGTGTATGATACAATCTTCAGTGAGTGTTCTTTCAATCAACTTGTATTGATAAAAACCGTCCTGGTTTCAGGTTGGTCACAGAGCGATTCTAGTAACTCAGGTTCGAATCTCTACCCAGTTATGATGCATCAGAATTCTGCTGCCTTCACATCCAGTCCATGGTGCCAGGCTTCTCCTCCACTTCAGGTTTGCCTCATTCGTCATGGCCTTCCTCACTCCCTCCCTGGAACATCGGGCGCTGCCAATCCCTTTGCAAACCCAATGCTGGAACATCTCAGAATGCCAGCGGAATGGATCTTCAGGTGGGTGTCACCCTTTTTTCCTTGTGCAGTCAGGTGCCAGAGGAATAAATTTGGGGATGCAAATTTCAAAATTGGTTAGACTTCATGAGAATTTACTTTATGTCACTTGGTCATTTGTGGACTGGTTTGGTAAAAAAACACGAAAATTTACTATTTATTAAATTATACTACCATTTGAAAGAAAAGATTTGATTGTGTAAAAAAGTTTTTAGTATGAAAACATTTTCATGGAGTTTTAAATTAATGTCATTATTTTTGTATGTTTCTGTTCATCCTTCTCATACAAACTGCAAGAAGGTTGATTTTATTCTACAGGAGTCTATATTAGGAAAAAGAAAAAGAAAAGCATGTGCAAGCATGCGTAAGCCACACACTCAAACTTCTGAGTAACATAAGTTTTTCATGATTTTGGATAAGGGAAATGTATCGCATTGTTGCTTCAAAGAAGCGGAAACTGCGTTGGTCAAAGACGAGCAGAAAATGTTAGCATACATGTATTCTCTTCATGTATTTTAATGGAGCTATTGCAAGCAGTGGGCAGCTACAGTGGGATTTAAAGTGGGCAATTTCTGATATTTATAAATCTGAACATTGAAACTTTTTTCCCTGACAGTGGTTGGTTCTGATACACTCCTGTGTCTTGCTTAGTGAAATGGGTTACAAAAAAGGGTATGGATAAAACTTCAAATGATTTTAATGTTTTCATACTGAAGATGAAGTTTGTTCTATACATCCCCAAGTTTGTTTTGTCTGAAGAAGTCATGTAGTTCAACATCAACATGCATCACAATTGTCATTGGCCTGGGAATACTGAAACTGGAAAGCAGAAAAACAGGTGAAAAGTGACATTTTTTCCTGTGTGAAAAGTGACATTTTTCCCATGTTTTCACTTCACTTAGTGAGTTACTGTATCAGAAGGGAGACCACCCAAGCAAGACAGGCAGGGGGCTGAGACCTGATCAGTGCATTGGATGCTTAATGGTCATAGAAGGGAGGTGTAATAAAACATGATTTTGGTTACAGAGGTAATCTGCTGAACAGAAGTAATTCCACCTTCACTGATAACAGTGTTGGTAATGCAAACAACTTTCACCACTTGTGATCATTTTTGTCCTACGCATTTTAAGAATAAAAACTAGGAAATTTAATGTGTTTATTTAGGCTGAGTAGCCTCACACACATATTGAATGTTTAAAAGCAGCATCGGCTGATTTTAGCATATTGTTAACCTTTACCAGCCGAGTTGTCCAATAGTGGACGACAGGATTTTTCTCCCTTGAGCCGAGTCGTCCAAGTCCGGATGACGGAAAGACAGCTCACAGTCTGCCGTGTCGTCCACAATCGGACGACGGGAACATAAAAAATTCCTACACTTTCCATGAAATGGTCCAAGGGAAATAACCTCTGTAACTAGTCTTGGGATGTTGGAACGAGTTGTCGACCATTACTTTCAGTGGCCTATTGTGAACTTGGCTGACCCACGATCTTTGGAACAAAGAACTGAGAGCAAGACCACACGGCACGTTTCCTGTGTCAGAAGAAATGTCGGTCAGGTGAATGGGTGGTAACAATTTCTCGTGCAATGAAGTGCTTGAAATCGTATTACAAAGTGGATCTGGTGATGATTGGAGTTGAGTGTTTGTTCTTTCCTGTGACACCTAACACAAGACCGTCAGTTGTTGTAGAGCTACCGTAAAAATAAATTAAAAAGTGGCCAAATCTGTGCGTCGGTAGGGAATGATCGCTGTGCACGGCGCACGGCGCCAGGGAATGAGCGCTGTGCGCCGCGCTCGGTTGGAAAGAATTTAATGCGCTAGACTGATGACTGAGAAAGTATGCTTTGAATCGCACACACATTGTTAATGGGCTAGACTGATGACTGAGAAAGTCTGCTTTGAATCCCATGGAAAGCATGACCAAAGATTTTTCAGCCCCTAACTGGCTCCTGCTTAAAGAGTTAAAAGTGGTATGGGTTACCTGGGAAGACTAGACCACATGTGTGACTTGCATCAATGTAAACTGTGTCTGTAAAGAAAGGAATCTGTTTTTGATCAGTTGTGTCACGTCTGTGTCTTGCTGGTCTGGTGTCTAGTGAGAGGAGGCTTAGAGGCGCATGGCGGTCTTGTCATGTGGTCTCAAACTCCGAAAAGGTCTGTATGGTAGGATTATGGTCCCCCTCCTCCTCAACACACATAATATTTAAGAAAGTTTGAAATTCTGTGGCTGGCTCTCATGATGACCTAGGCATCAATTCTCACACCCAGTCCAATGTCTGTGCTGAGTTGGTGTCCAGGATTTCAATCAAGTGCGGCACTTTTAGCGTAGCATGCGATGATTTCACTGACAATGCCATATTGCTGCACTGGTTAGGAAATGGTATGCCAAGAAATGGAAAGCGAAAAAAAGGATTTTTAAAAATGTATCACAGACTTACTGTCAATTTTCATGGCATCCAAGACATGTAGATATCTAGACTGTAGTCTTATTTTGTTTAAAAAAGAAAAGGATAAAAAAGGTCAAGTTCAGTGAGGAGAGGAAGAAAAAGCGAAGAAGAAACTCATCAAAGACGACTTTGATATTGCTGCTGGATTAATTGCTTTTGTAGTGGGCCATTTTGATTTTGTGAAGGTTAAGTCAGAACCACATGATAACTTAAAAGATTTTCATCCCTTATTCGGCCATCATGTGAAGTGTGAAGGGAAGTGCTGTTTAAAGTGCTCTTGTGATATTGCATACTAGTGCTACACTTAAATTTGGATTCTATGCAAAAAAATGTCAAAACGCTACTCTTGTGCATTTGAGGCCTTTCAAGGAGAGATAAAATATTTTTCTGTTTGAAACCATTGGTGATAACGTGTAAATAGAAAAATGATTCTAATTGAAGATCTCCAATCACTGGTATGTGATGGAAATAAGCTATTCAAGGTTTCAGGTCGATATCTGTAGTGTGTGGACATGATTGTTGTTGCCAATGTAGGGGAATGCTATGTCTGTTCTGGTCGACATGGAGCATTGTCTTCAGTTGGTGTAATATGTTTGGTTTGCTGTACGGCTGTGTTGATTAACAAGAGATAGTACAGTGAACATCACCACTGTGAGGTATTTCTGAATGTTGTCTTGATCACTCATGGGTGTGCTGTTCTGTTTGCTTTGGGGGCTGGGGTCGAGAACACTAGTTGGATAACTTTCTGTGGTGGGAGCCCGCTCGGCAGCTGTGACAGAGTGAGGTTGATAACTGTGGGAGGCTAGTCTGGAGTGTGACAGAGTGAGGTTACGATAACTGTGTGGGCCAGCTCTCGCTGACATGTGTGACGAGTGAGGTTTGATAAATGTCTTGGAGGGCTAGCTCTGGCAGTGTGGACAGAGTGGAGGTTGATATCTGTGGCAGGACAGCTTGGCAGTGTGACAGGTGGGTTGATTGATAAATGGGGAGGCCAGCTCTGCAGTTGTTGACAGTGGTAGTTTGATAACTGTCTGTGGAGGGCTAGCTCTGGCAGTGTGACAGAGTGGGAGGTTATACGGTATTGTGGAGGGCTAAGCTCTGGCAGTGTGACAGAGTGAGGTTGATAACTGGTGGTGGGCCAGCTCTGGCAGTGGGTTCCGAGTTGAGGTTGAATACTGTTGTGGGAGGGCTAGCTCTGCAAGTGTGACAGAGTGAGGTTTGATAACTGTGGAGGCATTAGCTCTGGCAGTGTGACAGAGTGAGGTTGATATAGACTGTGGAGGGCCAGCTCTGGCAGTGTGACCGAGTGAGGTTGATAACTGCTGTGGAGGGCTAGCTCTCGGCTGTTGTGACAGAGGTGAGGTGGTAAACTGGTTCTCGTCTGGAGGGCTAGCTCTGGCAGTGTGTCAGGAGTGAGGTTAACTGTATGTGGAGGGCTAGCTCTGGCAGTGTGACACGAGTGAAGTTGATAACTGGAGGCCAAGCTCTGGCAGTGTATGTGACAGAGTGAGGTTTGATAACTGTCTGTGAAGGGCTAGCTCTGGCAGTGTGACAGTGTGAGGTTGATAACTGTGGAGGCTAGCTCTGCAGTGGGACAGAGTGAGGTTGTTAACTGTGGAGAGGGCCAGCTCTGTCAGTGTGGACCGAGTTGAGGTTGATAACTGTCTGTGGAGGGCTTGCTTGGCAGTGTGACAGAGTGAGGTTGATATCTGTGGGAGGCTAGCTCTGGCAGTGTGACAGAGGTGTGGTTTGATAACTGTGGAGGGCTAGGCTCTGGCAGTGTGGTGTGTGAGGTTGATAACTGTCTGTGGAGGCTTAGCTCTGGCAGTGGTGGACGAGTGCAGGTTGGTAACTGTCTTGTTGGGAGCTAGCTCTGGCAGTGTGACAGATTGTGGTTATGTATGTGGAGGGCTAGCTTGGCCAGTTGGGTGTGACTGAGTGGGTTGATAACTGTCTGTGGAGGGCCAGCTCTGGCAGTGTGACAGTGAGTGTTGATAACTTTGTTGTGGTGGGACTAGGCTCTGGGCCAGGTGTGACAGAAGTTGAGGCTTGATAACTGTCTGTAGGAGGGCTAGCTCTGGCAGTGTGACAGAGTTTGAGGTTGATAAACTGTCTGTGGGGGACTGCTCTGGCAATGTGTCAGAGTGAGCTTAACTGAAATGTGGAGGGCTAGCTATGGCGTTTGTGACAGAGTGAGGTTGATAATGTGGTGGGCTAGCTCTGGCAGTGTGACAGAGTGAGGTTGATTATTGTGGAGGGCTAGCTCTGGCAGTGTGAGCCCGAGTGTGGTTGATAACTGTGAAGGCAGCTCTGGCAGTGTGACAGAGTGAGGTTGATACTGTCTGTGGAGGGTAGCTCTGCAGTTTGTGACAGAGTGAGGGTAACTGTATGTGGGGCTAGCTTCTGTCAGTGTCTGGACTGAGCTGAGTGAGGTTGATAACTGTGGAGGGCTGCTCTGGCAGTGTGGACGGAATGAGGGTTGATAAACTGTCTGTGGAGGGCTTGCTCTGGCAGTGTGGACAGAAGTGAGGTTACTGAATGTGGAGGGCTAGAGCTCTGGCAGTGTGACAGAGTGAGGTTTGATAACTGTGGAGGGCTCTCTTGGGGTAGCTCTGGCAGTGTGACGTGTGAGGTTAATGAATGAGGGAGGGCTAGGCTTGCAGTGTGACAGAGTGAGGTTAACTGAATATGGAGGGTAGCTCTGGCAGTGTGGACCCCCCCAGTGTGAGGTTGATAATGTGGAGGCCAGCTTGGCAGTGGTGAACCAGAGTGAGGTGATAATCTGTGGAGGCCATGTCTGGCAGTGTGGACCGAGTGAGGTTGATAACTGTCTGTGGAGGGCTAGCTTCTGGCAGTGTGGCTGAGTTGAGGTAACACTGAGTTGATAAACTGTGGAGGCTGCTATGGGCGTGTGACACGAGTGAGGTTGATAACTTGGAGGGCCCAGCTCTGGCAGTGTGACAGTAGTGGGTTTGATATCTGTTGAGGTAGCTCTGGACAGTGTGACAGAGTGAGGTCTGATATACTGTGGAGGCCAGCTCTGGCAGTGTGACAGAGTGAGTTTGATAACTGTGGAGGCCGCTCTGGCAGTGTGACGAGGTGAGGTTGATTACTGTCTGTGGTGGGCTTGCTCTGGCATGGGACAGGGGAGTGTGGTTGTAACTGTGGAGGCTAGCTCTGGCAGTGTGACGAGTGAGGTTGAATAAATTTGGAGGGCCAGCTCTGGCAGTGTGACCGTGTGAGTTGATAACTGTCTGTGGAGGGCTAGCTCTGGCAGGGTGACCGAGTGAGGTTGATATACTGTGGAGGCCTGTCTCTGCAGTGTGGACAGAGTGAGGTGATACTGTGGAGGCCAGCTTGGCAGTGTGACAGAGTGAGGTTGAAACTGTCTTGTGGAGGGTAGCGTGGCAGTGGGGACAGTGGAGGTTAACTGAATGTGGAGGGCTAGCTCTGCAGTGTGGACAGAGTGAGGTTGATAACTGTGGAGGGCCAGCTCTGGCAGTGTGACCGAGTGAGGTTGATACTGTGGAGGCCAGCTCTGGCAGTGTGAACAGAGTGAGTTGATAACTGTGGAGGCCAGCTCTGGCAGTTGTGACAGAGGTGAGGTTGATAACCTGTGGAGGCAGCTCGGGCAGTGTGGACCGAGTGAGGTTGATAACTGACTGTGGAGGGCTAGCTCTGGCAGTGTGTCAGTGTGAGGTTGATAACTTGTGAGGCTAGCTCTGGCAGTGTGACAGAGTGGAGGTTGATGACTGTGGAGGGGACCAGCTCTGGCAGTGTGACCGAGTGAGGTTGATAACTGTCTGGTGTGTGGCTGGCTCTGGCAGTGTGACCGAGTGAGGTTGATAAACTGTGGAGGCCAGCTCTGGCAGTGTGACAGGTGAGGTTGATAATGTTGGAGGCCAGATCTGGCAGTGTGAAGAGTGAGGTTGATAACTGTCTGTGGAGGGCATTAGCTCTGGCAGTGTGATCAGAGTGAGGTTAACTGAATGGTGGAGGGCTAGCTCTGGCAGTGTGACAGGAGTGAGGTTGATAACTGTGGAGGGCCAGGCTTGGCAGTGTGACTGAGTGAGGTTGATAACTGTGGCAGGGCCAGCTCTTGCTGTGTGGACAGAGTGAAGGTTGATAATCTGTGGAGGGCTAGATCTGGCTAGTGTGACCGAGTGAGGTTGATAACTGGTCTGTGGAGGGCTAGCTCTGGCAGTGTGACAGAGTGAGGTTGATTTACTGTGGAGGCTAGCTCTGGCAGTGTGACAGAGTGAGGTTGATAACTCTGGAGGCAGCTCTGGCAGTGTGACTGGGAGGTTGATAACTGTGGTAGGCCAGCTTGGGCAGTGTGACAGAGTGAGGTTGATAACTGTCTGTGGAGGGCGAGCTCTGGCAGTGTGGACAGAGTGAGTTTGATAACTGTGGAGGGCCAGCTCTGGCAGTGTGACCAGAGTGAGGTTGAGAATGTGGAGGCCAGCCTCTGGCAGTGTGGGGGGGGGGGGGGGAAAAAAACCAGTGTGAGGTTGTATAACTGTGGAGGCCAAGCTCTGGCAGGTGTGACAGAGGGAGTTGATTACTGTCTGTGGAGGGCCTAGCTCTGGCCAGTGTGACAGAGTGAGGTTAACTGGAACTGGTGGAAGGGCTATCTCTGGATCAGTGTGACAGGTGAGGTGATAAAAAACTGGAGGGCTAGCTCTGGGCAGTTGTGACAGAGTGAGGTTGATAACTGTCTGTGGAGGGCTTGCTTGGGCTGTGTGACAGGTGAGGTTAACTGAATGTGGTGGGCTAGCTTGCATTGTTACGAGTGAGGTTGATAACTGTGGAGGGCTAGCTCTGGGCAGTGTACAGAGTGAGGTTGATAACTGTGGAGGGCCAGCTCTGCAGTGTGAAACGCAGTGAGGTTGGTAATGTCTGTGGGGGCTAGCTCTGGCTGTGTGAGACAGAGTGAGGCTTGATAACTGATTACTGTGCGGGCTAGCTCTGGCTGTGTGACAGGAGTGAGGTTGATAAACGTCTGTGGAGGGCTAGCTCTGGCAGTGTGACAGGAGTGAGGTTCCCCCGCCACCATAAGTGTGGAGGATAGCTATGGCAGTGTGACAGAGTGAGCGTTGATAAATGTGGAGGGCAGCTCTGGCAGTTGTGGACCGAGTGTGGTGATAACTGTGGGAGGGCTAGTCTGGCAGTGTGACTGTAGTGAGGTGATATACTGTGGAGGCCAGCTCTGGGAGATGTGACATGAGTGAGGTTTGATAAACTGTGGAGGGCCAGCTCTGGCAGTGTGACCGGTGAGTTGATAACTGTTGTGGAGGGCTGCTTGGCAGTGTTGACAGGTTGAGGTTGTTAACTGTGGGGGCTCGCTCTGGCAGTGTGACAGAGTGGGTTGATAACGGTGGAAGGGCCAGCTCTGGCAGGGTGATCGAGTGAGGTTTGATAAACTGTCTGTGGTGGGCTAGCTCTGGCAGTGTGTCCAGAGTGAGGTCTGTTAACTGTTGGGAGGCCAGCTTGGCAGTGTGACAGAGTGAGGGTGATAACTGTGGTGGGCCAGCTCTGGCAGGGTGTGACCGAGTGAGGTTGATAACTGTTGTGGAGGGCTAGCTCTGCAGTCGTGTCAGTGAAGTTTGATAACTGTGGTGGCCAGTCTGGCAGAGTGACAGAGTTGAGGTTGATAAACTGTCTGTTGGAGGGGCCTAGATTTGGCTGTGTGACAGTGTGAGGTTTAATGAATTGTGGAGGGCTAGCTCTAAAGCAGTGTGACAGAGTGGCGGTTTGATAACTGTGGAGGCCAGCTTGGCAGATGTGACCGAGTGAGGTTGATAACTGTCTGTGGAGCGGTTAGCTTCTGGCAGTGTGACGAGTGAGGTTGAGAACTGTGGAGGCTAGCTCTGGCAGTGTGACTGAAGTGAGGTTTATAATGTGAGGCCAGCTCTGGCTGTGTGGACGAGTGTGGTGATAACTGTCTGTGGAGGGCTAGCTCTGGCAGTGTGACCGCAGTGAGGATGTTTGATAACTGTGGAGGCCAGCTCTGGCAGTGTGACAGAGTGAGGTTGATAACTGTCTGTGGGGGCTGCTTTGGGCAGTGTGACAGAAGTGAGGTGATAACTGTGGAGACCAGCTCTGGCAGTGTGACAAGGGAGGTTGAGGTTGATAAATCTGTGGAGGGCTAGCGTTCTGGGCAGTGTGGACAGAGTGAGGTTGATAACTGTCTGTGGAGGGCTAGCTCTGGCTGTGTGACAGAGTGAGGTTGATAACTGTGGAGGGCTAGCTCAGGCAGTGTGACCGAGTGAGGTTGTGGTTGTGTAGGGGAGTCAGAATGAGGGACTTTGCTTTGCCACAGAGAAGGGATTGAGGTGGGACAGCATATTTGGATGTAAGTATTTGAAAAAAAAAAGTTAAGAAAAACAATTTACAGTTCATGTTAAAACTTTTTAATGTTATGAACATTGAGTTAGGATATTTTCTTGACTTAAATTTTTTAAATTTTTTATATATATATATATATCAGAGCTTCAGATTGTTTTCAGACATCATGGGCCCAATGACCCATGGCCATGCAAAATGATGGGTCAATTTTGAAAAAGATGGGTCATTGACAATCAAAGGTATGTTCACCTAGTCCTTGAACAGGTACCGCCTGCGTTTTTCCGCCCACACCTGCACTGCACTCATAAAGGGCATGTCCTGGAAGCTAGGTCCATCAGTGCACACCCTCATCAGCTGGTCACAATGTGTGTTTGTGAGGGCACTTCTTCTCGGTGTGAATGTAGTTCTGCACCGAGAAGGACCTTTCACATCTGCTGTGTGGACAGGCAAGGTCAGAGCACAGGCTGTCAGCTTCTTAAGGTTTGGAAAGTCCTCAGGGTAGAACTTGCAGATGGCCTGCCACAGAGTCACAAAGTCGTCTCTAGGGAACTGCTTACTCAGGACTGTTCTCTTCAGAAGTCTCCAGAGTGGTGTGTGTGTGTGTGTGTGTGTGTGTGTGTGTGTGTTCTGTGTTGTATGTGTGTGTACTGTCCAACACCCCCCTCCCTCTTTTTTCTTCTTCTCCACTGGGTCTCTCTCTCTCTTCCCTTTTCCCACCCCATCTTCCTCGCGATGTGTTCATGGCACTTACAGACCTGCCTACCCTTCCGTAATCGTCCGTAATTTTACGGAAATTAACCCCCCATTACGGAGGTACGATTTTCCGTGCGAAATTACGGAAAAGAAAATTGAAAAACTACGCAAATTTCAGACTCGAAAAATTGTCGACTGCTAGACCTTTCCGAGACCGCAGAGTAACTTCCCTTGACTCAAGCCGAAACCACAGATGGTTCGGAACTTGCGATTGGTCAATGTGGTGCTGTGGGCCAACACGACACGCCATCACATCTGTGCGCGCCATTCGAAGCTTTTTGTTCAGCCATTGTAAGACAAAGTTTCAACCGATTTTTTTGCCGGCGATTGTGAAAATGGCGGAGAAATCTTCTAAACGTTTGCATGAAACCGATGACGAGGGTTCGAAAACCACTGTGCCACAACGGAAGAAGGCGAAGAAGCAAGTGTTCCGAAGTAAATACACGCGGACTTGGCCTTGTCATGGACCTGGATTTGTATACTCATTTCTGCTCGGTGTGCAATTCAGACTTCTCCATCGGACATGGGGGAGCAAATGACTGCAAGCGCCATATCTCGGGGAAAATGCACAAAGAGACAGCTGCGAGTGCCTCCAGTCAGAAGATCACATCGTTGTTTACGAAATCCAGCGAGAGCAGCCGTCAGACCCACACACGGAAGATCACCAACGCAGAAAGACTGTTGTGTGAGCTGATCTGCGAAAACAACTTGTCCCTGAGCTGTGCTGACAAGATAGTGGCGAAAATGAAAAGGTCCTTTTCATTTTCGCCACTATCTTGTCAGGACAGCTCAGGGAACACACACACACATATTTTTTTTTTTTTTTTTTTTTTTTTTGTGGGGGGGGGGGGGGGGGGGGGTTGTACATTAGGTTCTTCATCAGTGGTGTCATCTGTGGTGACTGCTGTGTAAGTTACAAACTGTCAAGTATATCACCTTTGAATTGACCTGAAACTCCTGTCCTGAGTCCGTCATCTGCCATCATCCCAAGGTATTTTAATTCTGCTTTGTTGTTTTTGTTCCTTTTTTACTGTTTATATTTTTTGTTAAAATGTTAAAAATGTAGTTGGAGTTTTGTACACATTATTTGTTCAATGTTAAAAATGTAGTTGGAGTTTTGTACACATTATTTGTTCAAAAACGCCGTGTATTACGCGTCCGTGGAATTACTGAAGGAAATGCAAAATTACTGAAAATCTCTGTGGTTATTACTGATGAGCACAACATGAGGTAGGCAGGTCTGCACTTAGCTATTTTTAGCGGTGGCAGTTTGCTGGATGACTGACCCACTAAACGCTGGAGGAGGGGGGTGGGGTGGGGCGAGGGGAGGGAGGGGGGATACACATGCCACCTTGCTGAGATAAGATACAAGGGAAAGGAGAGAAAGACAATGGAGTGCGGGAGGGAGGAGTGGAAAGCCGAAAGGGGAGTGGGGGAAATACACGTGCCGGCTGGCTGAGAGAGACTAGAAGGGAGAGAAAAACAATGATGGCTTCAATTTTCAGCTAAGAGAAAAAACTAAACACTTACCACTCGTTTTATCCTTTGAAAACATTGCTGACAAAGTTAGCTGCCGCTGGTTTTCACTTTGTTTGAGCTTTTTCTTCGGTGGCATCTTGTCTTTAGCAGAACGATGACTCGATTCCACACGTGCTGAAAAGTCAGACGATTTCTGGACGCAGAGGATTTCGCCTTTGCAAGGTAAAACTGATAGATGTTCGCTGATTGGTTGTTGTGCTTGGCTGTCAGCCAATCACACACAACGATGCTAGGCAAGGCAGCAAGGTGCCAGTTTGGGTACTATACTCCGTTGTGTGGCCACATGTGCTTGGACCTGGTGTGGCTTGGTACCGACAGACCGAGGATCGAGACAAGTTGGCGATTTTTATGACGCGCCAGGCTGGCGCATACACACTGACTGTTACGCGTCATTCTGATAAAATATGCGCCAATGGCGCGGGCGCGCCAACAATCTAAAACTCTGATATATGAGCAAATTCTTTCTGTGTTAGTTGATGCAGTGTACATGCATGTTCACTGGATTTATGAAAACGTTCCTTGGTAATATTTCTGTTGCTGCCTATATCTCTGGCCTCTTTTATATGATTTACAGTTTTAACATATGCATGTTTGCGAAAACATGCGTACACATACATGTGCACACAAGCATGTGGGCACACGCTCATGCACGACACACACACACACACACACACACACACACACACACACACACACACACCCCCACACACACACTCACTCACTCACTCTGTCACTCACACTTGCACTTACTTGTGCAACTTCAGCACAGAAATACATATTCAGTCTCTGGTGGGACTAGATTTTTTTCTGATAGATTTTCACATTCCCTTTTTTCTTTTCTTTCTTTTTTCTTCGACACTAGTGGAACTTTGGCTGCAGGCAGACTTTTTTTTTTGAGTTGTGATTTTTTTTCCTGTCTTCCTCGGTGTTGCTGGACTCTGGTCTAAGTTTGAAAACAAGCAGGTCTCTGCGAATGTGTACTGCACAGTGGTTGGCACTGGAAGAGAAGAGCATGAGTTAGTTTGGTTCGACTCGGTCTTGCTCACATTTACTAGTTGTATTAAGTGTTACTGTACCTTGTGGGCATCCAGAAGATGGTTTCCTTCGCATTCTGACCAGGTCATTCCTTAACCAAGTACCTGTGTGTGGTGGCATGTATTGACTTAAGTATAGGGTTGCCAGTTCTGGCTGTGGACTGAAATAGGGAAAAAAAGAACTGTTTGTGGTTCAGCTTTGAAAACTCTATTGTAGTCTATTTTACCTTGAGAAAATAGTTTCATCTTGTATGTCCTTGTTTAGGTTGCTTCAGTATGGGCACATTCTCATTTAGCGAGCAGGAAAAGGTATGCCTGTCTTGAATTCACCAAAAATAAGAAACACAGTGCAGACAGCAGATGTTATGCTGTCACAGCTTGGCATGGAATACAGCTTACTGTTGGATCAAGGTGGCAGCACCTGTTTGTAACTTTGTGGCGATCTTTGCTTTTGTTTTCAGTTGACAGTGCCTAGCAGGTGGAAGTGTGTCTATACATGGAACTACATTAGGCTGTTAAGATGACGACATGGTGTTCTCACTGTTCAGTCTGCATTACGGGGGAACAGGACTTTACTCTTTGCGGGCTTTCATGGATAGCATGCTGCCTTGCCCTTGTTGGTACCTTGTTGGAAACTGGAGAAAATCTGTTGGTCCTCCTACCCATCCATTCACTCATGCCTGTGTGTGTACTTTCAGGCCGTGAACATTTTGAGAACCCACGTTCAGGCCTAGCGCCTGGTCAGTCCAGTGCCAGTCCTGGCATTACAACACAACAGTTATCTGTGGTTGTACTAGGGCATTTCAAACTCATGGGGACATCCTGGTGGACCGAAAAGGTGGAACAGAACTGTTAGGAATGAGTGCTGAATTGAAACTGAGAGGAATCGGTACTTATTTATGTTATTTCTTCAGTGACATGCAGTGGTGTGCATCATTGAATGTATTTCTCTGAAAATTTCAGACAAATGATTGAATTGAGTAATACCTGTCTAAACACAACAGCTGTACACACTTTGTTTTGAACTACAAGTATAACGCCACACCCAAAAGCATTGTCTTTAACTAGCCACCATTGGTATTTCTTTAGAACATGGCACTGTTTTTGTTTATATCTTTGCAGGTCATAAACACATATTTTTGTTACTTGAGGTCACATAGTCACAGATAAAAAGCATCCATTGCACATTTTCTGTGAGATACTGTTCACCTCTGCAGTGTATATTTAGAAGTACTAGGAATGTTGCATTGTTTTGCACAATTTCTATTCATAACATCCAAAAGACAACTGAAAGGTTCATGTTTATATCATGTACAGTTCATTTTAAATACACATTTAAAAGTATTCATGAATTAGGTAAGTGAAAAATGAATATCAAGTTGGCTTTGCACAAGAATAAGAAAAATTATGTGAAGTAATGTGCAAGCAGATATTGAACACTATTGTAGTAATGTATAGATACTGAACACTATTGTAGTAATGTATAAAGTAGATACTGAACACTATTGTAGTAACCCTAAGGTAACATTTGTTAGAATACTCTACATATATATGTACTTCCATCCTATATGACTGTCATTGTTTCTGTCTGTGATCTAAGAAAATAGGTTAAAGAACAGATTTGGGGACTTGGGTTATGTATTGTGTTGTGAAGGTCGTTTGTGTTTTTCTTCAGTAATGCTCAGCTGTACAGCAGCTCAGCTATACAATAGTCAAACATGTTTGGTTTTTTTATATTCTAAGCTCTGGTGTGTAATTGTTGTATTACATCTCAGATACTTCCCTATTATAATGTTATTCAGTATCTTCATATTGTGAAAGATAGGTAATTTATATTGTAAAAGGTATGAACACTCAGGGCTTCTGAAAATGCAAAAAATTGCGTACAGTACGCATTAACACTCTACGGGACGCACTGGGTATCCGTGTAAGGGGTCCCCAGGGACCCCTTCAAATTTTGGTGAAGTCAGATATAAAGTGAGAAAAGACTGCCTTCAACATCGTAAGTTGGGTGCCGTAACATCGTAGGTCTGCTACACTTCGGACCGAACCCATCCCTTTTCAAGTTAGAACAGTAACAAAGCGAGTAGGACAGTCTCTTTTTGTCGTCTGCTGAGGCTGACTGACTAAGCTTAACACTAGGCCACAGCCTCGTTTTCAGTTGACCGAATTTTCCTACTTTGAGCCATGTGATGTCACGATGACGCTTTTCCTTTTCCCGGATGGGGGAGGCATTTCCGAGAAGCCTTTGTTTCCAACATGTCTCTCGAAGCGTGTGTTTATTTTGTTGTGTTTTATTGTGACAATGTGTCTGAGACAATTGCAGTGCGCGTGCAGGGATGCAATTTTTTAACATATATTTTGTTGTTTTTATTGTGGTGTAGGAACCCCTTAATGTTAGCCTGGGACCCCTTAAAAATCTGAAGGGGTCCCTGGGACCAGAAAGACTTTCACCCCAGCAGAAGCCCTGACACTTTCATATTTTTTGTGTTCTCTCATCAGCAGTTCTGTGGAATGTTTTTCTTTTCTTATTACGCTGTGCAACCAGGACATTTGAAAAATAGATTCAGATTTGTATACGCATGCGTTTAGTCTTTTCAAACTGTTTCAAGCTGTCAAGTGTAGATGATCCCACTGCATAGTATTACACTCAAGGCTTCTTGGAAAGAATTTTGTTCCCTGCCTTGTCATGTGATTCATCTATAGTTGTTATGATTTTGATGCCCAGACTAGGATACAGTGGTTTGATTTAAGAGACAAAAAAAGAAGGAAAAAAAAAGCTATCACTACCAGCCCGAATCCTGTGGTCTTGTTGATTGAAAAGTACTAAAACCTATGGTTTTGTTTTACGTTGTGTTGGTGTGCCTGAGATGTATTTTTGCCCTTTTCTAGTACTCACAGAAATAGCAGTCTCGTGAAGTTGATTGAAGTGTCTTCATTTGCACAATAAGATGATGTCAAAGGAGTAGTATGAAAGCGTTTTTGAATCAAGGCCAGTGATCTAAAAGAATTCCAAACAGGAAAGTTGACTGACGTTGGCTCGAAAAAACAACACCACCCCTGCCCATCTCCCTACCATCCTTGCTAGAAAAAAGAAAGGAAGAACCCCCCCCCTTGGCAGTTGCTAATCAGCTATACTTGTTGAAGTACATGGATAAAAACATGCATAAAAATGGACAGTACAAAATAGTTGCGTGTGAATGCATTACCAACGTTTGGGATCAGGTGTGGGGGCTCAGATTCATGGTACGATTACCACTGAAGACGGCCAGTCAGGAGAGATTTTCTCCATGCAGTTAACATTGCAGACTCCAGTACCCTCCAAGAAATTCTTATCAAACTGTAAACTGGGTTCTGGTGTGTGAATGCATGCAGGAAAAATCTTGTTCAAATGGTCAAATCCTGGCTCATCTGTCGGAGAAGAGGAGGCCATCGTGTGTGTGGGTGAGATGGTGACCCAAAAATGAAGGACATGCACACTGCTGTCTTTGTGAGACCTCTTCCTTGAATGAGAATGTGGCTGTAGTTAACCAGATCTGTTTAGCTGTAAAAACATTTTTGCCGTATTTTGTACACGTTTGGAGAAAATGTGGTAAATATGAAATACTGAAAAATAGGTTGGGTGGGGGGGGGGGGGGGAGTCTTGAGCCGCAGTCATGCTTGTGGAGATAATCATAGTGTTGTCATGGCATGCCAGTTTGGGTGCTTTGACCAAAGAGTGACAACTCTTGCTGACTTGCGCTAGAAATGGTGTCTGGGGGTGTTTGCTTCTTCCACAACGAGACAGGAAAATAGGAAGTTCAGGCCCAGAAATATTTAAAAAAGAAAAGAAAAATGGAAAACAGCGACGAGAGAGCATGATTGTGCAAAAGTATGCCAATGGACCAGATATGAAAGAGAGACCTCTTGGAAATGGTTTTATTTCAAGTTGCATTTGATTTTCAGTATCACATTTTGGACACTCAGAGTCTTGTAGTGATTTTGACCCAGAGAGAGTTACAGATAGAGAGAAAGAAAGACTGAGATGTAGGAAGACAGATGGACGATTTCAGTTACAAATCTTGGATCAAATGTTTACATGGATATCAAAAGCTGAAAAAGCAACTTTGATGAGTATATCTGACTACATGCAGGCAAAAGATAGCGAATTTCATAATGATTTTAAAATTGGACCTCGAACTTATATATTATGACTTGAAAGGTTTGAACTTAATATAGTACAATAGATAACGTTCGTCTCTCAGTGTCATGAATTCTGTTGATAATGAGCTGGACACATTATTTGCTTCAAACATTTCCTTAATTCCTTTGGGGACAGTCTTGAAACGAAAATTTCAATAGTCAACAAAGGGCGTAGCTAGTTACTTAATGAGGTACATTGTTGTTTACTTTTTTTTTTTTTTTTAAATTCTCTCTGCTCAAGACGTCATTACCCAGTAGAGCAACTTACCTGAAAAGACTTTTTATGGTCAGGTGGGCTGTATAATAAAAAGAAGTAGAGGGAGTGCAGCTTTTCTTTTTTCATATGTTGACATTAGATGATGGTATTTTGTGAGGAACATTTAGAGCAATCACAAAGTGATAGAGCCTAGCCTTGTAGGGAAAGGATATCCAAAGGTAGTGTCAGTGGACAAGGTGGAATTATAAAGGGTATGGTTGGAGCACATTGAATTGAGAAGCAGTAAAGCATGTGTATGTGGTGAACTCCCAAAGAAACTAATTTTTACTGGTTAATTTAATGTGCGCTAATAATATGTTGTGCATTGTTGGAAGAAAAAACAAGTTGTTTTTCATATTGCATACAAAGTTCTCATGCCAGTGACAAATTACCTCTTTGTTTGTTTGCTTTTGATGCAGTAGAACTTGTCTTGAAGCTTAGGTATAAAAAAATATTGTACTGGATCTGTGAATAGTGTTGATTCAAGAGCATGGATTGCAGAAATGGGACTGCTGGAATTGTTCATAGTGTACATAGATATGGAAGGTGAGCCAGGCTGTTACCCATGGGATAGTGAAAAATGACATGTTCGTGAATTGCCCTACTAAAACAAACATAAATAAAACATTATTCCGTTCGATCACATAATCACATCATCTGCTTAAGTAATTGAAAGAGTGCATGCAGCTGTGCTTGTCCAAATCGTATTTCTCTAGAAATGTATTAATGGTTCTTCTGTTTCCTTCAATCAGTTGCCTTCCATGATCTTGTAATTTGTGAATATACATTTGCACCTTATGTTTGACTCGGGCATAAAGTTGGAGGGCAGTGGCATGAAGTTTGTCAATTTTGTTTTTGCAGACATGTCTGTGGCGAAAAAAAAAGAAAAAGAAGTAGATGGAAGAATTAGACAGACGTAAAAAAGGCAGTGTGGTTGAGAAGGGAGATACTGCAGCCTGACAACTGGAGACAGACATATAGAAGGAAGGGAGTGTAGTAGAGAAGGGAGATCATTGAGCCTGACAACAGAATGATGCTGAGTCAATGGCATAGAGGGGGTTAGATCTGCAGATCCACAACAAGATTCCTGTGAGAGGAAGAAAGAAAGCTTAGCCATGAAATAGAATTAGTTTCTGTTTAACCTCTGGTAGAACATTTTAGGGGACTTAACCCCCAGCCTGGTATAACTCCCTCAGACAAGCCCCATCCCCACTCCCACCTCCCTGCACCCGATTTTTTTTAAAACCCAGGACTTATTTATTTATTTATTCATTTATTTATTTGAAAATTTAATGCTGTTTACCTGAAAGGGAAAGGAACCAAAGGTTAGCAACAGATTAATAATTTGGAAAAGACACACATTGTTTAAAATGAAACCTTGTAGATTTAAGAAATTGCTGAATTGGGCAGAATAAGAAATCTGATGCATTATCAATATTTAATGTTGAAAGTGTCGTACCCCCAAATTCAGTGTTCGAGGGCGTTTGAGAAATCTGATGTATTATCAGCATTTCATATCATTGAAAGTGTAACAGTTTTCATTCCCCTAATTCAGTGTTTGAGGGCTTTTGAGAAATCTGATGTATTATCAGCATTTCATATCATTGTGTAACGGTTTTCATTCCCCTAATTCAGTGTTTGAGGGCTTTTGAGAAATCTGATGAATTATCAGCATTTCATATCATTGAAAGTGTAAGTTTTTATACTCCTAATTCAGTGTTAGAGGGCGTTTGAGAAATCTGATGTATTATCAGCATTTCATATCATTGTGTAATGGTTTTCATTCCCCTAATTCAGTGTTTGAGGGCGTTTGAGAAATATGATGTATTATCAGCATTTCATCTTATTGAAAGTGTAACAGTTTTTAATACCCCTAATTCAGTGTTTGAGGGCTTTTGTACCTATAACAAAAAAATTTGGGAGTTTTGACAGGCTTGCTGTATTCTGCTATATTATAGAAAAGTATTTCATCAGTGAAATTGTATGTATATGTTTATCAGTCTCAGTTGAAAGGTTTTCAACGAATTAAGCAGTAGAATCAAAAAAGTTTGACGCATAATCAATGCATGATAAAAATACGCGGGATAAAAACGCTTTCGGGCTTCATATTCAGAAAGTTTTTTTGGATTTTTGGAAGAAGCTGATAGATTTTTTGTGATACCATGTTTGCTTATACACCGATTAATATAGTGAGATTACGGTCCTAAGGTGAGTTTGGCATGCAATAATATAGTGAGCTTAAACGGTTTAAGGTGACTCCCAAATTTTATGAGTGCTCACTTCTTCAAGTTGCTTGTCACCAATGTATTGTTTGGCATAGT